>OU015767.1:4340781-4630825 GCA_907173295.1 Fagus sylvatica | reverse complement strand
ACTTCAAAAGAATCAATTTGCCTTGCTGCCATAAATGAAAATAGTTGGTTGTGGCATAGAAGATTAGGACATGCCAATATGGAATTACTCTCAAAATTGTCTAAACTTGATTTAGTAAAAGGCTTGCCGGTTACTAAATTTGTTAAAGATAAAATATGTGATGCATGTCAACTAGGTAAACAAACTAAGTCATCTTTTAAGAAAAAGAAAGTTATTTCTACTTCAAGACCTCTAGAACTATTGCATATGGATTTATTTGGTCCTATTAGAACCGCTAGCTTAAGTGGCAAATTGTATGCATTTGTAATTGTTGATGATTACTCTCGCTATACATGGGTATTATTTCTTGCTCATAAAAATGAAGCTCATAAAGCATTTGTTAAACATTGTAGAAGAATTCAAAATGAAAAAGGTTATACAATTAACAATGTTAGAAGTGATAGAGGTAGAGAATTTGATAATCAAGATATTGAACTATATTGTGATCAAAATGGTTTTGGACACAATTTCTCGGCACCTCGTACTCCTCAACAAAATGGAGTAGTAGAACGTAAAAATAGATCACTTCAAGAAATGTCTAGAACTATGCTTAATGAACATAATTTACCTCAATACTTTTGGGCTGAAGCTGTTAACACCGCTTGCTATGTTATAAATAGAACCATCATTAGAAACACTTTAAATAAAACTCCTTATGAACTATGGAATAATCGAAAACCTAACATTGGATATTTCAAAGTTTTTGGATGTAAATGCTTTGTATTGAATGATAGAGATAATCTTGGTAAATTCGATGCTAAATCCGATCCGATGAAGGTTCCTTGGTTACCTTGAATTATTCTAGTAAAGCATATAAAAGTGTTCATAGAAACGTTCAATAAACGAACTATGGTTGTTGATGAATCTATGCATGTTGTTTTTGATGAAACTAATCCATTCCATATCAAAAATAATTGTGATGATGAGCCAATTTCTCTTGAAAATAAAGCTAGTTTATCATCTAACCAAGTTGATTTAAGTGAAAAAGTCAAAGATCAAGTAGATGAATGAACCAAAAGATGAAGAAAAAGCGCTTCCTCCAACCAACAATGAAGAATTACCAAAAAGTTGGAACGTAGTCCATAGTCATCCTAAAGAAATTGATCATTGGTGAAATTGAACATGGAGTAAGCACAAGATCAAAGCTCAAGGACATCTGCAACAACATGGCGTTTCTCTCACAAATTGAACCAAAGAACATAAATGAAGCTATTGAAGATGAATCATGGATCTTGGCAATGCAAGAAGAAGAGCTAAACCAAATTTGAAAGAAACAAGTATGACTTGCACCTAGACCCAAGGACCACTTCCTGTCATTGGTACAAAATGGGTATTCCGAAACAAAAAGGATGAAGAAGGTATAATAGTAAGGAACAAAGCAAGGTTAGTCGCTCAAGGTTATAATCAAGAGGAAGGTATTGATTATGGAGAGACTTATGCTCCAGTTGCTAGATTAGAAGCTATACGCATGTTACTTGCTTTTGCATGTTTTAAAAATTTTAAATTATTTCAAATGGATGTCAAAAGTGCCTTTTTAAATGGTTTTATTGCCGAAGAAGTTTATGTAGAACAACCTCCTGGATTTGAAAATCATGAATTTCCAAACCACGTTTTTAAATTATCAAAAGCTTTATATGGTTTAAAACAAGCTCCAAGAGCTTGGTATGAACGACTAAGTGGTTTCCTTATTGAAAAGGGTTTTACACGTGGAAAACTTGACACAACATTATTTCTAATGTTTGATGGAAAAGACATGCTTATTGTGCAAATCTATGTTGATGATATTATATTTGGTTCTACTAATGAAAACTTGTGCAAAGAATTCTCTAAGACTATGCAGGATGAATTCGAAATGAGTATGATGGGTGAGCTAAAATTCTTTCTCGGACTTCAAATAAAGCAAACCGAAGATGGGATATTCTTAAATCAATCCAAATATGTCATAGACTTACTAAAAAGATTTGGATTGACAAATGCTAAAGCATATGGAACTCCCATGAGTCCTTCAACAAAGCTTGACAAAGATGAGAAAGGTAAACCGGTGGACGTTAAGCTATATCGAGGTATGATTGGTATGTTGGTTACTTTACTTTATTTAACCGCAAGTAGACCCGATATAATGTTTAGTGTATGTCTTTGCGCCCGATTTCAATCTTGTCCTAAAGAATCACACTTAATTGCAGTCAAACGAATATTTCGATATTTGCTTGGAACCATTGATTTAGGATTATGGTACCCTAAGTCAAATTTTCATTTGACTTAATAAGCTACACGGATGCGGATTTTGCTGTTGCAAAATTGATCGCAAAAGCACTAGTGGTACTTGTCACTTTCTAGGACACTCACTAGTATCATGGTTTAGTAAAAAGCAAAATTCTGTGGCCTTATCAACGGCGGAAGCCGAATATGTAGCGGTAGTTGTTGTAGTTGTTGTGCTCAATCTCTCTACATAAAACAACAACTAGAGGATTTTAAAATTCTTTTTGATCATATTCCCATAAGGTGTGATAACACAAGTGCCATAAGTTTAAATTAGTAAAAATCCTATCCAACACACTCTCGCACAAAGCACATTGAAATTAGATACCATTTTATAAGATAATAGATCATGTACAAAAAGGGGACATTGAACTTGAATTTGAATTTGTAAGCACCGATAGTCAATGGGCGGATATTCATCACGAAACGAAACCTCTCATTGAAGAACGATTTTGCACAATTCGACGTGAAATAGGTATGGCTAGATACGTTGATATCAAATGAGTTTAAACTTATTATCTTTCTCTTTGAATATAAAATGATGTTATGCATATCATGTTCATAAAATTGTTCATTTTATATCTTCCTAGTTATATTGTTTGAACATTAAATTATATGTCCAGTTCTATGTATATTTGCGTATATGTTCATGCATAAAATAAGAAATAAAACTCATCATTTAAACAAACTTGAGTTTATTAAAAAGAAAGCCATAAAGGAGAAGTCACCACAAAAGGAAAAACCACTACACTTCCCACTACATTTATTTGGGGATAGAGCGAGAAGTCAATTCCTTCACCTCAGCTAGTAGCTTCTCGTACTGCTTCTGCAGCTTATTAGTGGTCTTGCTCTGCTCTGTGGACCGGATTACCAAATCATCGGCATAAGAATCCACGAGCGCCTTCAGCCTTTTGTTCTCCTCCTTGACCTCCCCTACTTTCTTCTTACTCTCCTTCAGCAACCTTTGTAAAATGGTGACTTGAGAACGCAGCGCTTTCACTTCCATATTCCTAACATGAAGACGACGTCCCATGTTAGAAACAGTGGCAGTACACTGAATCGTGAGTGCCAATGATTCATTTATTATTTGTGGGTCAGTCCTCCCAGCTAAAACCTTTGCATCCTCCGGAGTACAAAGACCGGCAGCTACTGCGGTGGCAGTCTCACCATTCAATATCACTGAATCAGTTACTGATACAGGGCCATTAATTGAAAGGAAGTAAGGACGCCAGACTTCTGGCATCACACTAGGCGTATCATTTAGATTAATTGTTTCTGGTTTGTTTTGAGAAGAAGAGGAAGCCATTCTAGAAAATCTAATAAGAGATTAAGCTAAGAGTTTGAAAATGATGAAGTTCATCGAAAATTAGTGTGTGTTAAATAAACCTCAGATTTTTGAACAACCAGCCTGTACCTATCACCCGACTCCCGAGATTTTTCTTCAAAATTCAACGTTCAAATCTCGAGATTTAACGTATACGGAAATATCACTGACTCAGAACTCGATGCGTCGACAAGATCTGTTTTTCTGAAAAAGCAGAAATTTTTTTTTCAAACTTCCTGATTTATCGGTGTCTATGGCGTGCGTAATTGGATAAGTCTGACACATAGCAAAATCTGAACCCTTCATTCACACTTACGACACGTAGCAAAATCTGAACCATTCATTCACACTTATGACACATAGCAAAATCTGAACCATTCATTCACACTTATGACACGTAGCAAAATCTGAACCATTCTTTCAAACAGCGCGTCTGTCCTATAAATTCGCTTCACCTCTCCACTACATACTCACACCTCTCCGATAATATTTTCTCTCATTCTTTAGATAACACTCTAAGAGGATGCAGCATCATTTAGAGATTCATAAAATCAAATACTTGATCTTCTCAGATAGAAGCAAAATTATTATTGATCAAGTTTCCACGAAGCAAGATTATTATTGATCATGCTTCTCGGTTGAAGTACCTCTCTCATACACCAGGTTGATGGGAAGATCTTTAGGCATACACTCCAAATATATCTTCCTCATCCGAAATCATCCCGTTCATACAACTGTTGATACACCTGAAGCTTTGTATGACAGAAGAGAGAGAGTACATAATATATGGGCTTCATCCCATGTCCTTTCCAGATTGCTTAAATCATCAGCATTTTAGGCATATGGCAAGGGACATCATATCCTTTCCTGAAGCATCTTCAACCGAACCCTCAATCCATCCGAACCACTAGGATGAAGAATCTTACAAATATGAATATATTTGTTTTATTTCTTTGTACCAAATAGGAGAAATATGTTATATTAGTTAGTTGTTCTATGTTTGAACTAAATCAAAGGAGAAATAAATTTTTTTTGGTTGTTTAAAATGTTGAATGATGTTTGGAGATATTGAATATAATATTTATTTTTGATGATGCCAAGGGGGAGAAAGATATGACATTTTTTTTATCTATCAATGAATTATTATATCTATTAATGAATTATCATATCTATTGGTGAATTATCATATCTTGTAATTATTGGCAAAAATACGCATATATATATTGATTGCTTGATAATACTTAAATGACAAATTGATCTATGCATAAAGATAGGGGGAGATTTAAAAATCTCTAATATAAAGATATGCATTATTTTAGGGGGAGCTTTTCAAGAAAAGCTTCAAAATCATAAATCGTATAAAAATATCATATCATATGTGTCATCATCAAAAAGGGGGAGATTGTTAGCCTCAAGGTTTCAATAATTATTAATTGGCTAATTAATCCAAGGACATTCATGTAGTTTTGATGATAACCATGATTTTAAGTTGTTCATTAATGATATTTTCATATGAACTAATGATTTATGTTTTAAAGCTTAATTTTGACTATTGATTTAATTGGACCAAGATGGCCAATTCAAATATCAAGCAAATGCAAAGTTGACAAGTTGCAAATTCATTGAAGATCAAAGTCATCAAGACTCAAGACAAAGAAATCAAGCTCAAAGACAATGATCCGAGACATATGAGAAGTAAGAGTTAGGTTTTGTAAAGTTTATTAAGATTTGATCTTTAAGGCTCAACTTTAAAACCAACTTCAATTGAAAAATCTCTTAAAGTTTTCAAAGACAAACTTGATTGGTTGAAATTCAAATATAAGACAACCATATCAATTGAAAAATCTCTTAAAGTTTTCAAAGACAAACTTGATTGGTTGAAATTCAAATGTAAGACAACCATATCAATTGAAAAATCTCTTAAAGTTTTCAAAGACAAACTTGATTGGTTGAAATTCAAATATAAGACAACCATATCAATTGAAAAATCTCTTAAAGTTTTCAAAGACAAACTTGATTGGTTGAAATTCAAATATAAGACAACCATATCAATTGAAAAATCTCTTAAAGTTTTCAAAGACAACTTTGATTGGTTGAAATTCAAATATAAGACAACCATATCAATTGAAAAATCTCTTAAAGTCTTCAAAGACAACTTGATTGGTTGAAATTCAAATATAAGACAACCATATCAATTGAAAAATCTCTTAAAGTCTTCAAAGACAAACTTGATTGAAATTCACATGCAAGACAACCATATCAATTATGGTTGAAAAATCTTAAGAAGAAAAGTTTTCAAAGAAAGCAACTTGATTGAAATTCACATGCAAGACAACCATATCAATTATGGTTGAAAAATCTTAAGAAGAAAAGTTTTCAAAGAAAACAAATTGATTGATTGAAAATCAAGAAGAATGCAAGACAACATGATGGCTATAAATACTACCCTTTCTTCATTTCTAAACATCAAGCATACAAGAGAAATCAAAGATAGAAAAGATAACATCTTATACATCAATCCATCCTTCTCAAGCTTATATTTTCATATCATTCAAAATCCTTGATTGAAAATTTCTCTAAACACTTTTTGAGCCATATTGATCAAATCCTTGATATACTATTAGAGTGAGCATATTGTGTACAATTACTCTTTGAGAGAGCCTTATCTTGTACAACAAATACTTTGTTGAAACCATTGAGTGTTTTTGTTAGGGTTTTGGTATAAATCCTAAGTAGTGAAAAGGATTTTTCACTGGGTGGTTACTCTTCACCTTGTAAGGAAGATTTGTGGGTCTTGGTATAAATCCTAAGAGTGAAAAGGATTTTTCACTCGGTGGTTACTCTTCACCGTGTAAAGAAGATTTGTAACGGTTTTGATCTTCACCCGAAAGAAGATTGTCAAATAGTGGATTTGGGAATCCTCAAGAAGTGTTCTTGAGGCGGGGACGTAGGCACGGAAGCCGAACCTCGATAACAATCACTGTGTTTGATTTTCTCTATCTCTATCTCTTACTTATTCAATTGCTTATATATGCTTGTGTTTGATTTTCTATCATATCTTATTGCAATTGAATTGTGTTCTTAAATTTGTTTTTGCTAATTTGAAAATAGTTTTTAATTCCGCATTTAAATCGAAAAAGTTTGCCTCAACCTAAATCACCCCCCCTCTTAGGTTGATATTTGGGTAACAGATATTTATATTACATTTAGTACAAATTGAGTGGGTACCATACGCCACTTGGGTATTCGGCCCAGTGGTAATCCCCTCCCCAAAAAGTCCCCTCTCTATGAGGGTGTGGGTTCGATCCCTGGGATCTTCAAAATATACGTGTGTGTGAGTTTAGATTAGAATTTCTATCATATTAAAAAAAAAAAAAAAAAAAAAAAAAAAAAAAAAAAAAAAAAGGGTACCATACCCACAAAAACTACGTTAGTTACTATTCATTCCTAAAGTGATTTTTTTAAGTAAATTCAGTTTTTTTTTTTTTTTTAGTTTTTTTTCCTATTCATTCCTAAAGTATTTTTTTTACGTAATTCAGTTTTTTTTTATTTTAATTCCATTCATTCCTAATTTTTTTTTTTTTTTTTTTTTTTTTTTTTTTTTAAAATTCAGTTTTTTTTTAAGTGATTTTTTATTCCTATTCATTCCTAAAGTATTTTACGTACCTCTAATAGATAAAATTTCACATTAATGATACCAATATCATATATTATGGTACTTAACTCATATATGATGGTATTTATTATTTTTATTTATTATTTAAAAATATAGATAATATTAATATCACATTAGATAGTACCAACATCATATATGGTGGTACTTATATCACATTTGATAGTAATAATTGAGTGGGTACTATACCCACAAAAAGAGTGTGGGTATTATAGAATGACCCTATAAAAATGGGGGTCATTCTACAATACCCACGTACTTTTTGTGGGTATGGTACTCACTCAATTAGTATCATTAAATGTGATATAAGTACCATCATATGTGATGTTGGTACTATCCAATGTGTTATTGATACTATTTGATTTTTTTTATGGCTAATTCTACAATACTCATGTGGGTACCGTAACTCTAATAGATAAAATCTCACATTAATGGTACTAATGTCACATATTATGGTACCTATGATGGTACCTACCATTTTTATTTATTATTTAAATTAATATATATAAAAAATCAGATAGTACCAATATCACATTGGATAATACCAACATCACATATGATGATATTTATATCACATTTAGTACCAATTGAGTGGGTACCATACCCACAAAAACTACGTTAGTTACTATTCATTCCTAAAGTGATTTTTTTAAGTAAATTCAGTTTTTTTTTTTTTTTTTTTACCTAAAGTGATTTTTTTTTACGTAATTCAGGTTTTTTTTTTTTTTTTTTTTTTTTTTTTTTTTTGTTTTATTTATTTTTCTATTTAATATTTTTTTTAAGTAAATTCAATTTTTTTTTTTTTTTTCAGTTTTTTTTTCCTATTCATTCCTAAAGTGATTTTTTTAACGTAAATTCAGTTTTTTTTTTTTTATTCATTAAAATTTTTTTTTAAATTCCAGTTTTTTTTTTTTTTTTTTTTTTTTTTTTTTTTATTCTATTTTCTAAATATTTTTGTACGTAAGTTCATTTTTTTTTTTTTTTCCTATTCATCCTAGTATTTTTTTTTTTTTTCTAAAGTGATTTTTTTACGTAAATTCAGTTTTTTTTTTTTTAGTCATTCCTAAAGTGATTTTTTTTTTTTTACGTAAATTCAGTTTTTTTTTTTTTTTTTTTTTAACTATTCATTCCTAAAGTGATTTTTTTACGTAACCAGTTTGCTACAACCCACTACGTGACAGCTTATAAAACCATTTGATCCACGTGTACTTTAGTCATATGACCTATTTAATGAGTTATGTGACTTCTTTAAATAATACATGTGGATGGTCTTATAAGCTGTTACGTAATGGGTTGTAGCAAATTGGTTACAAACCAGTTTGCAGCCAAATCCTTATTCTTTTAACTCATAGCATAGCAAATTACCAAATTATCTTAATTTAAATAATAGAGAAGTAGAAAACAATATTGCAATAGAAAAAACCTATAAACATATTGAGCAACTGTACCAGCTTAATTAGGAACTGGGGTAAGGGTTGACAATATATACGTATTATATCTACTATTATTTTAGTACGTAGTATATCAACTAGTATTTAAGTCCGTACGTAGTATGCTGGAGCGGAGGCAGAAAAAAAAAATTTTGGGTGGGCTAATTGCAAAAAAAAAATTTTGACGTACTGGGCTAATTATTTAATTTAAGGTAATTTTTTTTATATAAAAAATATAGGTAAAAAAAATAAAATAAATAAAATAAAACTTGGGTGAACGTGGCTACGCCACTGGTAGTATGACATTACCTTTTTAAGTACATAATATATTTACTAGTATTTAATTAAGTATATACGTAGTACATAGTACATATATAGTATATCTAGTGTTTAAGTACATGTATAGTACTAGTATTTAAGTACGTACGTTGTACGTAGTATGACATTACCTTTAAGTACATAGTATATCGATCTAGTGTTTAAGTACAAGTATATCTCTACTAGTATTTAAGTACGTAGTATATATATTTACTATAGTATTTAACTCCATAGTATGACACACCCTCTCTTTAAGTACGTAGTATATTTACTAGTATTTAAGCACGTAGTATGATATTAATTACCTATTTAAGTACGTAGTATATTTACTAGTATTTAAGTACTAGTATTTAATTACCTATTTAAGTACGTAGTATATCTACTAGATTTAAGTACATTACCTTTTTAAGTACTTAGTATATTTACTAGCTAACGGTCATGACCGGATATATAACATTACATTTTTGTCAAGATAGACATTGATTTCTTTAACATATGACACAAATCGAGTACTTCAAGGTTAGGAGTTCAAGCACAGTGAATAATTGTATGTATTTTCTTTATAGAATTTACATTTATCTTTGGGCGACGAAACCCAATTTTCGTCGCCTAAATTTTATAAAAAAAACCACCATATTAAAACTTTGGGCGCTAACTAAAAAATTGGATATTTTAGGCGACGAAAATTCAATTGTCGTCACCTAAATCTTATTAAAAAATGGAGGCAACCTAAAATTTTTAACCGCCAAGTTGCCTACCTCTAATACATTTGGCGACAAAAATTGAGTTTCGTCGCCGAATTGTAATTACAAATAACATATGGCGACGAAACTTGATTTTTGTCGCCGAATTGTAATTACAAATAACATATGGCGACGAAACTTGATTTTCGTCGCCTAAATGTTTAATGAAAACCCGGTTATCTATTACATTTGGCGACGAAAATCAAATCTCGTCGCCAAAAGTGTAAACTAAAGTGATATTAGGCGACGAAAATTGAGTTTCGTCGCCGAATTGTAATTAGAAATAACATATGGCGACGAAACTTGATTTTCGTCGCCTAAATCTTAAAAAAGGCATACATTAGGCGACGAAAATTATTTTCGTCGCCTAAATGTTTAATGAAATTACATTTGGCGACGAAAATCAAATTTCGTCGCCAAAAGTGTAAACTAAAATGATATTAGGCGACGAAAATTGAGTTTCGTCGCCGAATTGTAATTAGAAATAACATATGGTGACAAAACTTGATTTTCGTCGCCTAAATCTTAAAAAAAGGCATACATTAGGCGACGAAAATTATTTTCGTCGCCTAAATGTTTAATGGTATTTGCGTATGTTCCAAAAAGTTTCAGATCCTTTCTAAATCTTAATAGCTTACTCCCCATGATAATGACTAGAATGTTTGATCAACCAAAAAGGTTTTTGAAGCTTAAGGGTTTTTGGTTTTGTTTTTCCCTTTAGTGGTTGAAGCTCAATGTCTGAGAAATACTCTTGGATATATATGATACTAACACGCTAAAGTTGGCTTGTTTGATTCCAATTGCTTTGTCGTATGTTACGTGACATTTGGGGTTTAGAGTAACCATATTCGAGCCATTATACGTAGTCATTATCATATAATAAATTTAAGGTTCTCTTGGAATCCGAAGATTAGAAAACTTTCGTGTCTTTTTGTGAATTGTGATGATGATTATATATACCAATTCTGCAACAATTCCTAAATGTTTAATGAACAACCGGTTATCCGTTACATTTGGCGACGAAAATCAAATTTCGTCGCCAAAAGTGTAAATTAAAGTGATATTAGGCGACGAAAATTGAGTTTCGTCGCCGAATAGTAATTAGAAATAACATATGGCGACGAAACTTGATTTTCGTCGCCTAAATCTTAAAAAAAGGCATACATTAGGCGACGAAAATCAAATTTCGTCGCCAAAAGTGTAAATTCAAGTGATATTAGGCGACGAAAATTAAGTTTCGTCGCCGAATTGTAATTAGAAATAACATATGGCGACGAAACTTGATTTTCGTCGCCTAAATCTTAGAAAAAGGCATACATTAGGCGACGAAAATCAAATTTCGTCGCCAAAAGTGTAAATTCAAGTGATATTAGGCGACGAAAATTGAGTTTCGTCGCCGAATTGTAATTACAAATAACATATGGCGACGAAACTTGATTTTCGTCGCCTAAATCTTAAAAAAGGCATACCTTAGGCGACGAAAGTTATTTTCGTCGCCCAATGTAATCTATGTTTTGGAATGTAGCGACGAAATATAAATTTCGTCGCCTAAGATTTATATTTGGCGCGACAAATAAAATATTTTGTCGCCTAAGATAGATATTGGGCAACAAAAAAAAATTTGGTCGCTAGATTTCGTCACCAAATAGTCATCTTGTTGTAGTGCTTGGAACAGAATCCAGTCGACTGGATTTGAAGGATTTGAAGGTTTGGAGTCTCTGCCTGATCTAGTCGCTTGGACCACCAATCCAGTCAACTAGATGTAATGCATCTGGCTGATTTAGTCGTCTGGATTGGTGGTCCAGTCGACTGGATGTCATGCCTGGGAGTTTCTGTCTGACTCAGTCGCCTGGACCACTATTCCAAGAGACTGGATCTCGAAACAGTAAGGCAGTTATAGGCAGTTATTGTGCCTTTCAATGGTGACTCTTGACTGTTATTCACTTGCAATATAAACAGTTTTCTTGTTCTGTTATTATCTGCAGAAAATTTAATTGTTCTAAGAAGTTCTTAAGAACTAATTGAATTGCTATCATTAATTCTTAGGCTTTGTTGTATCCTGGAAACTATTTGCTTAAACTCTTAGCAATCTCTATGGAGAGGGGGCAAATCTAGTCTTAAAAACAGTGATTCGTGGTGCCTCAAAGCCTTAAATCTCCTTTGTATCCCTAAATTTCCTAACAAACCCACCATAAAACCACATAAATTGATTTAGCACAAAAAAAAAAAAAAAACAGCCACATAAGTTGGCAAAATCAATCAACTTGACATTATTTTATTGTATTTTATTTGGCTCTAGAGAAACCCCACACAAGAAGTTGGTCTTCTAGAATCTTGATCACAACTGGATAAGCATCACCTATTCACCTCCATTAGAATTTTTTGCACTGTTACGGGTGAACTCGGAAAAGTCACCAAATCTATAGCTTGACAAGTTTCTTTACCATGTCTATGACTTGCACATCGTCGCTTATACCTTCCCCATAGCCGGCCACTTCATGTCTTCATACACCATTTGTTAAATTACGTCGTCATACTGGCATGGGCATCTACTACGGCGTCTAACTGATCATATAGAGGCTCGGCGACGAGGCCAGGCTCGATTGGAGTGAAGGAGGGGTATGGGACCATGGAGATCGAGGTGGAGCTTATGAGGGGATTTTTGGATCTACTCATGGAGTTGATGGCAGAAATGTTCAAATGAATTTGTTCTTTTCCTCTCGATTTCTCCCTCAAAATGGCAGCAGTGATAGCCAATCTGCTTCTTCAAATTGACAAATTATTGGGAAAAAAACTATAATGAGATGGAATTTGGAGCCAGGATTTTTCCTTTACATATTCCACCTCAAAGTTTTGAAAGAATTTCTATTTTTCGCTTTCTATGATTGCAAAACTCGGGATTTATCACGTATAGAATTTAAAATGCTCCCTTTAACTCAAATTCTGGCTATAAATACCGTGTCCAAATACAGCATTAATGTATTCCCAGTACATCAAGGAAAAGAAATTGAGGTCTTATACATAGACATTGTTGCAAAGTATTTGAAGACTTTAGTCTTAGAGGTTCTTGCCCATGGTTCCTCCCTTATAGGAAGAGTAGAAAAATTATGGAGCGTAAAACCTAGAGAGGAAAAAAAATAGATTTTTTCTTTTGGGAGGTAGCGTAAGATGAAAGACAACAACATTTGAGTATTCTCTGAGGTTAGCGTAAAAATTAAGAAGAATTTGTAACATTTGACTTAGTGCACAAATCAAAGAGAATTTGTGATAGTTGGATTAAAGCAAAGAATAATCATAAACATACACAAGGGAAGAATAGTTTGGGTTTTCTCTAGGGAGAGTTAATGGGTGTTACAACTATGGGGAGTTGTTGTATTTAAGATGAATGAATATCACGATGAGTGACTATTAATCCCTAAGAGAATAAATTATTATGTTTGGTATATATGAATCTCAAGCTAGGTATAAAATTGAGAAAAAATATTGTAATTGAATTTTATAATAGTGAATTTATTAGGAGTTGGTCTCGTGGTTGTTCCCTTCAAGGATTTTTTCACGTCAATTTTTGTGTTCTTGTGTGATTAATATATTGGTGATTTTTTAAAATATTTGTAGAATTTCTTAATTCACATAAGACTCGATTGTAATCTCAACAAGTGGTATCAACACTTACGTTGTCCTAACACTAATCACTAAACCCCTTATGGAGGCGCCAAGAGTCTTGTAGTCAAACTAATTGGCACATACTAGTGTTCTCCAAATGAGACATCTAAAGATAAAATATCTCTTCCCCCAATTATTGAATTAAAAAAGAAAAAAAAAAAAAAACTTTTTCAACTGCTAGTAATATGCAAGACAAAATATATAATATTCAAATTTCGATTCAAGATTTTAAAAATAGTGTTGTATATCAAATGCTTCGGGAGTCGTGCATAGTCAAAGTTTTCAACTAAACAGCTGCAAATTGTTTACTGCTTTCATTGCCACAAATTGATGCAATCTTTAGATTGCAGTGCTAAAATATATTTTGGCCTTCAACTGCAACAGCACCACGTTGTCCCACCAATTATATTTCTGCTGCACTATTGCGTTACCGACTTTGAAAGTCTATAAATAGTAACTTTCAGTTTCATTGTTGTATAAATTTTTATCAATATCAAAACTGTATTGTGTGGATGATCACTTAAGAAAGTTCAAATATCATTTCATTCTCACATTTCTTTGTCTTGCCTCTCTATTTATTTTATTTTATACACGTTGTTAGCACGAAACTCTGGCTAAATTCTATAAGGAAGTTGTCATCACTTTCCAAATGTTATTTATGTGACACTCCAATCCACTGTAAGTTTTTTCTAAAGAATTGGTAATTTCATTATCTATTTATTTGTCATCATATTGATTCATTGCCTACAAATTTTAGTTTTTATTTAATGCATTAAAATCTTATGGGTTTTATGCTAAACATATTATATCTAGTAATATTGTTAAATATACTCAGTGATAAATTAAGCAATTCCATTATGCTTATTATATGTCAGATATGTATATTAATTTTGAACACATGTCTATTAATTATTTGTGACACATGTCTTTATCTTAAGCCTATTAGAATGGCAACTAAGCATCACATCATGATCATTTTTTATTTGTCATCATCTCTATGAAAAATTAAAAGGATCCCCTGATTTTATGAAATGATTTAAAGGAGAGATACGAGCACCTGAAGTAGCAAAAGTACTCCTCCCAAAAAAGTTCATTATGAATTGATGCACTTGAAGTTGCAAAATTTCAAAAGTGTAAGTGAGTACAATTCTACACTTGATGCACCTGGACTTGCAAAAAATTTTGAAGAATAAGTGAATACAATGCTGTTCTTTTTAAAAATCTGTTCACAATGATAATTATGTGGGGGAAAATTTCACAAAAGAAGACATGTTGAAATATATATATATATATATATATATGAAAACAGTTAATAAGGCGGTGGAACCAGCCAATAATAGATTAAAATAGATTTAACAAAAGGAGTGTAAGAAGATTATGGATGCAAGAAAATAACATGAAAGTAATTACTTTTGATTTGAAAGTAAAGACTTACAATTTATTAGAAATTTATCAAATAGACTCGAGGCTGAAAGCTTCCATGATTACAAGCTTATAGTATTTAGTAGGGGATTGAGAACAAAAGGACATCCTATTCTAATTCTAAAGCTTCAACACATGAATGCTTAGAAATTTACAAGAGAAGGAAGTCTTAACAAGTTCTGAGATTAACAATGCAAGGAGTCATTTCTATATAGGCAAGGAGGAGTCTTCGGATGACTTCAAAATGACTTGGATGCCTTGGAATCTTCATGATGATGTTTACTATTTGTTTTTTCAAAAGCAAAGGTGAATTGCTTTTACCAAAGGTTAAAGTGGCCGAAAGTGCATGAACTGTCCAGTGTGCTTAATACACAGTGTAGATTCTCTACTGACAGGGAACTTATCTTCTATAGAGGATTGACTGTTGTTTTTTATCAATTTGTCGGGCATGCTTATCAATAGTGAATTTATCAGAAGACCATCAGTCTAGGTTCAGATCACAGTCTTCATACCCATCATATGGGTCTTGAGAATCCTTATACCACTTCAATGGAAATGTAACAGGAGCATAAGGAAGTTTAGCAGTGGATGATCCTTCGGAGGATGCAGGAGAATGCTTGCCACTGGCTGATTGGCAGCATTGAATTGCAACCATCTAGGCAATTTTTGCAAGTTCCTCAGGGGACTTTCCTTTTAACAAATCTTTAATAGAAGAAGTTGAAGAAGATGGCTTGTCTTCTAATTCCTTTATTGGTTCAATTGGAAATTCATTGTAGACAAATCCAATGATTCTATCTCTATCAAATTTATCAAACCACTTAACAGCATGGCTTCTGACCAGTATATTATCTTTAATCTGGTAATGCCATTTAAAAATCTATGGGACATGGAATTTAGCACAAAATAGCAAAATTGGAGGGAAATTGCTATTATACTCAAAACACTTGTACATTTTTGTGAAATGTTCCAAGGATTCTTTGAGTGTTTTAGTACTTTTCTTTGGGCCTTCCAAAACCTGCAAGACATCAGGGATGATTTCGGTTTGGGCACCGTACTTAGACCACCATTTTAAGAACCACATGGGTATTTGGCATTCTGGTTTAATAATGTTAATTCCTAACTCCATTGGATGAACCAAGAATGAGACATATTTTCATTTTGATGCAAGAGTATTTTGGACCAAGCATCAATGTAATCATAATATGAATATTTAATAGGATGGTTTTTGAGAGATTTTAACAGGAACGGGTGAGAACCCCATGATTTAAGGGAGGTAAATTTAACAATCTGGATTTTATGGTTGAGCACTCTCCTTTCAATGGAGAATTTATCATAGAGGGTGGAAATAACAGCAGAACCTTCCTGTTGGAGGATGTTCTGATAATATTGGATGGTTTTATATTGATCAGGGGGTGCGAAGTGCTGTTGAGCACCGTCAGATGGATTGGTTAGGTAGTAATATTTAATAAGTGTGAGTGGATTGGAAATGTTCCGATGATGGAACTCTATGTGAAGGAGTTTATGATCATACAATGGGAGGTATGGGAAGGTTTTAATATATTGTGATTTAGTTGGTGCTGTTGGTGGAGGGACAGTTACCTGTTTAGCAAAAGGGTCATAGTCACTGGTTATAGCCCTGGCAAATGATGGGTTTTGCTGGACTGGTTTACCAAGGGATACCATCCTGGAGGATGATGTTTTAACAGGGGAATTAACATAGGTGATCTGGTGAGGATCATATGTAAAAAATTGGCTAGGGGTGACTAGCTCATTTTTAACAGTGGGAGGTTTAACAGGTGGATTTCTGCTGGAGGATGTTTTTTAGGACTTTTTATCCGCCATTTTTGTTCTGCAAAAATTCGCGGGTGAGGAAGTCAAGGATTGAATTTTGGCTTCCTTTAATATATTCAATATCAAAATTAAAAACACTTAATATTGACTGCCATTGGGCAAAAATATGTTTTGATACAATGTTTTTAACATCTTTTTCTAAAACATGTTTTGCAGATTTGCAATCAATGCATATGAGAAATTTTTTATTTAACAAATCAGTTTGAAATTTATCAACATATAGTACTATAGATAAAATTTCTTTTTTAATAGTACTATAATTATTTTGCGCTTTATTCCAGACACCAGAATGGAATCGAACAATTTGTTCGGGAGATTCTAGACTTATTTTTTGCTTTAGAATACCACCATAACCAATATCGGAGGCATCAGTTTCAACAATTTTGAAGGAATTTATCGTTGGAATACCAAGACAAGGCAAAGTCTTGACATACTTTTTTATATCCTAGACAATGGAAGTGTGAACAGATGTCCAAGGAGGGGGATTAGTCTGAAGTCTATCAAAAAGAGGCTTACATTGTTTCCTAAGACTTTGATAGAATTCAGCAACATAGTTTAATGAACCCAAAAATCTTTGGAGTTGAGTTTTATCAAGGATTTCATCAGCAAATTTAATAACTCTATCTATAGGACTTATCTTGCCCTGATAGATATTGTAACCAAGGAATCGGATTTTAGTTTGGAAAAGTTTAATCTTTGGAGAAGAAACAACCAATCTGTTTATTTTGATGATACTTAGAAACGAGTTCAAATGTTTCCAATGTTCATCAATTGATTTACTAAAGATGAGTACATCATCTATGTAAACAATGCAGAATTTACTAAATGGATTAAAAATCTCATTCATAATATTTTGGAACTCACTCGGGCATTTTTTAATCCAAATGGCATAACATTCCATTCATAATGGCCAAATGGGGTTGTGAATACAGTTTTATATTTATCATCTTCATGAATTTGGATCTGCCAAAATCCACTTTTAAGATCAAATTTACTAAAAATGATTGAATCGCTCAATGGATTTATCAAATCTTGTTTATTAGGAATTGGATACCTGATCCATTCCAAGACTTTATTCAGAGGCTTGTTAATTAATTACAAGTCTGAGAACACCTCTTTCAAGTTCAGCATTTTTTTTAACATAAAAGGCTGGACAAGACCAAGGGGATTTACTATGCCGGATTATCTTTTTACTAAGCAAATCATTGATTTCATTTTTACAAAATTCCATGATTTCTTGATTCATTTGGATAGGTCTGGCTTTAGTAGGGATGTTTCTTTCATTGAAATCTTTAATATATGGTAATTTAACAGTATGAGTTTTTCTATCCCAAAAAGCATTGGGAAAATTAGAACAAACTTCTTGGTTTAGCTTCTCTTGAAATCTTTCAATTCTTTGTTGCATGATTTTACAAGTTAATTGTTGTTCAATTCTTTGGAAGTGAACTTCATTTTTTAAAAATTTTATTTGTTTTTCTTTACCATTGATTAAGCAAATTGATTGTGAAAACAAGTTTTCTTTTAACAGTTTATCAATATTTTGCGCAATTTTATTGAGAAAATTGAATTTGACAGGTTGTCCAAAAGGAGCAGTTGTGATACCATCTTTTTCTGTTGTGAAAGGGCACAACAGATGTATGAATGGTAATCCAAGAATTACTTTATCATTCAAGTTTTTAACAAGGACAAAAGATGTTTTGAAACAGACTTTGTCTTTACAAACGTGAGCATATTGATTCTTTATTCATTAGAAATCATTGTGTGCTGATATGTGATTAAGATTTAGTATGATTTTTAATATATCAAATGCATGAAACCCATGATTTGTTATGATTTGAAAATATATTAAATGCCTAGTCTCCCCTGTAACACACTCTTGAATTTATTAGCAAAAGCAATCCATACTTTATCTACCTTACCCTTATTAAGCGGTTAATTGTTAAATCTTCCAATTAGGCAAACTCTACTCTCTAACCTAATTGAGGCAATAAAAATCCAAGTTCACATAGTGAAATAATAGAGGGATCCTTAAACCCTAGTGCCTCCATCTATTTGACCCTCTCAATTTCGTTTACCATTTAATTTTAATTTTTAGTTAAAATACTTTCTTGCTCCATCTTCAGGTGGAAAACAAACAACCAATTTAATTTTGCTTTCTTTTCATAATAATAGTATAAGTTTTTACCCTGTGTCAACCATTCCCTATGGTTCGACCTCGGACTTACCGAGATTTTATTACCACTTGCGAAACCTGCACTTGGCTGCACTCTAAAATTCGCAACAAGTTTTTTGGCGCCGTTGCCGGGGAATGTGTCTTGAACACATTGTTTTAATTTCTATTATTTTTACTAGTTTGCCAAGTTTTAATTTTAATTAGTTTTTATTAATTTATTTATTTGTTTTTGTTTTTCTTGTAGGTACCAATTCTCATCAAGAAGCAAAGTTTGGAAAACCATCAATTTTTTTAAAAAAAAAAAAAAGCTTCTCAGGTAAACAGTTCCAATTTGTTTGAACTTAGCATGTTTAGATTTGTATGAGCGTTTGGCAACGTGATCATACAAATCGTTTATATAGAGTAGAATTGGAACAATTTTCCGTTGATTTACCTGACTCTAATCTAGAGCCTCTTGATAATCTAATAATTATGGCTGATCATGATGAGGTTAACCAAGGGGAGAATGAACATAATAATGCAGTACCGGTTAGAACCCTTAGGGATTACCTACAACCCACTAGGGCCAGTACACCTTCATGTATTGTATTCCCTAATGTTGTGGGAAATTTTGAAATGAAACCGGGTGTAATCCAATTACTCCCCAAGTTTCATGAGCTTGATTCAGAGAACCTTTATCTACACCTCAAGGAATTTGATGAGGTTTGTGCTACCTTACAGTACAACAACGTTACTGATGACGTTGTGAGACTAAAACTTTTTCCCTTTTCATTGAAGGAGAAAGCCAAATCTTGTTTACACTCCTTGAGGCCTAATACCATTAGAACATGGCAAGAGATGACTAGGGAATTTTTGAAAAAAAATTTCCCAACCCATAAGACTAATACTCTTAGGAAGAACATAATGCATTTCTCTCAAAAGGAGAATGAAACATTTTTTCAATGCTGGGAAAGATTTAAGGATTTATTACTCGCATGTCCACACCATGGGTATGACACATGGCGAGTAATTAGTTTTTTTTTTTTATGATGGTATCACCTCAAACATGAGGCAGTTTGTGGAGATGATGTGCAACGGTGAATTTATGAGTAAATCATCAGATGATACCTGGGATTACTTTGATCTCTTGGCTGAGAATGCCCAAGTTTGGGAGACCACAAACACAATAGAGAGGGCAAAACCTAGACCTAGTTCTAAGGGAGGTTTATATCACCTTAAGGAGAAGGATGATGTAAATTCTCAGATTGCCAAATTGACTAGGAAGGTAGAGGCCATTGAGTTGGGAAAGATTAAGAGTAAAGCACCTACTTCCTTTGAGAGTAGTTGTGGGATATGTGAAACCAATTCTCATCTAACCAAAGATTGTCCCACAATTCCTGCATTCCAGGAAGTGTTACATGAGCAAGCCAATGTGGCCAATGCTTATAGGAGGCCCTTCAATTCACCTTATTCTGAAACTTATAATTCTAATTGGCAAAACCACCCCAATTTTAGTTGGAGGAATGGGCCCTCCATTAATGAATCCCAAGGATTTTCTTCACATGCACCCTATGTCCCACCACATAAGAAGAGACTTGAGGATACATTGCAGGTCTTTATACAAGGGCAAACTCAGATCAACCAAGCTGTAATGCAAGATATTCAGGAGTTGAAAAACTCAATTGGTCAAATTGAATCAAAATTGAGTGTGAGGGAAAAAGGGACTTTTCCAGCCCAACCCCAACCTAACCCAAAGACCCAATTTGTGGTCAATGAGGTTCAAAACCCTCACATAGAGCATGTCAAGGCAATCACCACCCTTAGAAGTGGAAAAGTGATAAAGAAAGATATCCCTAAGAAGGTTTTACCTTCTAAGGAAAATCAAGAAACTAAGGATGATGATGAGCCTAATGATAAGGAAAATAAAGAAGATGAGGAAAGAGTCTACAAACCTGTTGCACCTTTTCCTCAAGCTCTTCTTGCACATAAAAAGAAGGAAACAAATCAAGATATTTTGAATGTGTTTAGGCAGGTAAAAGTAAATATTCCTTTGTTAGATGCTATTCAACAAATTCCTTCTTATGCAAAATATTTAAAAGATCTTTGTACAGTTAAGAGGAAACATCATGTTCAAAAGAAGGCATTCCTAACAGAGCAAGTAAGTGCTATTCTCCAGCATAACACTCCAATGAAATACAACGATCCAGGTTGTCCTACTATCTCTTGCATCATTGGTAATTTTAATATTGATAGGGCATTGCTTGACTTAGGAGCTAATGTGAACTTACTTCCTTACAATGTTTATGAACAGTTAGGTCTTGGTGAATTAAAACCCACCAAAGTTGTTCTACAACTTGCAGACTGATCTATTCATACACCAAGAGGGATACTAGAGGATGTGTTAGTAAAAATTCATAAATTCTATTTTCCTATAGATTTTATTGTTTTGGATACACAACCTATTTCACATGCAGGCACTTCTATTCCTGTTATTTTAGGACGTCCATTCTTAGCTACTTTCAATGCTTTGATAAATTGTAGGAGTGGAGTCTTGAAATTATCCTTTGGTAACATGACTGTAGAGCTTAATATCTTTAACACATGTAATCAACTTAAGGATGAAGAGCATATGCATGACGTTGACTTAATTGAAACACTTGATTCATATGATAAGAATTCTGAAATTCCATGCTCTGATTCATTCTTTGAATTTGCACAGGAAATGGAGGTGAGTAATGGAAAAGTGCAAAAAGAGGAGCTGTCAAACCATGAGATAGAGTTGTTAGAAACAAGTGATGAAGAGGACATATTGGAGTTAGAGCCCCCACCAGTTGAGTTCAATTCTATTGATATAGAACCCAAGGAAACTTTCCCTGAGGTAACACCTTCTAAACTTGACTCTTTGCAAGCTGGTAAGCTTTTCCATGTTTTGAGAAAGTATAAGAGTGCTATAAATAAATTGTCTAGAGCAATAAAGAGATTTAATTCTAAATCAGATAAGGCTAGATCAAAGAGAAAATTGCAATTGAAACAATGGAAAGAAAATTGGCATGATTCATATGAATATTCCAAAATTTATAGACAAAGAATGCTTTTTCATGATTCTAAATTCCATTTGCCTCCTAAAAAGCTTAGATCTAGAGGGACAGGACATTTCAGTGTAAAAACCATTTATCCTCATGGTGCAATAGGAATTAAGAACCAAAAGAATGGTAGACCTTTTAAGGTTAATTGGAAATATCTTAAACCATTCCTGGAGAACTTTATTTTAGAGGTTGAACCCACCCCTCTGAAAGACCCTATTTAAGAGAATTGACTGGAGCAGATGCTTGTTGTACATAGTAGTTTTTTTATTATTATTTCTTTCCTATTTTTTCTTTTGTTTTGTGGTTTCTAACCAATTGTAGGAAATAGCTTTGGAAATTCTTCACTGTTACAGGTGTTTTCTTTACCTCTCCCTTGTGCTTCATTTATTGGCATGTCTCCCATAATCTCATTCATACAATTTTAACATTGAGGACAATGTCTAATTTAGGTTGGGGGTGTAGAAACGATGTTTCCTTTGTTGTTTTTGGATAAGTTAGAACCACCTTTATTGTTAAAAAAATATATATATATACAAAAAAATATAAATAAATAAATAAAAGGTATGCAATGATGTCTTGACTTAATAATTAATTTTGTCATATTCAAATGCATGGTTGGGTTATCTTTGAGAATTTGTTGAAACTCTACCTTGATTCAAATTTCATTAATGAGCTTAAATTTATGAACACATGATCAGTTAACTAGGAAATCTGAATTATGTTCTTTGATACTTGTTTTTGAGTAGTGAAAACCTCACTTGTTTCACTTTGAATTTGCCACGAGCACGAGCACGAACATGTAATTTGTGGGGTATGAAGTATGCATTCAATTGTTACACAATTAAATTGGTTGACTTGTTAGGTGATTAAACTTGGCATTATTTAAAAATAAATAAAATAAAAACCATGAGAGCCTATGATCAAAAAAGGTAAACAATTCAAATGTTTGAGATATGAGTGGCTAAGTTTAGCTTTGTAGCCTTTTTTACTCAAGTTAATAGACTTTTAGGAGTGTCTCTACACCTAGTGCTCCTTGAGCCAACTGGTTCGGGAGTCACTAGTCTAACACTCAATACATGGGTCAATTAGAAAGCTTAATGGAGTTAGACATTGCACAGTCCAATGAGAATTCCATTATCCTATATCATTATGTTGGAAAGATATTAAAACCCCATGATTATAAGTTAATTCACTTTATACCAAAGAGAATTTGTAGTGTTCCACTATTTAGCTATAAGTGATAGGGACTTAGTTTGAACTTCCTGAAAATTCTGGACATGGAGTTTGTCTTTTTAAGCTTATCCATGAATGAGAACCATTGTTTTTGTGATACTTTATTCTCATTGATAACACAGTTGCATTTGTTTTAATTTAAAGTCAAGACTGAGCATATTTGTTGAAGTAACAAAACGTTTGTGGGTATCGTTTTAGTAAGCCCTCACGAGACTATAACTCATCCACTAGGGACACCTAGGTGTTTAAAGGCTTGTTGCATATGCTAAATGCAATCGAGAGTGCCAACAAAAGTGGAATTGTTAGGATTTATTTTTATTTTAGTTGTTTTAGTTTTACTAGGGACTAGCAAAATTCAGGTTGGAAGGTGTGATGAGTCATGAATTATGACTCATTAACCTTATTTTCATATTGCTTTAGTGGAATTTTCTTGCATCAAATTCTCAATTACACATAAATTATGACAATTCTTTCACACCATTACATAACATGGAATCCATTCTATTACGTGTATTATTTCATTAAAAACTCTACACGTCTCATTTAAATTTAATTTAATGATGCAAGACCCATTTTATTTTCTCTATTACCCACCGAGATTACACATAAATGGTTGGCAGCACAGTGACACAAAATGGAGCAATATTTGTTATATATTAAATGATAGAAGTGGTGAGCCACGGAGGATTATTCCCTAAAATTATAATTTGATTAAGTCATTTGCTTATGAAGCCATGCCACTTGAAAGATATAGTTGTCAGGAAGCTTCACGTGGGCTAGAAGAAAATAACAAGAAATAGGTTACCATATTAGAGGCAGCACGTGTGTATTGTAGGGGGGAGGTTATTATTATTATTATTATTATTTTTTTGATAAAATGCGATAGAGATTTTATATCAGCAAAGTAAAGCTTCTATATTTACAATATTTAGAATGGTATGGGGGCATTCCTCCAACCAAACTATCGGTAAAGCTTGAGAACAAGCCTTCTCAGCTAACAACTTAGCAGCCCTATTACAATGATGGCTAGAAAGATTGAAACTAATAGACCTAAATGCACCCAGCACATGATGTATATCATCCAGAATCAAGGCCTTAGGAGATATATCTTCAGATTCACATTGAAGAGCTAGGACCAATGCTTTACAATCACCTTCAATCGTAAAATCCAAAAAGCCAGCATCCCGAGCAAAGATCAGAGTCCTTAACAAGGCTTGGGGTCTCGACAATAGAGGGTCCAATGAAAAAGGAAACGGCTCTGAGCATGCAGCAGCCACCCACCCCACCTGATTACAGACTTAGTAATCCCAGACCTCCCTTCCCAAGAGACTGATTAAGAGTGACAGCAACATTCAATTTATAAGTTCCTGCGGTTGGTGGAGTCCAGTGAGGTATAATTGTGGAAGTTTGGTTAACTGCTACATTATCTTCTTTTCTAGTACCCGAATCCTCATACATTTTTTTGAACTGCTCTGCCTTGTAAACCAATCCTTGAGGAGTGTCATTTGAATTACCATGAAGCTTGTTGTTGCGGTGCTTCCATAGATTCCAGGCTAGAATGGCGAACAAAGCCACCTCTCTAGCATGACCAACTTGAGCAACATGCTTAAACAAGTCAAAAAATTTTACCATAACTGGCATGCTTAACATATGACCCAGATTACTCTGCTCCCAAGTTGCTTGAGCAAAAGTGTAGCCCCATAAGATGTGAGAAATAGATTCCACTTCATCCGTACAGACAACACATGTGGAGCAGGATATTATTCCTCTATTGAAAAGGTTTTTGTTTATGGGAATGGCATTATTACAGGCTTTCCAGATAAAGGACTGTATTTTTCTCGGGGCCTGAAGGGACCACACTGCTTTCCAAACTCCTTGAAGTGAAGATCTTGATGAGGGTTCACCTATATTTGCTGCCTGGTTTTCCTGCTTCAGCATATAATAGGCACTTTTAATTGAGAAAAGGCCTTTTGTGGATCCATTCCAGATTAAAGAGTCCCGTGGTTTCCGGAAGTTAAGCGGAAGATTTTTTATGAGTGCTGCATCTCTGTTTAGATTCAAGAGAGGCAGATTTATTTTCTGTGTGTTTGCCTTACCAATTGGTCAAGGTGAATTGTATATTTATATGAGATTACAAAATAAGATAGATACAAGAAGAGATATAGATAATCACAACAACTCTAACAATATAAACTCCTAGTTTACAGGTAACTAATCTTGATCTTAATCTTTATCTTCTTGAACTGTTTTAGTTGGACTCAACTGTGGAGTATCCTTAACACTCCCCCTCAAGTCCAACGGTATGGGAAGAACGTTGAGCTTGGAACGAAATAAGACAAACCGAGGAGAGGACAGGGGTTCGGTCAAAAGATCAGCAAGTTGGTCATTTGTGGAGACAAACCGAACCAAAAGTGTTTTAGAGGCCACCATGTCACAAACAAAGTGAAAATCTATCTCAATGTGCTTAGTTCGGGCATGGAAAACAGGATTTGCGGAGAGATAAGTTGCGCCAATATTGTCACACCAAAAAACTGTAGAAGATGGAGGTGGTTGGCCAAGTTCAGTGAGAAGAGAATGAAACCATTGGACCTCAGCAGCAGCATTAGCTAGAGCTTTGTACTTGGCTTCAGTACTGGAGTGAGCCACTGTGGCTTGCTTCTTGCAGCTCCAAGAGATGAGATTCTTTCCTAAGAAAATGCAGTAACTGCTTATGGAGCGACGATCATCACGGGAACCAGCCCAATCAGCATCAGAAAATGCTTGTATGGAGGAAGAGGAGCTGCAATAAATCTGTAGTCCAAAGTGAATGGTGTTCTTCAAATAACGCAAGAGGCGTTTGATGGACTTGCCAGTGAGGAAGTAAGGGTTTTTGCATGAATTGGGATAATTTGTTCACTGTGAAAGCAATGTCAAGCCGTGTGAGAGCTAAGTATTGAAGAGAACCCACTGTGCTTCTGTAGAGGGTGTGGTCAGGGAATGGTTCTCCCTCAAAGGCAGAGAGATTTGTAGTGGATGCCATGGGAGTATTGATTGGTTTTGCTTCACTCATTTTTGTGCGAAGAAGTAAATCCATGATGTAGCGTTGCTGAGATAGAAGGATGCCGTGAGGATTGTAAATAACCTCAAGTCCTAGAAAGAAATTAAGGGTGCCCAAGTCTTTAACAGCAAATTCATGAGTCAGAGAGCAAAGCAAGTCATCAATAGCTACGGGTTGGGAGGATGTGATTATTATGTCATCAACATAAATCAAAATGTACATCGTTAGGGATTTGGTTTTGTAGATAAAAAGAGATGAGTCTGAACGAGACCCATGAAACCCCAATTCCAGCAGTTTAGTACTAAGGCGTGAGAACCAAGCCCGTGGGGCTTGCTTCAACCCATAGATGGCCCTTTGTAATTTACAAACGTGATTGGGGTACAGAGGATGTTGATATCCTGGTGGTTGAGACATAAATACCTCTTCTGAGAGATTGCCGTGAAGAAAGGCATTTTGAATGTCTATTTGACGAAGAGACCAGCCAGAAGAAATAGCAATAGAGAGCACAGTACGTATCGTAGTTGGTTTGATCACTGGACTGTAAGTCTCGTCGTAGTCAACCCCGAACTGTTGATGAAATCCCTTTGCAACCAGCCGAGCTTTGTGCCTTTCAATGGAGCCATCTGCATTGCGCTTAACCCGGAAGACCCATTTGCAACCAATAAGGTTCTGAGACGGATGCGAGGGAACTAAAGTCCAAGTCTGATTTTGTAACAGGGCATCAAACTTCAGATTCATGGCTTGGCGCCATGCATGACTCTTTGCTGCCATGGTAAAACAGGTGGGCTCGAGTTCGGCTATGGTGGTGTGAGCAACGGCAAGAAGGGATTTGGGTAATGGGTAACGAACCATGCCATCAGGTGTGGGTTTGGGTTTGGTGATGTGATTTTTGGAGCGGGTAATCATGGGGTGAGAAGAAGAATGAGAGAGAAGAGAGAGAAGAGGGTTTGAAGCTGTTTCTGGCGGTGAGGAATTTTCTGGAGTTGTGGAAGTTTCTGGAGCTGGAGCAGGTGCGGGGTTAAGGATAGATGCTGGATACGGGTTGGTATTATCGGTAGAAGTGGGTTCGGGCTGTGTGTGGTGACTGGGCTCAGTGATGGGCTCGGTATGGTGTGTAAGTGAGGCCCGTGTATGTGGTGCTGGAGCAGTAGAGGATGCTGATCGTGATCTGGGCTGCGAACAGAGCAATGGGTACGGCCCAAGTAGAGAAACTGACTGTCCAGATGTAGTGTACGCTGCCCAAGTGAGAGACTGACTGTCCAGATGTAGTGGCTGTTTGTGTGGGCAGTGTGGAGGTATTTTTAAAAAATGGAAAGAGGTTTTCAAGAAAAATAACGTCTCTAGAAATATAGAGACGACCAGTGGGGATGTGTAGACATTTGTAGCCATGATGAAGAAGACTATAGCTTAGAAAAACACATTGAAGGGAACGGGGTTGGAGTTTGTGAGAATTGTACGGCCGAAGATTAGGCCAACAGGCACATCCAAAGGTTTTGAGAAATAAATAATCAGGAGTAGAGTTGAATAATTTTTCAAAAGGTGATTTATTTTGAAGAATAGGTGTGGGAAGCCGGTTAATGAGAAAGCAAGCAGTTTGAAAGGCATCATCCCAAAAGCGAAGTGGCATATGAGCATGAGATAAAAGAGAAAGACCTGTTTCAACTATGTGACGATGTTTGCGCTCAATGGAGCCTTGTTGTTGATGAGTGTGAGGACAGGAGACACGGTGAACAATGCCACAATTTTTAAAAAATGTTGAGATGGTGCGATATTCACCTCCCCAGTCGGATTGAACTGATTTAATTTGAGTGTTAAAAAAGCGCTCAACATATTTTTGAAATTGAAGAAAAATGTTAAATGCGTCACTCTTTTTGGTCATGGGATATAACCAAGTATAGCGACTAGAAGCATCTAAAAATGAGACATAGTATTTAAAACCATGTTGAGAACAAATTGGGGATGGTCCCCAGACATCGATATAAATTAAATCCAGTGGAGAATTATACTGAGACAAGGAGGGAGAGAATGAAAGTTGCTTGCTTTTGGATTGAAGACATGCTGAACAAAATTTTTTATTAGAATTAGGAAGTACAGGGAGACCAAAACGAGAAATTATTCTAGAGACAGTGCGAAGTGCAGGGTGCCCTAATCTAGAGTGCCACTGTGGGTATGAAACACGTTCACCTACAAATGCTGTGGGAGACTTTTTATTTGACTGATGGTGTTTGGTGATGGAGAAGGGAAAAGGATAAAGTCCATGTCTACTCGGGCCGTGCAACATTGTTCTCCCCGTAACCTAATCCTTCACATTAAAAAATTGAGGGTGAAGTTCAATAAAGGTATTAGTATCAACAGTGAATTTTTGGATAGACAGCAAATTTTGAGAAATTTGGGGAACATGTAAGACATTATTTAATTGGAAAGATGAATTGGGAGAAAAAAGTTGGGTGGTCCCAACATGTTTAATAGGAATACTTTTACCATTACCCACACGAATTTGTTCCTGGCCTTGGTACCCTTCAGCATGAACATTTAGATTTGCAAGATCCGCAGTGAGGTGATGTGTAGCACCTGAGTCAGCATACCAGTTTTCATCAGTGTGTGATTGAGGGGTTGTAAGGAGAGCTTGCATATTAGAGTCACTGGAGTATGAGTTATCAAAACGTTGATAACATGTAAGAGCCAAATGACCAATCTTGCCACAGATTTGGCAAGTGGGACGAGACCCATTGGAGAAGCCACGACCACGACCACGGCCACGATTGGGGCATTGACCAGAGGAGTTACGACCAGACTGAGGATTAGAAGGAAAATGACCTCCACAACCATGGGAAGAGCCTCCACGGGAAGAGGATCCATTACGGGTGGCGAAGTGAGCACCAGCAAGGGATAAATCAACCTTGGGCTTTGCTTGAGCAAGGCGAAGCTCATGGGCCAAGAGATGCCCATAAAGAACTTCAATAGAGATCAGATCGGTCCTCATTTGAACGGTGGTGACAAGGGACTCATATTCAAAGCCGAGACCTGCAAGAAGAAAAGAGATCTGTTCTTCTTGTTTGAGAGGCTGATCTATGGCAGCGAGAGTGTCCACAAGCCCAGTAAATTTGTGGAAATAATCCGAGATAGTGGAATCACCATTCTTGAAAGTAGAGAGCTGGTAGTGAATATTCATGGTGCGAGCCCGAGAATGGGCAGTAAACATGCGTTCGAGAGTGAGCCAAACCTCTCGAGATGTTGCTCATTTGACGACATAGGCTAAGATATTTTCAGACAAAGAGGAGATCAAAGCACTAAGGATCATCTGATCTTGAACAAGCTAGGCTTGATAAGCGGCATCGGGTTGAGATGTGGAGATATCAGTGGCAGAGGCAGTCAGAGCAGGGCGAGAGCCATCGAGGAAGCCAAAGAGGTCCAGGCCACGAAGGTACGGAACGATCTGGGCCTTCCACAGCAGGTAATTGTCACGTGTTAACTTGATTGTAACCACATGATGAACAACTGGTAGATGAGTGGGAGAAGGAAGAACAGAAATAGTGGAGTCGGTGCTAAGGGTAGACATTGTAGGGAAGGTGTTTGAGGATTTGTGTGTGAGAGAAAAGGAGGAAGAAAAAAGATGACGTTAGTCTTGGTAAGGCTCTGATACCATGTTTAGATTCAAGAGAGGCAGATTTATTTTCTGTGTGTTTGCCTTACCAATTGGTCAAGGTGAATTGTATATTTATATGAGATTACAAAATAAGATAGATACAAGAAGAGATATAGATAATCACAACAACTCTAACAATATAAACTCCTAGTTTACAGGTAACTAATCTTGATCTTGATCTTTATCTTCTTGAACTGTTTTAGTTGGACTCAACTGTGGAGTATCCTTAACAATCTCTCTCCATAAATAGTGAGTCAATCAATGGGATGTTCCAACAAATGGGGTCCTGAGTGATCAGTTCACTTACCCTTGCATCACCTAGCAGCCCTGGAACTGGGGTTATCACTTTGAAAGTTGTTGGAGAAGGCAGCCACCTGTCCTTCCATATTTGAATGTCCTCACCATCACCAACCCTCCATCTGGTGCCTTTCTCAATTACCTGCTGTGCCCACATAATACTTCTCCATGTGAAGGAAGCGTTATTAGGCACTTTAGCATTCATAAATGTTTCATTTGGAAAATATTTTGCTTTTAACACCCAGAACACTAGTGAATGAGGGAATTTCAGTAACCTCCAGCATTGGCGGGCCAAAAGAGCCTGGTTAAAAAGTCTTGCATCCCGAAAACCCATTCCTCCATCCCATTTAGATTTGCACATCTTGAACCACTTCATCCAGTGCATCTTCCGCTCTTGGTTTCTTTGACCCCACCAGAAACTTCAAACCATACGCTCCAATTCGTCACAAAGCCCGAAGGGTAGTCTGAATACGCTCATAGCATATGAAGGAATGGCTTGGACCACCGCTTTTATGAGAACCTCCCTACCAACTTGAGAAACTAATTTGCTTTTCCAACCCAACAATTTTTGCCAAACCCTTGTCTTGATATCCTCGAAGACCCTTCTTTTATCTCTTCCCACTAAAGATTGTAGGCCTAGATACTTGCCAATATTACTGTTTCAGGGGGCTCCAAAGACCCTTTGTATTGAACTCCGAGTCATCTCATTAGTGTTATTACTGAAGAATAGCCCTGTTTTCTCCTCATTCAATCTTTGACCCGAAGCTCAACCATTTACATTCAGCATCTCCTTTAGGAATTCACATGCTTCTACTGAGGCTTTACAGAAAAGCAAGCTATCATCGGCGAAAAAAAGGTGAGAAACAATAGGCCCATGCTAGAAGCTGCCATGCCCGAGATCAGATTTTCTGCTTCCGCTTTCCTCAACAAGGAAGAAAGTCCTTCCACACAAAGGAGAAAAAGATAGGGGGAGAGAGGATCCCCTTGTCTTAATCCTCGTCCAGGCACCACCCTACCCACTGGTTCTCCACCAATCAATATAGAATAAGACATGGTCGATACACATTCCGTAATAAGGTCAATCAACTTTGAATGGAACCCCAATTTCAGCATCACCACTTTAAGATAATTCCACTCTACCCGGTCATATACTTTGCTCATGTCGAGCTTAATAACCACGTGCTTTTTCCCTCCCTTTCTTTTCTGCTTCATCGTATGCAACAATTCCTACGCCACAAGAATATTGTCTATTATAAGCCGGCCTGGGACGAAAGCACTTTGACTATCTAAAATGATAAATGGCATTACCTTCTTCAATCTGTTAGAGATCACCTTTGCTACAATTCTATAGAGCACATTGCATAGGCTGATAGGCCTATACTGGGAGAGATTATTCAGATTATTAACCTTTGGGATTAAAGCAATATGGGTGAAGTTGATTGCTTTCAACATACATCCCGAATGTAAACAATCTAAAACAGCAGCACATACATCTTCTCCAACTATTGACCAATACTTTTGATAACCTTGAGAATGTGTGCACGTGGGCCGAAAAGAAAAGAGGAGATTTATTTCTTCTGAGGATAAAAAAATCTCAATTCGCGTAATTCCCATCTTGTCCCTCCTAATTCAAACACACGCCTAGGTCCTTTTTTTACTTCTTTTATTTGCACGGCACCAGCTCCTGTAATTCATTGCCTCCTCCATCTAATATAACATGCTATATTGCACCTAGTACCTTATAATAATTTTGGCAAATAGTGAAATAATAGCATGTGTTGAAGACAATAATTATGAGTTGCACACAGTCCAATTTCGTCCTTTTCATCATTTATTCACTAATCCTTGGGGCATAAAAATCAATAGAATAAGACTAAATATAATATAAAATAAACCTAATAAAATATAAATTAAGGATATAAAATATACATTATTATGCGCACATCAGTAATATTCTGAAAGCCTGGACTAGAAAAGCCAACACTATTGACCTTTGGAGGCTGAATCTTCTACAACTCTCTGGGCTTTAGAACTTGCAAAAGGAGAAGGTTTTTAGAGAATCATTGTGGAAAGAGATTTAAAAATATGCTTTGATGGTCTTAATGGCCCCAAGCAGGATTGTATGTGGAAAATTGACATTCTTTGTTTTGATTAAAAAAAATTGTGTTCTGAATTCTCTTGTTGCTCTTTTTGTTGGGTTAGAAGGGAAGCAAATTATGTGGCTCATTCTTTAGCCAAATTTGCTGCCCTTCACAACCTCTCCCTTTTCAGTTGTAATTGTAATTCTCTCCCTCCTTCAGCTTGTGAGACTTGTATAAGAGATATTACATTTTCAACTTTAATTGAATATCGTATAGTTGTTTAAAAAAAAAAAAACTTGGAAAAGTAAATAGAAAGGGGGTTTTGTATAAGCATGTGTCTACCCCGTAGGGCCAGGGAAAAAGTGGAAACAAATAGGTTATTTTGATAACCTAGGAGACTAATGAAGACCTTAGCCGCATGACATAAGGGAGAAAGAAAAGGACCTGTGGCGGGGGCGTGAAAGCTGATTCTTTTTTGCAACAAACTGGGGTTCTTTTTCTACTCTTTTTTCAAGCGGAAACGTTGAGAAATGGGGGGTTTTTCTTTTTCTCTAGAGCAGCAACTGGGGAAAACTAAAGATTGGGTTTTTCTTTGGCAGCAACTAGGCTTTACCTTTCTAAGTTTTATTTAGATTTTATTGTTGTTAGTTTTCATTGTTTTTTAAAGATGATTAGTTTATCTAATTTGAATATTTTGTTATTGTTATTAGTCTTTTGATTATCAATTCATGGTTGGAATGTTTGTGATTAAATGTTTGTGGTGGAATAATATTTAAGTGGAAACATTTCATGTTTTATAAGATTTTGTGATTCTTTATATACTTATATAGAATGTCTAAAATTCCCTGTAACATGGAGTGATTATTGAATAGTCGAAGACTACATATAAAGTCTCTCTCTCACATAAATGGTAGGTTCCACAACTTGAATGATGGGTCCCATCACATGAATAGTGGTTCTCACTAATTAAATTCATGGTAGGACCCACCACTCTGTGAGAGGGAGGACTACATATTTATTTGTAATCTAAGACTAATGAATAATTTTCGTGTAACATGATAATATAGAATTTATTGTTACTTTTTTTCTCCAAAAATATTTTATCTAGATGATAAATCATTTACGTGTTCATTAATGCTATATATTCGGGTTAGATCAGGTCATCACTTAAATAAAACAGAGACAATGATATTCAAAAGGAAAACTTAAAAAATTGTTAGGTGGATCCCTGATGCCTTAGCCTCTCTTTTTTATTGACTATTTTTTCAAAATTTTCTCTCATTCTTCTTAATATCAAAAATTTCCTTCACTCCACTTTTAGTGGAAAAAATTTATTTGTTTTATTTTCTATTTTTACTGATTTTTCGTCATTTTATTTTACTAGTGTTCTTTGTCCCACCAATCCCAGTAGTTCGACACAAGGACTCCCGAAAATTTATTACTTCGCGAGAACCTACACTTGGATTTGCAATCTTAAATTTGTAGTAAGCTTTCGGCGCCATTTTCGGGGATTGCAGTGTTGATAAAGAGCACATGGCTATCTCAACAGAGGTTTGCCTTAATTTGCAATTCTTCAGATATCTAGTAAACTCATTCCATCCTTTATCTTTTTGATATTTTTGTTGTTGTATGATTGCTTGGTACCGCGGTCAAACTGGTCGTTTGATAAAAGTTGACTTTGAAGTTTGTTTTGGTAATTTATTTGATTCTCCTGGACACTGTCACATACTTGGCACCATGGATGATAATGGCAATAATCATGGGGATAATGAAAATTAGATTAGGAATGAGCTTCCAAATGACCCACATATGCGAACCTTGTGTGAATATTTGCAACCCTCTCGAAATAGGGAATAGGATCCTCTCTATTTGGAAATCTCTTCATTTGTCTATTTCATGGTTTAGATTTTATTTCACAAATCTAACGGTGTACAGAGTGTCCCGTCATTTAAAATTTTAAATGACGTGACACTCTGTATATTGTTAGATCTGAAATATTTAATCTAGACCATGAAATGGAAACTCTCCATTTCATTTCAAATGGAGAGGATCCTCGTCCTCGAAATAGTGCCCCTTCTTGCGTTTTTTTTCCTCTCCATGGTAATAATTTTAATTTCAAACCAGATATGATTCTAGTACTTCCTAAATTCCATCATATAGAATCTGAGAATCCTTACTTGCACATAAAAGAATTTGAGGAAGTATGTGCCACTTTCATTGACCAAACTTGCAATGAAAAAGTAGTTGGGCTGAAATTATTTTCTTCCTCCTTAAAAGAAAGAGCAAAGACTTGGCTTAATTCCTTAAAACCTAGGTCAGTGGGCACATGGGCAAGAGACGCAAACTAAATTTTTGAAAATAAAAAAATAAATTCCAATTCATAGGACAAATGCTCTTAAAAGACAAATCATGAATTTTTTTTCAAGAAGAAAATGAGACTTTCTATCAATGTTGGGAACACTTTAAATATTTGTTAAACTCTTGCCCACATCATGGCTATAAAAGTTGGCGCACCATTAATTTTTTCTAAGAGGGTTTGATGCCCCAAATGCGTCAATTCATAGAAATGATGTGCAATGGTGAATTCTTAAATAAGGATCCCAATGAGGCTTGGCAGTAATTTGACCAATTAAGCTGAGAATGCCCAATCTTAGGACACCAATGCCCATTCTAAAAATTCAAGTAAGACCAAACCTTCCACCACATCTAGTGGGAGTAGGAATCACCTTAGGGAAGAGGATGATATGAATGCTAGGATAACTAGTTTGGCTAGAAAAGTAGAGGCCATGGAATTAAATGAAAGTTAATGAAATCAAATATGTGCAAAAAGAAGAAGTTTTTGGTATTTGTGAGATCATGGGACACGGAACACATGAGTGTCCAACTATTCTTGTTTTTAAAAAAGTGTTTCATAGTCAACTAAAATTGGGGTGATTCCTCCACCTAGATTATATGCTCAAAATATGGAGATTGGAAAGGCTTCTTGTAAGTGTTCATGGAATTTGCTTGATCATGTAACACTTCTTTAAAAGTAGGAATAGTTGGATACTCATGTGTTGTGTGTCCCATGATCTCACAAATACCACAGACTTCCTCTTTTTGCACAAATTTCATTTTATTAACTTTCTTTAATTTCATGGCCTCTACTTTTCTAGCCAAACTAGTTATCCTAGCATTCATATCATCCTCTTCCCTAAGGTGCTACCTACTCCCACTAGATGTGGTGGAAGGATTAGTCTAACTTAAATTTTCAGAAGGGGCGGTGGTATGTCTTGCATTGCAGTAGAAATATTTTTCATTCAATTCATTTTTCCAATTTTCCTTCTTTCATTAGTTAGATTTACAATATAATTTCCCTAACATCATTTGTAAATTACCTGAACTGATATAGTTTACCAATGCGTTTACCCATGTTCTTCAATATATTAACCATGTTTATATTTTGTGTTTGGAAACAGACGTTGTTATCAACTGATAATGATAGAGTAGATAATGGCATGAGATATGTAAACGGAAGATGCTGCTATGGACATTGAGCGGGTATCAAAATATCTGAGTCCGTGAATAACAAGAACAATTTGTACTTTTGTTGTGTTGAAGGAAGTTATGGGTGGCTTGGATCGTGTTTGCCAATAAATGAGCCACATATGTCATCATCAACAAGGGATGCATCAGACTCTATGTTACTAGAACATCAATTGGGGTCCAAGATTTGGAATTCCCTTCCATGTTTCAACTAGTTGTAGAGTATGTCGGGTTGCTAAAGAGGTTGATCATTGTTAGCCTTGTACTCTTTTAGTGTATCACCTTTTTGTTATCGGTTTTCCTCTTCTAGATGTAATTTATTTCGTGTAATATGGTACCCTACTATGTTCTAACCATTCTCCCTACTATGAAAAACACTCTTTGTGTATTGCAATATTAGGGTCTTTTGGAACTAGCTTGACTATGAGCTCATTTTAAATGTTGGAGGAACCATCATGTCCCACTTTTGTAATTTTCAACAATAATTTTCAATACCATAACTAATGATTCACTCAATTTAATGTATTTCATAGGATATACAAACAAATGTAATCATTAATTTTTGAAGATACAAATAAGCTTCTTTCACACTTCATGAATAAAGCCTTACAAATATCATAATAAATTCATACTTTTTTTTGTTGTTTTTTTTATAAGTGATTTTTCCATAATAATTAAATTCATACATAAGCCAATACTTTGGAAATAATTAAATCCATGGATAATCCATACACAAAAACTCAAGGAATCATGTAATATCTTAACCACCACCCGCAGTGTACCCAACTCATACATTTCCCATTATGCATCTGAAATAAGACCTTCTACCTGCCTATGTCGATACTCACTGACTTCTTGTGCAGGATGAATACCATCGCCATCATTTGTCGGCAGATCCATATTTTCCAACAATAAAAATATTCCATCCGTCCGCACAGATAAACGGATAAAATTTTGTATTATACAACAAGCTTTCACTAACATCCGTTGTAAGGATATTGAGTAAGTAGGCATTTGGTTCAATATAGATACAAGGGATCGTGCCTTCAAAATCCTGAATGATCATTCAATGACGATTCGCAAGGATGAATGTTAGTGTTTGAAAAGTTCAACATTGATTCTTAGTTGGTGATGTCCACCTCTTTATTCTTGTGCGTGGTACCATACAAATTTGTGGGGTGACATGAAACAACCACCAATAGGGTATCCAGAATCAAATAGGTAATAAAATTTTCAATGGACAATGACGTTTATTTTGGCTTAGTCATGATATTAATTGCTAAATCTTTATGAATAAACAAAAATACTATTAACTGTAAATCCTTGCGTTGGGTAAGGGAAAACCATCTCTTCACTCATAATCTTAGTCTCAAAAAATCTTGAATTGTATGCACTGCCCTCCCATCTAGAATACACAAATGTAAATCGTTGCCGAAGTTGCAGACACACATAAAGCCTGTTTGGTAACCATGATTCAAAGGGGAACACTTAGGTCCCGCCGTGGGACCGGTGTGATTTTGATAAAATTTGTGTGTTTTATAGTAAATGTTGTGTCCGTATTGATAAATGTGTGTTTATTGTTCTAAAAATAAAATGTATGAATTCTGATAGAATTAGTGATAAAGTTAACTTTTATTACAAACTATACACATTTTACAACACCTGACATACATTTTATCAAAACACACACAACACTTATCAAAACACACATAAATATTACAATTTTTAACACATTTGGCGGAATGATTCCGCAACAGAACCTAGAATTTTCCTGTTTCAAAACACGTTTACATGTTTGTTAAACAAAAAACGCGGGCCCCACTCAAAAAATCTTGTTTGGCAAATGCTAAAAACCACAAGCCCCACAATGTTTTGCAAAACATCTTTTAGGTGTTTTCGTGTGATTTCAAAACATGTTTGAAAAACTCAATAGTAACATATTTGTAAATTTCAGGTAAATGAAGAACACTCGAGAAGAACGCCAAGTATTGTGACAAAACGCCAAGACATTTCCCTTCTCTCTCTCTCTCTCTCTCTCTCTCTCTCTCTCTCTCTCTCTCTCTCTCTCTCTCTCTCTCTCTCGCCCAAATCTTCTCTAGATTGGGGTTTTGTCGAGATCTCTCTTCCGCTGTTTAGATCTAGTTTAGTTTTTGAAACAATTTTCTCTTTTTTTTTTGCAGGGTAACAGACCAATTGAAACCTCTATCCAGGTACATCATAGGCATTTTTTTTTTTCAATTTTTCTTTCCATTGTTCTACTCCAAACTGTCATTTTTTATTTTTTTATTTTTTTTAAATTGTGTGGATCTTTGTAATGTGTTCTCTGTGTATCAAATTTGATTTGGCTGTAAGTGCCCGTAACTTGAAACATGGGTTTTGATATCATATAAATTAGATGAGTTTGTTATATTGTTTACAACAAATAGGATATTCTTGAACTGAACTTGGTGTGCCCTGCTATTCTTGTTTTACATTGTTTTTCGTGATTATCTGTTGTTCTGGTATTCTTGAACTGAACTAATCCTATCTATGGTTGAGTGACATTTGAGGTATTGAAAATTATGCAAAAAATGTGTATGAAGGGGATTATCTTGTTGTGGACGAAATAGATTTTGCTAAGTGTGATTATTGTGAAGGTTATCTTGCTAGGTTTGCCTTCGGTTAGTGTAGTAAAGGTAATCTTGCTGGGTTTGATTTTTGTTAGTGTCGTAAAGGTGATTTCTATATGTGCTTGATGTGGATTTATCACATTTTGTTTAGGCTGTGAAAATTCAGCCTCTAACAATTAGTAAGGCGCTCTAAAACTATTTTACACATCGTATTGATACCAACTTTCACAACCATAATTGCGCTGAGAAGATATCTTTGCAATTGCAGTTTGAAAGTAGAATGCAAAATAGGTACTATCCCAAAACATCTACTTTTTACAATTGACCTCCGATTATGAATATTCAATAACTACTAAAATTTATTATATTAGAATTTTAATAATTTCAAATAAAATATTTTTCTATTATAAAGACTAAATTATTAGGGAAAGAAAACCTTGGGAAACTCCAATTAAGGCTTTAATATAATATTTAAGACACCATTTAACCTAAATGCTTAAGCCATTGAGCTTGAGTCTAATTATGTTATATGAATTCCACAACTGCATTTAATTTTTCTCCAAATAGGACTTCTACTCATATGTGCATAACTAATATAAATTGATCATCAACATGTGACACGACACCAAAAGATTCCAACAATATGTAGTTGACACCAAGTAAATACTCATTAGAGGGATAACCCCATAAACTCTCATAATCGGGAATGTCAATAACCAGCATTCAAACTCTATGGTATATAACTAATCCTGGACTTTTAATAAGACTATGAGAAGTGGTAAATATCCAATTCAAGAGAGATAAGGGGAGGGGAGCAGCCAAGGTACTTGTCTACAGAATAAAATGAAGGGGTAGGTAATACAATGTGAAAATAAAAGGAGTAAGTCTCGAATTCCACCTATAGCCCACTCTTTCTGAATATTTAGGCAAAAACAAAACAAAACAAAACAAAATAAAAATAAGGCACAGGAAACTTGGACGTGAAAATCTGATACTTATTACTGTGTGTGTGTGTGTGAGAGAGAGTGAAAGAGAAAGATGGATCCCAAGTAGAGTATTGCAAGGATACTATCAAGAGGTATGTAGCTATAAAACTCAATTAATTCCAGTAAGTACAACAAAGTGAGAAAATAACTATTTAACTACCAATCACAACCAGCAAAAACAACAAAAAAGCCATTATGAAAACTTATTTAGCCAACTACATATTCTTAACCATAGGTTGAGGTGGGGAACTCTTAGCTGAACTCAGTCACAATTTAGAACAGGATACGGCAAGAAGCATCTCAACATGTGACCACAAGCAACTGAAGTATGTCCAGTCATGCAGACATTGGATTTTGTTTTAACCACCTTGGTCTTGAAGAAAGAATTATGAGCATTTTTACTCCACCAAATAGCAACTATGGATGAACGTAAAGAATCAAGGTGGACCTGTCACTCCAGGGAAGAGTTCTGATAATTTATTGAAAACATCCATAACCTGGAATCAAAAAGAAAAAAGGAAACAAATGCTATATACCTTAGTCCCAAAAAAATGTGGTGTATATATATATATATATATATATAAGTTATTATTAAATGCCAAAGTGAAATAAGGACAAATATTGGACCAAGAAAAGAATATTAAGGATATAAATCAGAAAGTGGTATTAGAACAATATAAACACTAATATAAATCAGTTATTAGAACAATATAAACACTATGTTACACATCAATGTTCAACTGCGAGGTGGAGATTAAATATTAAATGATTAATCGACATGAATGTTTATGGAACAAGCAATAATCTAATGAATCAAATTAGCATGCCTAAATGCTAAATACAATTCACCATTTACTAATCTTTCGAAAATATACTGAAAATTGTGCAGAGTACCTTGAAAACATCTTTTAATTGGCCATGATGTCAAAACCACCTTTAAATGAAAGAAGAGATTTTGACACACACCAAAAAAAAAAAAGGATAATATTTACTCTTCTTTTTTTTTTTTGGATAAGGATAATATTTAATCTTAAACATTAATTAAAAAGAAAATAATTCTATGAATGGAAAAATCAGGTCCTTTAAGTAAAAAAGTTTGTCCATACCTCCTTGTCATTTTGATATTTTGCAATGCTCAGTGGGTTCTGTGAACACTGAAAAAGCAACAAAATGTTAGAAATTGGGTATTAAGGAGTAAATAAGTACTTCAAGTATGACATACATCCATGATGGCAGCTTGAACTCTAGGGTTTTGAAATGCCAAGGCAACTTCAGGATTGGCCATAATTCTTGAAATAGCTTCTTCAGGAGAAAGCCCAATTTGATCTGCAAATTGCAAAAGAGAAACAGAATTAGGAAAAGAAAAAATAGAATGCTAAACATTAAGCCAAAGAGGGTTTACCTTGATTAAATGATGTAATGGAACCATATCAAAACAGAAAAGTAAATATTATGACAGTTTAGAAATATTCACAAATTCAAGTCAGTCACTAACCCAAGGGGTAGCACAATTGGTCACGGACTACGCCTTATGAAACAAAGGTTACTAGTTTGAATCTCTCCTTCCCCTTCCCCTTGGAGTCAAAACCCAACGACGACAACAACCAAAAAAAAAATTCTCTTAAAAAATCGTGTAAAAATACTAATCTTATCATAACAATGAATATAGGAATAGAGGAATACAGACTGCCCTATGAGGGCTGCTTCGGATAAATAGAGGAAGAGAGCTGTAAATAAAAGACATGTAAAGGTAATTGGTCCCTACTGTGTTGCTCTACCTACCATATAATAAAAGGATAAACAGTATCAAGTCACATTTGAAATTGGCAAGTTATTGAAAGTACTATCTTCAAAGCTTAATCACATACTTTTAGGTCATATGGGATCATGATGCACACCATGCCAGGCGTGCCACATTCTTACTCTAGAGTATTTTAATAATCATGTAATTGTTGGTTGTGGGTCATAGTTGCTGATGAAGCATAAAATACTCTCAAGACATTTGCGGTTTTTTTTTTTTTTTTTGATGAGTACATTTGGGGTTAAAAATTAAAAATAAACCTAAGAATCAGTAGCTAAGGTTGCTTGGATCAGTACCCAGTGAGATTAAAAACCTAGGAATCAACACCTATGGTTGATTGATTGAAGTCAACACCATGCAATAAGATCCAACTGAGATTTTATTAATCAAGTAAATTGTATCCATCGGAGTACAATAACACACTTAGATAGACTCCAAGACTAAACCTTGATCATAATTGAATTAGGTCAAAACCCAATTATTGACTTACAAAATTTTTTTTTTTTTTTGACAAATATGACTTACGAAATTAAATAAACTACTAATACAACTAATAAGACCTACACATTTGGCCCCTAAAGTTTGGGATTGTTTTCATTTGGTCCCTTAAGTTTAAAATTTTTCATTGTAGTCCTCCAGGTTTAAATCTGTTTTCAGAATCGTCCATCCATCCAAATCTATTATTCTAACTTCCGTTAAATACCACCTAAGCCAACCAACTCAACATTTTTTAGTATTATTAATCCAACTCAGCATTTTTTATTAATCAATAGAAAAAATAATAAAAATGAAATAAATTCCCCGTCTTTTTTTTTCTCCTTCATTGTACTGAATAAAAAAATAAATGATTTGGTGAGACTCAAGACAAGTAGAAATTTACTTTGGGAGAGATTGAGAAATGTTTCAATGAAAATGATCATCAAAGGATGGAAAAAACATCAACGCTTTCCCGAGAAACAAACACCAAAGATCAATCAAATTAATCAAAAGCCTCAACCACCATTTATCATTTCCCTTCCAAAAACTCTCTCAAATTTGCAATTAAAAAATAATAATAATAATAATTAAACCTTCATTGAAACCCAAAATTTTATATCATTATGTCAACACTGCCATGACACTGACCCACGTGTAGTACCAGAGGGGATTAGAAGGGTCACTTCCGAGCATGGGTGTCACTAGTCCCAGTTTTCATCAACCTCAGTTGCTTCGTCTCCCAGCATCAATCCAACAAGATCACCCTTAGACCGCACCACCATCCTTGCTGCTTTGCTGCTCTCCAACTCAGACCCAAACACATAACCCTCAACAATCCTTCCCCCATCCACATCAAACAACGCAGAAAGCCATTGAGCAACAAATTAATTTGGAAAATGGTTCTTGAAATAATCATAATAAAATATATATATATATATATATATATATAATATATAAAAGGAAAGGTTTAAGTGGTAATTATCACTTACAATCTGGGAAATATGTTATCGACACAAGCTCGTAGAGATCGATAATGGAGCAGCCATGACAACGAGATGGGAGTGGAGAAAGTTTTGAAGTTTGAAGCTCAGAGAGCATCTAAGCTGAGTATTTCAAGGCATCCGGGACAGATGTGAGAGAGAGAGAGAGAGAGAGGGAGAGATGAGCAGATATGGAGTTACGGTTTGATAAAGAGAGGGAGATCTCAAAGAGAAGGAAAGAGGAATGAGCATATGAGAGAGAGAGGGGAGTAGATGAAAGTTTTTTTTACAATTCGATTTTTTTGGTTTAAAATGAAATGCCCCTTACCATTCTAGGGTGCCAGAAAGGGACTTCAAGGCCAGCCCACTAACAAATATAGAAGGCATGACTCATTTGAAAACAAAATTAAACATTAAGGATCAAAATGAAAAATTTCAAAATTGAGGGGCCAAAATGAAAACAGCCCCCAACTTTAGGGGCCAAAAGTATACTTTAGTCAAAATATGATTGACTTCTAAAATTAAAATAAAATTGTCTTCACATAATTCTCTCTTGGTTGGAGAAAAGTCGTCCTCGCGTTTTTAAGTGTGTAAGAATAAGAACTCTTACACCAGATAATTGCACCAACCCTTAAAGCACCTTTGGCGATACTAAAAACAAAGAAGCTTTCTTTTACACCATATCATTAAATTCGTTGGGAATGGGAATGCTAAAATCAATGGGTATAATCAGTGTTGCAAATAATATAGCCTAATCTTAATCCACTAAAAACACCATTGTGTCAAGCTTTTCCATTTCATACACCATGAAGGGTCAACATGAAGGGTTGATAAGTAGCAGACGCATCAAACTCATTTTTCAGCGCATGTAAACCCTTTATTTCCTTGCCCTCTTATTGAACTTTCTCATCATCAAGTAGTTGGAAATCTTCCTTCTTAGTGATTAGCAATATACCCAACCCTCCAACAACCTGTATTAAGTCTACTATACATGGTCCAAATATTACAGCTCCTCATTTAGACTCTATGGTCTGTTCTTTCTGCTCTAACATTGTAGCAACATCTGTTGGCACTTGTACTTCTCTTTCAGCACTAGGTTTCGAAGGTTCTTGATGTTTCTTCATCACCAGATCTCATTACCAACATTATTTTCTCCCATGCGTCAAGCATTTCATTGCTACACCTTTGGGGAGGAAGGATCCATTGACTTGATCCCCGCAAACAGACCTCAAGGGACTTTAAGAATGACTTCCATTGATACTGGAGTGGGCTCCATTACTGATTAGAGCTCAACTAGAAACCATACAAGCACTCGTCTTCTTCAAATTATTTTGTGTAGTTAGTAGCTGATCTATTTCCATATCTTAGACTATTTCTTTGGTCCAGAAAGTCACCCTGATAGGATTGGAGTAGATACTTCTCTAGCAGGGAGTTGTTCAGAACTTTGCCAGAATTGTTTTACCTTACTTATAAGTTTCGTCTTGGTGAATCGAACTCTTCTATCTTCAAGTAAGTCATGCCACTGAAAAAGGTGGTCCATATCACACAACTGAGTGGTGAAGGTCCATGGATCTTGATGACCATCATACATAAGTGACTCCAATATCACAATATTAGAATAGTAGATTTCAGTAAGGAATTGTAACAAGAACCCAGATTGCTAAAGAGGCTATTGCCAACCTAGGCGTGAGCCTGAGTGTATGAAACTGAGCTGTGAGGATCTCTGCCTAAGTTGTTGGGCCGCATGCTTTGGGATCTGGCCGCTTGCAAGTGAATAGACTGACCTGTAGCCGAACCCATGTGTCACCTACACGGCTTCAAGACCAAAAGACTTCTTTCTTTTTATTACTCAAATAAGTGAAGTAAGCGAAGAACATGGACGACACAATTGGCCTGATGGTGTAGGCACTGGAAGGAAACGTACAATGTCATGGAGTTGGCATTTGGCGCAATATGCAGGAACACGACAAATTGAGACCGCCAGTGCAAGGAGGGCACACAATTTGCTAAGGGTTACCAGTTGATGGCAATGACATGATGGGTGGCAAAGCGTGATGACAACCTTGTGTAAATTAGGTTTATCTCAAGGTTTCTTGGTTGTTGCATTATTGGTCAAAGGACGATGTTAGCGGCAGTTTGTTTGGGTCGTGATGAAGGATTTTGGGCTGCAATGTTACAACATTGATGTTGGTTCCAACCAATTGAGGCTTGTGGTTCAATTGGATTTGCAGCGGTGTTTTGGTTTTATTCTTTTGTGGATTCAGTTTGCATGTTGGCGGTGGAAGGCTTTGGGTTATGTACCGGATGCCGATGGCTGGACTAGAGTTAGGTGGTGGCTGGGCCAGCTAGCTAGATTCAAGTGGTGGCTGGGCTTTGCTAAACTATAATTTGAAACTCTAAAAACCAAATTAAAATGAAGTGGAAAATATGGATTTTCAAAAACTTATGTGTCAACAGTAGAAGAAATCAACAAAAATTCAAAAGTTTTTCATTTTATATCATTATTAGTCGTTAACACATGCAATTCACAGGAGAAAAAATATTTATATATGATACATTATAATTAATAAGTATTATTAAATAAAAAGTACAATTAGAGAATTTCTATAAAAGAACTTGTCAATTTAATTCGAATTTTTTTAGAGAAGATCAAATATGATTTGATCAGAATTAGTGTTTGGTTGCTTTATCTAAAAAGACGGTGAGTTCTAATTAGCTTAAACTAATATAATTTAGCACCATTTGTAACTCTAAAAACCAATGCACAAAAAAGTCTTAACATAAAATATTTATATATGATACATGTTAAATTAATAAGCATTAATAAATAAAACGAATAGTTACAGAATTTGTAGAAAAGAACTCACCTAATTTTATTAGAATTTGTGTAGAGAAGATAAAACCTAAATTAATTAGAATTTGCTAAGAGATGATAAAACCTAATTTAATCGGAATTTAGTTAGTGGTGAGTTGCTTTATCTATAAAAAGACGGTGAGTTTTAATTAGTTTAAACTAACATAGTTTAGCACTATTTGTAACTCCAAAAACCAAATTAAAATATATATAATATTGATGATGATGTGAAAAAATGTGAGTTTTCAAAACCTTATGTGTAACATTACAAGAAAGACAACAAAAGTCAAAGCTTTCATTTTTTTTCTTTGATAGGTAAAATTCCATTGATTAAACGCAAAGGGGTAGCCCATTGATAGGAACCCCGATTGTTCCTACTCTTCAATTGCTCAACAATGATCAATTCGTATCAATCTCCAAGAACTAAGAATATCTAAGAAATTACACTAATAAAGCTAAATAAAAAAGCTAGAGATCAAACCTAGGACAGATTCCCATTCATATTGGATAATTGGATGATAGGATAAATTGGATAATTGTACAAGAATGCACTACAAGGTATATATAGATTCGGCCATGCTAGCCCCCCATTGGCTAATCTAGATCAAGCATCCCATTGGCTAGTTTAGATCAAGCCTCATATTGGCTATTCTAGATCATAACAACCTAGGTACAACCTTTATTAGCACTAACCAACTAGGTACAATTGGGGGATGCATAGTCTAACAAACTAGGTACAACCCTCCCAATGCCCATTCTAACCAACTAGGGTACAAGCCTTCTAAAGCTTGTACCAATGAAATTACAACCAAATGCATATCAAATTAACTAGACCCGAGGCCACTAATCTGGGGATCTCATCACCCATGTACACAGGATGTATACAAAAGGTAACACCACCCATAAAGAAAAAAGACCAAAAGCATTCACCCACTCAAATAGAGATTTGAGGAACAAAAACTTCAAATCTAGGACAGATTTCTCACTACTCTCAAAAAGTTTGGCATTTCTCTCTCTCCAGATGCACCACGAAAGACAATGCAGTATCACGTTCCAAATTACAATATTATTGCATCTATCAAACCAGCCTTACCAACACGCTAATAGCACCACCCCTTGCAGCATCACCCAGTGAACCTAAAAAGAGAAAAGATCATACTCCAAAGCTCTCGCGCTACAAAACAATTAAGCACTAGGTGATACAATGTTTCCCCAGCCATCTTACACATACAACACTAGTATGTAACAGTTACTCAACTCTTTCTAAGGTTATGAATAGTTAGAATTTTCCCAAAGCAGTTGTCCATAGAAAGAATGCCCCCTTGGTTAGGACTTTAGCTTTTCGTAGGCTCTTCCAAGGAAAAGACAAGAGAGCTGAAGGATTTAACTTTGAATACCTACCATGAAGATAGGGCCCAACACAAAGTATCTACCCCACTTTGTCTCACCTACTCGGAATATGGCCCTTCAGGGGTAAATGCTCTTGAACAACCCAGCAACTAGTTATGGCGGATGGGATAAATAGGAGTTTGATAGCAATGAGGATTGTTGTACAGTATGCTCTGTGACATGCAACTCTTTAAGTGAAGCTCTCCTATGTTAAAAAAAATAAAAAATAAAAACCATTAAGTTCTCCTATGTTACCAAAGTAAAAAATCTACGACATGCAACTCTCTGAGTTTGATAAACTGATCTTGTAAAAGTAATGTCCCAATGATAGTTTTCCCTAGAAAGTTAAAACTCGTCTAAAGAAATGCTCTCTCTCCGACGTCCTGCGACTAAGGAACGCAAGTGCTTCCACCTTAGGGAGGCCACCAAGCACTTCATCGAACTTCCCAGCCTGCACTAGAGGCTGTGAAGGAGGTCCCAAGGATGTTGGGTCGGTATTTTTCTTATTTGTGACATTAGAGTTTGCATTTGTTGTTCATTTTTTAATTCTTATCAGTTTAATGGCGGGGAGAAAGTTCTTTTTCATTGAATCAAAATCTTTTGAGGTCCTCTTGGATGGGAGTAACTCTGGGCTACAACTCATTGAGCGAGGTAAAAATCGTATGAGCAACATTACATGGGGAAGAGAGGGTGCAAAGTGGTTTTGTTCCACCATGGCCAAGGTTGTGTTGTTACCAATGGACAAGTTACTTCGAGAGGATGGGACGGTCTTTGTGTTTTAGAAAAATCGCAATAACCGTGGAAGGTTTCTTACCGTGACGGCGTATGGGGATTTGCGTCACAAAGGACATGTGGTTGTTCCGGCGGGTCGTGATATGTGGGGTTGGCGCAAGTTAGCCCAAGTGTTATCAGAGTTAGTTACGCCGGTGAAGTTTGTGACTAGCGGTAAGTCTAGACCGGCGGAATCTTACCGTTCTCATAATAGCTGGGATAATGTGACATTTAAGGATGCTGTAATTGCAGGAAAGGTTGACGCGAAGATGGCGGGATCTGATCACGTCAGTTATGGAAAGATTGAGCGCAATTTGAGCTGCTCTAATTCTCAACACGTGGAAATCAATTTTAAATTGATTCTCTCAATGAACACGGCAGGTAAGTGGGAGGCGAAATGGGTCGGGTCACCCCATATCACTCAAAATATGTTCAGGCCTCTACAAGATCCAAAGCAGGCTCAGGTGTGTGTCCCCCGGTTGGGTGAGAAGGAAAAAAAAAAGATGGGCTTTTATAATAACTCTCGAGCCGGTCCATCCAACACAAAGCCCATTATGCCTATACCTTAGACTTGGTGGCCCAAGCCCGGATTTTAGCCCATGTCTATGTTGTTAGCCTCTCATAAAGATAAACGACCCGTTGACCCAGTGCATCAAATGGTCGAGACCAATCAGAAAACTCAGGAGGAAGAAGTGTCGCTCTCTCCCATGTGCGTGAGTCAAGTGAGACCCATTGTGGTGGAATATCGTCGAATTCCGTCACTCCTAAGGCGATTGGGGTTCCGACGTTGTCAAGGGAGGCGGAGGACTGGATTTTTTGTTTGCGTGATGGGAGATCGGTGAGGCTTCCTCCTGAGATCGTGGGTAGCCATAAGGTTAGATCGAAGCTCCCTCTACCTCCATTTCGCGTCGGAGAGGCCATCGAGCAACACGAAAACAACTTAACTCTAGTAATGGAGGAAGATGGCTCAATGAGACCTTCTGCAGAGCGCCAAGCTTATGGTCAGGGCTCAGAATCGGGTGGTAAGGAAGTTGTAGCCTTCGAGGAAATCCATTTTGATACTTGGGAAGATAGAAGTTTGGGAGATGATGGCCTGTACTTTGAGTCAAAGGGAGATGATTTTGCTGAAAATCAAGTTCAATTTGGGGTGGATTTGTTTGCCTGGGGCTCTGAAAAGGCCCCTTTGGAGGTGGAACCTTTGGCAATGATTGTAGTGCCTCACTCTCCTAGGTGTGATGATAGGTGGTTGGATATAACTAAGGTGGGAATAAACAAAAATCAGCTTGGCTCTTACAGAATCTTAAGGCTGTTGCGAAAGTGTGGGGGGCATCTTATGAGGGATTTGAAAACAGAGTGGAGAAGTTACTTCTGGAAATTGCGGCTAGACGCAATCAAAGGCTTAATGCTAATCAGGGAGAGAAAAAAGGTACTTGTACAAGACAAAGACTAAGCAGAGAATTGAAGAATCTATGCCCTTCCATTAACTATGAGGGTAGCTCTATTTCAAAAAGGAGTGTTTCAAGGGAAAGGGATGTGGCTGTACATCAATGAATTTGAATTGTTACATGAAATGTGCAGGGGTTAAATGATAGAGATAAGAGACTTCAAACTAAAAATCTTATTAATATGTGGAGGGCAGACACAATCTGCCTTTAATAAAATAAGATGGAGGTCATGAGTAGAAGCCTAGTAAGATCTATGAGGCTGTCATTATGTGGATTGGGCTTATTTAGGCTCCGTGGGGGCTTTTGGTGAGATTCCTGTATTGTGAGATAGGAGGGTTGTGGAGAAAATGGAAGAAGTTGTAGCCTAGTTCTCTGTATCTTGCAAATTTCAAAATGTAGAAGATCAGTTTATGTGGGCTTTTTCTTGGTGTTTATGGTCCTAATGTCAATAATGAACGCCGTTTCATGTGGGATGAATTATCTAAGGTGTGCTCTTGGTGGGGGGTGTCATGGTGTGTGGCTGGTGACTTTAATGTGGTTAGGTTTCCCTCCGAAAGATCGAGGCTTGTAGGTTTCTCTGCTGCCATGATGAATTCTCAGACTTCATTTCTGATTTGGGTTGATTGGATACACCTTTGCAGGGGGGTCGTTTTTACCTGGTCTAATAATAGAGAGCACATTTCGAGTTCTAGGATAGATCGTTTCTTGTTTTCGGCTGATTGGGATGGTCATTTTTCCACGATTTCTCAAAAAAGACTCCCTCGGGTTCTATCGGATCATTTTCCGAAAATGTTGGAATGTGGGGTCTTTCAAAGAGGTGCTAGACCTTTTCGCTTCGAGAACATGTGGTTAAAGGTAGTGGGTTTTGTTGAGAAGGTTAAGGGCTGGTAGGATTCATATCAAGTTCAAGGTACCCCTAGTTAAATTTTTGCTTATAAGTTAAAGGCACTTAAAAGAGGACCTTAAAAAATGGAATGTGGAGGAATTCGGGAATGTGGAGAATAGATTAAATACTCTATGGACTGAATTGAGGGATCTTGATGCTTTGGCAGAGGTTAGGTCTTTAACCATTGAGGAGAGAGATCAAAAATCTCTCACTCTAGCCGAAATCGAAAAAACAATTCTTATGGTGAAGATTTGTTGGAGACAAAATTCGAGGGCCTTGTGGTTGAAGGAAAGGGATCGTAATACTAGATTCTTTCATAGAGTAGCTGATTCTCATTGAAGAAATAACTCTATTATGAATCTTAGAGTGAATGGGGTGTTGACAAACGACAAAGAGGCAATTAAAGGATGTATCACCCAGTTTCATCAGCAATTGTTCTCTGAGCCTAATGATTATAGACCTCATCTAGATGGTCTGGCTTTCTCTAGGATTTCAAAGGATAATTCAACTTGGTTGGATAGGCCGTTTGAGGAGGACGAAGTGTTGTGTGGGGGATAAGTCCCCGGGACCAGATGGGTTTCCTATGGTTTTTTTCCAAGCATGTTAGCAGATTCTTAAATCTGACCTTATGGCAGTGTTTCAAAGCTTTCATGAGGATGGGGAATTTGAGTTGAGTTTAAATGCAACTTTTCTTGTTCTTATTCCTAAAAAGTATGATGCCGAGGAAGTGAAGGATTTTCGTCCTATTAGTCTAGTGGGAGGGGTTTACAAAATCATTGCAAAGGTGTTGGCTAATAGATTGCGGGTGCTGCTGCCAGATATTATCTCTGAGACCCAAAATGCTTTTGTAGGTGGTAGGCAGATTTTAGACTTAGCCTTCATTGCTAGTGAATGCTTAGATAGCATGATGAAGACAAGTATTCATGGGGTTTTGTGTAAGTTGGACATGAAGAAGCATATGATCATGTCAACTAGACTTTCCTTCAACATCCGTTGGATTGATGTGGCTTCTCTACTTCATGGCAGCGGTGGATCTCTTCCTGTATCTCTACTGCCCGTTATTCTGTCCTAATCAATGGCAGCCCGGAAGGGTTTTTTGAGGGCTCTCGTGGTTTGCGACAAGGTGACCCTCTCTCACTAATGCTCTTTGACATTGTGATGGAGGGATTGAGCCGCAGCTGTCCAAAGTGGTTACTTGTCAAGTTTCTTTGTGGGTAGTTCGGGTTGGCAACAATTAGTGATTTCCCATCTCCTTTTTGCTGATGATACCCTTATCTTTTGTGATGTGGATCCCCATCAGTTAACCTCTCTCTGGTATGTTTTCACATGGTTCGAGGTGATCTCTAGTCTCAAGATCAATTTGGGAAAGTCCGAATTAGTGCCTGTGGGAAAGGTGAGTAATATGGATTCATTGGTGGATATCTCGGGGTGTAATATGGGTTCTCTCCCTATGAAATATCTAGGTGTGCCTCCAGGGGCTGGATTCAAGGAGAAAGCTATCTGGAATCCAATTTTAGAAAAGGTGGAGAAAAGACTTGCAGGTTGGAAACGTCTCTACCTCTCCAAGGGTGGACGTGTTACTTTGATTAAAAGTAATCTTTCTAGAATTCCAACATATTTACTCTCTTTTTCCGATGCCGGCAAGCGTGGCCAACCTCCTTGAAAAGCTTCAAAGAGATTTTCTTTGGGGTGGCATTGGTGAAGAGAAACGTTTCCATTTGATCTGGTGGGATAAGGTTTGTTTGCCCCTCCAGAATGGTGGTTTGGCCATTAAAAACCTGCGTTTGTTCAACCAAGCCCTGTTAAGGAAATGGATTTGGCGCTTTCGTACTGAGCGGGAATTTCTTGGGAGGAAAGTTATTGAGCCAAAGTATGGTTGTGCTAGGGGTGGCTGGTTTTCTAATCCAGTAAATAGCCCGTATTGGGTAAGTCTTTGGAAAACTATTTCAAAGGATTGGCCTTCTTTCAAGCGATTCATTTCTTTTGATGTTGGGGACGGTTCTAGAGTGAGTTTTTGGCATAATGTTTGGTGTGGAGATCGTACCCTCAAAGAGATGTTTCCAACCCTCTTAGTTATAGCTTGCAACCCTAAAGCTTTGGTAGCGGACTTATTGAGGGGTCACAATGGCACTACTCATTGGGATTTGACTTTCACCAGATATATCCAAGATTGGGAGTCAAAAGCTCTAATGAATCTCTTGGAGCTATTATATGCTAAGGCAAGGATTGGCAATGGGGTGGACACTATCTGTTGGGGGGCGGACAAGAGTAAGTGCTTTACAGTGGGAAGTTATTATCGAGCCTTGTTAGGTATGCACTGTGTCTCTTTTCCTTGGTATCACGGGTACAACCTCGTGTCACCTTTTTTGTATGGACAGCTGCATTGGGAAGGATCCTAACCATTGATAATCTTCAGAGGAGAAAAGTGATGGTATTGGATTGGTGTTGCATGTGTAAGAATGGAGCAGAATCAATTGATCATCTTCTTCTCCATTACCCTTTCGCATGGGAGATATGGTCCATGGTCTTTGGTCTTTTTGGAGTCTATTGGGTTATGCCGAGTAGTACCTTGGAGCTGCTGAAATGTTGGCAGGGTAGTTTTGGTAATCATAGGAACTTCCCAATTTGGAGAGCTTGTTCCTCATTGTTTGATGTGGAGTCTTTGGGGAGAATGTAATGGGCGTAGCTTTGAGGATTGTGAACGGTCTTATGTTGAGATTAAGTTCTTTTTACGTTCCCTTTTTGATTGGGTTGATGGGTGGGGTATTCACTCTTGCTTTTCTTTTCTTGATTTCCTAGAGCTTTGTTCCTTAAGAACTCCCTAATTTTGTATTGAAGTATACTTCTAGAATACTGATCCCTTTTTTCTTTAATGGAATTTTTATTATTCATAAAAAAAAATAATAATAATAAAAATAAATAAAAAAATAAAAATGATAGTTTTCCCTAGAGAAGACCAAATCATTCGTTACCATAAAAAAAGAGAGAATGTTATGGTGTTTAGGGGTTGTATGAACAATACCCCAAGAATAGTACCATAAAAAGGCCAATATACCTCAATATTCAATCTTCCATGGTAGCACCAAGAGGTCAGGTTTTCTAAGAGAGAGAGAGTAGTCATCCTCATCAGTCATCACCACAACTGCTCCCCCACCCAGGTTATCAAGAACTTCAACAAAATTCTTTCCTTCGTTGAGCTTCCTAGTGGCGAATTGGGCATTAACAGTGGTGGCCATCACCACAAGCACAGAGTTGAGGTTGTGGTCCTATGAAGCTTCAATGGATTTTTTTTTTTTTTGTAGATTTTTTTTTTCTTGATTTGTGAATTTGATTTCTTTGCTTGATGTGTGGATCTGATTTTCTTGCTTGATGTGTGGATCTGATTTGCACATTTAATTTATAACAGTTGTGTATCTGTTTTATCCTGTAAATGTGTGTATCAAACTTAAGGATTTAAGAAACCAAGAGCCTTGTGGCTCAATATCACTACTTGACCTTCCCCATGGAGAGAGGACTTAACAGACTTGTAGATCTATGATTCTTCTTAAAAAAAAAAATATTGTGATCCAACCATCCACCCGAAGTTAGGGTGCAATGGATTTCAATAGGTCTTGTGGTCAACAATGGGTCCAAGAACCCTTCACCCAACATATCCAACATGTGGTTCGAGTGACAGGTTTATATAAAACTCAACCCAATCCAACCTGTAATCACCCCTCTATGTATCCAAAATGCCAATCCAACCTGTAAGTCTCTATGTATCCAAAATGCATGGAACATGAACATAAAGCAGAGAGTTGTTCAATTCAAACTTACCAAACTGCTGCTTAACCTCTGGACTGTTAAGATCAAAATTTTTCAAAGAATCCATCACACGGTTGTCCCATTCATTGCTTCCACCCATATTATTTCTGTAAACAATATCAAATATGGGAAACGAATTAAGAACCACCACAAATTGGCCAATATGGTAGGCTATTTGATTTTAACAGAACTACCAAGGGAACTGCAGCCTACTTGGCCATCCCAAATTGTTGGTCCTGTATTCATTTTGGGATGTCCCAAAATAAGTCCTGTTTCCAAATTCAAAAGAACTTACTAACTTTTCTATTATGCCCCTACTTTATTTCCCAAAGCAGTTAAAAGCCCAAAATTAAGTCCTTGGCTTAAGGGTAGTTTTGGAAAATTCTATTTTTTTATTGAAAAGACAAGACATTAAATGATATTTCCTTAAAAAGTTGAGATTTCGAAACAGGACTAACAATTTGGGACGGAAGGAGTAATAAATCAGCTATAAATATTAGATAAAACAGATAATTTGACCTATTTCATCACAATATTAATATAGATACTATGGAATGTCTTCCAAAGCACTTCACAAAATATGTGCATTACTGAACAGCAATCTTCCAACAAGATCAAATGCATATAAGGTGAAAAAAAGGATCTTACAGCATATCCTCAAGTTGTTGACGATATTGTGGATTTTGAAGCATCCCTGTCAAACAATAAGCATAACAGTCAGTGTAGCTTAAATATGACAAGACTAACATTTGCATAAAATAACTAGACTTGAGCCCTTGATTGAGAGCGACAAGCCAATCAGCTTTAACTCAAATGGCATCTCTTACTCTTGTAGAGCAAGAAAAAGGGTGAGGTCATGGGTTCAAAACTCATTACATGCGTGTGTAATATAGCAATCGAAGGATAAAACTGGGAGCAACAAAATTGATTCTAGTCCTACACATTATGCAAACCATACTAAAAATATATTCTACCAAGGAAAAAACAAATTATTTGCTTGCGATAAAAGGAAATGGAAACGGCCAATGAACTATAGCACAACTAGCACTTCCTTCTCCCATAATAATGTGATGGAGAGTAAGGTTGTGGATTCAAGACCCACAGGGTCTTGTATAACTTACCAATCAAAAACAAAAGAAGGAAATGGAATGGCCAATGATCTCTAGCTCAAATAACACATGCTCCCCTTGTAAGTGTAAGGAGGGTGAGGTCATGGGTCAAGCCCCATCAAATGCGTGCGCAACTTACCAAACTAAAAATAAAAGGAAATACAAAAATACAAAAAAAGGGGCCAGATATTCCATGCAATAAGGATGATAATAATGCAGACACCCTAATTAAAAGAAGCATAGACATCAGTGAAAATAATGACATTATGCCATTCAATTGTAACATGACCCATCATTCTCCAAAAAAAATTGAAACACTGGAATTATTTATTTATTATTTATGCTTGGCAATATTGAATATACTTACATTTGAAGGTGTCAGGGTTCCTCATCTCCTCAGGTAAATGGCTGCAAATAATGTGAAGAGAATCTAATTTCAAAATATGCAAAACCAATAGTAGTAGTATATGCTAGTATAAGATTATCAAAGACATAGCAGAAAACATAAAATCTAACCATGTGAACAATTCTAACTTCCATGGAGCAATGTTTAGTGTTTAATCATAAACAGTGTCCCAACGATGAAACAAGATTAATGATATTTGTAAGCAATGAGAAAGAATTACAGGAAAAGCACAAATAAATTAATCAAGTTAAAAGATATTTTTCAATCCCTGCCATCATCTACAAGGTTCAGCTTTCAGCAAGCAGACCTATTTCTTTCTTTTTTTGATAAGTAATAAATTTTATTGATGAAATGCATCTATCCCATGCTTAAACAAGGAATAGTCCCAAAGAATTTCAAAAGATGAGAATTACAATCAAAAGGGAAGAGAGTCAATGCAAAAATGCACTTTCAGTTCCTATATTTTGGGGGTATTTTCAATTTGGTCCCTATGTTTTATAATGTTTCATTTTAAACCTTGGTTTTTTGGACATATGTTATATTTAATGAGAAGAATTCAAAAAAATTAGGAAAATAAAGAGGGTAGGGACTCAAATGAACATGTATCCAAAAATCAATGACTGAAATGAAACGTTATAAAACAGAGGACCCAAAATGAAACACTCCCCAAATATAAGACGAAAAGTGTATTTTTGCCAAAATATAATGGTTCTCGCTATGACCCAATACACGAGACCATTTGAACAATGATCTTATAAAAGAAGATTTTAAATGATTGAGAGTTCCACATCTTCAAAAGTATGATGACTCCTCTCTCCATACTGTCTAGTGTCCACCTTAGATATAGGGAGTTAAATTCCAAACGAAGTATTTTCCAAACCAATTCATCTATCCACTTAGTAGCTCAACCATACTTTTAGGTATTATCCAATGAAACCCAAACATAGAGAATATATAACTCCATAATTCATAAGTTGTGTCACAATGCAACAACAAATGGTCCACAGATTCACCGCTACTCTTGCACATGCAACACCGTTCTACCATAGGAATTCCTGTCTTCATAAATTTATTTTAATAAATAGACACAACGCAATATTAGAGACAAACAATCTCTGGCCTGTAGACAACAAAAGTTTTTATTTTTTATTTTTTCATTTTTTCAAGGGTACTCCTTGGGAGCGGATCAGGTGGAGACAATGTGGGACTTGTAGCTTAGAGGTTTCTAGTACATGGATGTGGGCCATGGTGTTAGTAAGTTCATAACTATAGCCCCTTCAAATATTGGGCATAACAGATCTACTAATCTTTGATTAGTGGACTTTCTATCATCATCTTTAAAACTGGGAAGAGGGAAATAAAGATATTTGTAATCATGTTGCTTGCATATTGCAAATATGAAAAACATGAATGTGATTATTGAAACTTCTGAAATCTGATTAATGTTTAAAACTTAACAAGAATAAACATTGAGTAAGAAATTTAAACATAGCAACAAGGAAAAATAAATCATTTACAATAATAAGAACAAGCATAAATGTTGAAAAGAAGAAGGCATATTACGGATAAACCATCTTCTGCACTGTTGGATCTTCCATCATTTTCTCCAAAGCTTCCACTGATAAGACAGATTTTCCTATCCAATATAAATCAGAACATACTTAGAAAGTTTGATTAAATCTTAAAAATAAAAAATAAAAATAAAAACCAAAATTGAGACTAATAAAGCATAGATGAGCAACAGTAGTTTTGGTAACTTAGGAGATCAGATCAACCTTCAAGTCAAACTGTCAGAAGCCAATACTAATGCAAATACAATTACTTCATATCCGTTTTATTTTTATTTTTTGATAAGTAAGAAGTTTTATTCAAAAAAGCTTGATGTGCATAAAGCATGCACTCAAAGCAAGGTTACAAATTTAAATCTAAACTATCAAATGCTAAAGAAGCTAAAAACTCTCCTACAGAAGGAGAAGAAGTAAGACCCCAAGCCTTAGACCAATCATACAAAGAAACAAAGAAAATCTCAATGATTTTAGCAAAGGAGTCTCCTTGTTCTTGAAAGTACGCATATTTCTCTCTCTCCAAATAGTCCACATTAGGCAAGAAGGAATTAAGTTCCAAACACCCGAAGACCTCTTCCCAAACCAATTCCACCAACTAAATAAAACATCAAAGACTCAAGACGGAAACACCCAATCAATCCCCACAAACTAGAAGACAAAGCTCCAAAGATGCCTAGCAGCCCAACAATGCAACAAGAGGTGGTCCACCGTCTCATCCACATTCTTACACATACAACACCAACCAACCAATACAAAGCCCCATTTCTTCAAATTGTCACAAGTGAGAATCCGACCCCAAGCCATAATCCACATGAAGAAGGCAACCCTAGGAGGAGCCTTCACCCCCCAAATGCTCTTCCAAGGAAAGCAAATCTCTGAAGGGATATGCAACACATGATAGAAAGATCAAGAATCAAAGATATCCTTCCGAGTTGGTTTCCACACTAACTTATCCACTTCCTCACCCCGAGGGGTATGGGAGTGAAGAAGGAAAAGGAAAGCCACCACCTAGTCCAACTCCCAATCATTAAAATTCCTACCAAAAGAGACATTTCACTCACAAGACGCACCTTGAGGAACAAGAGCCGAAGCAATAGTATCATCTTGGTTAAGAGAGCAACCAAACAAACTCGGAAAGATTTCTTTCAAGGGGCGATCCGAGCACCAAATATCATGCCAAAGAGAAACCCGAGGCCCTAACCCAACCTCAAAACTGATATGAGAGGAAAAGGCCTCCCATCCCATCCGAATGTGCCTCCAAAAACTACAATCGTGGGTACCCCCAGGAAAATTAGAGGTCTAGCCCCCCCTGCCCACCCCGTACTTAGTAGCCACCACTCACCTCCAAAGATGCCACTCTTCCAACCCAAATTGCCATAACCACTTGCCTAAGAGAGCAAGATTAAAGGGGATTAGTTGTCTGACTCCAATGCCTCCCTAATGAATAGGAGAACAGACCTTATCCCAAGCCACCAAGTGAAACTTATGGTCTTCCCCCATGTCCCCCCAAAGAAAGTTTCCATTGAACACATTCAATCCTCTTAGCAACACTAACCGGAATGAGAAACAAAGATAAATAGTAGGTGGGCAAGCTAGACAATGTACTCTTGAGCAAAGTCAAACGCCCCCCTTCGGATAAGTAAATCTTCTGCCACCCAGTTAAACGAAGTTTAATCTTCTCTATAATAGGATTCCAAATCACCAAAGCTTTATAGGAAGCCCCCAGAGGCATGCCAAGATACTGTAACGGAAGGGATCCGATACGACAATAGAGAAGATCCGCCAAAGCACTCAAACCATTCACCTCCCCAATAGGAACCATTTCGCTCTTGGTCATATTGACTTTAAGGCCAGTGACTACCCCAAAACATGTAAGAACCATGCGAATATAAAGGAGCTGTTCTGGATGAGAGACACAAACACCAGAATGCATATCGCGACCCACCTCAAAACCCTTAATGAAACCCCTCTCAACAGATCTCCTGAGCATACGACTAAGAACCTCCATGATCAAAAGAAAAAGTAAAGGAGACAGGGATCTCCTTGCCTCAACCCACGACTACTATAGAAGAAACCAGTAGGAGAACCATTCACAATCACTGAAAATCGGACTGTGGAAGTGCACGCTTTCATCCATGTGATCCATTTAGACCCAAACCCCATCATGTCCAAAATAAAATAAAGGCAATCCCAATTAACGTGATCGTAGGCCTTCTCAATGTCCAATTTACAAATGAGCCCAAGAATATGGCTTTTAAGCCGACTATCCAAACACTCATTTGCAATAAGCACCGAATCCAAAATCTTCCTACCACCAACAAAAGAGTTCTGGGATTCAGAAACAATAACATCCAGAACCGAAGCCAACCTATTGGCCAATACTTTGACGAGCAGCTTGTAGATACACCCAATCAGACTAATAGGACAAAAATCGCAAATATTCACCGCATTAATCTTCTTAGGAATCAGTGAGATAAAAGTAGCATTGAGGGATCTTTCAAACTTACCATACTCGTGAACCTCCCCAAAGAAAGCCATAACATCCAGCTCAACAATCCTCCAACAAGTCTGAAAGAAAGCCATGGTGAAGCCATCTGGCCCAGGAGCTTTGTCACCCTGAAGATTTAGAAGAACCTGAACCACTTCCTCTCTGTCAAAAGGTCTTTCCAACAAGTCTCAATCTATCGGGTCTATGGAATCAAAAGGAAGACCATCAACCTCTGGACGCAAAGATTCACTCTCTTGATAAAAAGAATGATAAAATTTCTCCACCTGAAATTTTATATCCTCCTTATCCTCAAAAATAAACCCATCAACCTCCAAGCTGCCAAGGTAATTCCTTCTTCTATTCAACTTGGCCAAGTGGTGGAAAAACCTCGTGTTATTATCCCCTTCCTTGAGCCAAAGAGCCCGGGACTTTTGGCACCACGAAGTTTCCTCCATGTGAGCTAACTGAATCACTTCAGTTATAAGCACCTCCCGCAAATTCTGCTCATCAAAAGAGAGATCCTCCCGCCCCTCTTTCACATCCAAATCCAAAATATCTCTCATCCAACAATTCTTCCTATAATGGACATCCCCAAAAGTGTCTTTGTTCCATCTTTTCAAATCCTCCTTTAAGGCTTTAAGTTTGCTGGCAAGCACGAAACTCAGTCCCAAAAAACTCATAGCCGGACCACCACCTATGAACTCTATCCACAAGCCCCTCCTCCTTTAACCACATGTTCTCAAACTTAAAAGAACTTTTACCTCCCGCCATTCCCCCAACAACCACCAAAAGAGGGTGATGGTTAGAGATAGGCCGAGGAAGAAGCTTCAAAAGAACATCTGAATAATGAGCCAGAAACAAAGAATTAGCAATGGACTCTATCAACTGACTCACTAAATTCTCCAAAACCTCAAATGTACGATGATTGCGTTCCAGCCAAAGTGTCCACATCAAACACAAGGGAACTAAAATTTCAAATATCCAAGGAATGCTTCCCAAACCAATTCCTCCAACCAAACAAAGTATCCACTACCTTACTCAGTAACACCCAAAGAATCCTGAAAGAGCAAAAACAAAACTCCACAATACAACCGCCATAGGAGAGTATAACAAATGATGATCCATAGTCTCCCCAGTGCATCCACACATACAACAGCTCCCTACCAAAGCATACCCCCCACCCCCCAAAAGACTCAAGTTAGGATCTTTCACCATGTCATATTCCAAACAAAAGAGACCCTCCATGGGGATTTAACACCCCAAATACCCCTCCATTGAAACTTCAACTCAAGCCCCTTAAGGCCTAATAAAAAGAACGGATTTGTTTTTTTTATAGGTATAAAATAAAAAAGAACGAATATTGAAAACCCCACTCCTTTTCAACCTCCATCCCAATCCATGGCCACCCTAAGGGGTATTGAAATGAAGGAAATTAAAGGAGACAACCAAATCCAACTCCCAGTCATTAATGTTTGATGTGGCAAATTGAAGGTTCAAAATTGGCAACTCCAAAACTAGGCACTCCAACCAATATGCCAAATTTAATGGGAAACAACTATATTTTGAATATAATATTAAAAAATAATATATAACTCCTCAATTTAAAGATGTCAAATTTGGCCCCTAATCCTTATGCCAAATGACAAGTTAGATTTGACAATACAGTTGGAATTGTGTAGGCGCTATAATTAGCTGTTAGGTGGGGCCACATGGATTTGACATCTCACTTGGAGATGCTCTTAAAGCCCCATTATTTTGTCTCTTGAATAAAGAATCAATTGTAGCATTGCGAGTAGAGGAGCAATCAAACATGCCTTGCTCATGGAAGGCACGGAACACCACCATTAGGTCCGCTTTGACCACAGTCCAACATGTCTAAAAGAAAGCCATATGGAAGCCATCCAATCTAGGGGCCTTATCACCATTCAAGGTCTTCACCACACCTAGAACTTCATCTTCCTCAAAAGGGTGTTCTACCCAATTAGCATCTTCCTTAGAGATAGAAGTGAAATCATCCAACAAAGGTCTACAGGCCACTCCTTTGATATACAAGTGCTTGAAATACTGTGCTATTATTCCTTAATAGATGTTTTTGATAAGTATTCCTTAATAGATGTTTGATTTGACAAAATCTTCCCTTCAATAAAAAGATTGAAAAAGATTGCAAATGGAATTGTTTCTTCGATTTGGATTTGCTAACCATTGGAAATATTTGGTATTTTATCTCCCTCCCTCAAACATAATGCTCTAGATTCCTGTCTCCAACTAATTTATTCCAAAAAAGTCCTCCCCAGTTCAATTACCACCCTAGATTTCTCCAGTTTTTCCTCATCTGACAATTATCTACTCTCTGTAATAGTATTTAACTCATGCAAAGAGTACAACAAACTTTGCTGCTTGAGCACCACATTTCCAAATAGCTCCTCACTCCATTTCTTCAAATCCAACTTTAAGGCTTTGAGTTTGTCGGCCATTCTGGACTAGTATTAATCCACCAATTTCGAATCCCCTCAATGAATCTCCACCTTAAGCCACATGTTCTCAAATCTAAATAGTCTCTTCCCCCTAGGATAAACCCCCAATCCAAAAGAATAGGGAAGTGGTCTGACAACAGTCTAGGAAGCCTCTTTGATTGATATTAGGGTAGTGGTCTTTCCACTCAGTCGAGAATAGAAACCTATCGATATGGAACATTAAAGCTACCTCCCGATTGTTCTACCATGTGTAATTTCCCCCTTCTAATGGGATGTCCACCAAACCATGATATGAAACAAAATCTAAAAATTCTTGCATTGCAGGCGTGAACGTCGTATTTCCTACCCTTTCTGTAGGGAAGGGTACCATAATAAAGTCACCTCCTACAAGCAGATTATATCTGCCTTCTAGAACCATAACCTAATCAAATTCCTAGTTCGAAGCCTATTTTCCCCGTCATTCATACCCCAATCATTCCATGATACAATCTTAAAATTCATTGAGATAACAAAACCCTCTCCCTAGTAGTCCTTTGACTTTCTCCAAATCTAGTTTCATAATTGATGGAGCTAAAAAGACCCCTCAATTCTCTACATCCTCTTGATCCAGTGTGCACCCTTCTCCTTTGCTTCTGGCCCTCCTCATTCCTCTGGCCCCGTTTTATTTTCAATTGCTCTAAGTAACTCTGTCATTTACTCCTCAAAACCCTTTTTAGAACCTTATTGATTGGGAATCTGTTAGGGTTATGTCTCTTGGGGTTCATTACATCAGTTTTTGGATTTATGCTCTTTGCCTCCTAGTATATCTCTAGTATACTAGGGTCTTTTTCTTCAATAAAGTTTAATATTAATCAAAAAAAGAAACTCACAAAAACATTCCAAAACTGTTAAGCTTTCCCAACACCTAATCCGCTTTCTCAACACCCAATCCAAGTGTGTACAGTTGCCACACTCTGATCCATCTACACCTTTGTCAATTGAATTGTACCCCACAACTCGGGGAAAAGCCACGGCCAAAGGCTCCATGTGGACCAAGTCAAAGTCCACATCCAAGCACGCAACATCCAAACCGTAACTCACTAAGTCCGATTCCGAGGATGGCGCTGATACGTCACCAACCAATTCATCATCCCTTGGAGTCAGCAACTCCTCTCCGACCTTCACGATGGCCTTTCCCTTCTCATCCATTGCTCACAGTCCACTTGCGCATTGATAGGAAGCTTCTCAGTCCAGGACATTTACCCACGACTCTAAGGGATCCAATTATATGTTGCATCATATGAAATCAATATGGAAAAACCACTAGAAATTTATTTATATTGTCTCGAGAGATGCCAAAACTGTATAATATTTGTCCTACAAATTCAAAGTAATATTGATTCTTCATGTTGCAGGATCTTATTAAGTCATTACAAGTTTCATTTGCCACAGTTTTTCAATTGATATAGTGCCTCAAATAATTTGATGATTCGGTTATTGAATTTTAAACTTATATTTTCAAATATAATTAGCACTACACAACACAAAACCTGTCAGCAGATTGCATATTAAACTGCCACAAATTCCATTAATTCCTTCATGAAGGCTCAGGCTGCTCTTGATGCAAAATGCTTTCTTCTACAACAACTATCAATCTGGACCAGCAAGGGATCTTGAACTAAGAAATAATTCTAGAAGCTAAATATCTAATCTATATATATTCTCTCTTGAAATAAGAAATAATTCTAGAATCTAAATATCTAATCTATATATGTTATCAGTAAAACAAGTCCTGGAAATAGGTTTAAGATATTACACTGGCTAGAAACAGTAGCTATTGAAATAAATTAGATTACTTACCGGTAGATTGGGATCCCTCAGAGCCAATGGAGTTACCAGTAGATTGTGACAATGAAAAACCAGCAGCGTTAGATTGGGACCATTCGGTACCACCAATGCCCTTAGAAGTAGCTCCATTTTGAGAAACCTTCATACATGCTCAAAAGTTAAAATTTTTAAACATTAACCCAAAACCTTACAGCCTTGTCCAAATGGTCAACAGCAAATGCTTACCACCCCACCAATCTGAGCGTCCGTGGATGAACTTGTTCCAGTCACATCTTCAAAGCTTTCGTAATGACTCTTTTGCTCAGCTTCTTCCGGAGAAACATCTACAAAGGCTGCTAGTACACATTGCATCAGAATTTTGGTAGAAAATTTTTAAAAAGCTAGTATAAATCCAAAAACTCAGCAACTTGACTGAAAAGTTATGGATTTCATTTGTAAAAGACATGCATTTCTTAATGTTACCTTTTATATTTTCTTAATAAGGAATATTCAAGTTTTATTTGGTAAGAAACGCTTAAGACATAGACAAGCATGTCTCTAAGTGTTAATTTAAGGCACCTACTATATCCTGTTTATGGAAAGAAAATTGATTTGGAGGGAAGTAGGGGGACAGGTGGGGTCAATGATGTTCAAATGAAGTAAAGGGGCATACATGATTTTTTTTAAGGGGGGACGCATTCAGCCATTGGAGTGAGGTAACATAATTTCAAAATACATAAAGTTTTGTAGTGGGATGGGTAATCAAACTCAGTTCTTTTTTCTTTTCATTTTTTTCTTTTAATTGATAAGTGACATACACACACCTAGTAATTGAACTTGTTTTCAGCATAATTTAAGTGTGCAGAAGTACCTTTGAAAATTTTATTCCCTGAATTGTTCAATATCATATGGCAACTTATCAAATATAAATAATAAATAAAAAATTTGTTTGATATTGCGGTAGACAAAGAAGCATTGTTTTTTTATTGGTAAGTTACACATACATCCAAAAGGTTTTAAACCCATGACCTTACCATCCACTTTGCTCTTATACCTTGCTATCTTATACCATCATTTACTAACACTTCAATTCTAGTGTACTGACCATGACAATGCTGACTAAATCAACAGCTAATAAGGGAACTGGGGGTATCATAAATGCATGGCAGAAGAAATCCGAAGTAGAAATTGAGGAATGTACAAGACGATCAAAGCTCTGTATCATGGGCTGCCATAGAGGTTACCGAGGAAGGAAAAGTAAGCAATCAATAACTATTTCAGATGATCCATTCATTTTGGTTGAACCACTAAACGATTTAATAAGTAAAGATAGCATGAGTAGGAGCTTTGACCCAAACAAAAGAGCAAAGAACAAGAAGGGCAAAGAGAATGTTCATTATGAAAGGAATCCCTTCATGGAAGGGGTGTGCATGGGTCGGGTTTGGGGGTTTTTTCAACCCAACCTGACTTCATCAGATTGAGAAATTCCCAACCCATCACATGTCTAAAAACCAAACCAAACCACATGTATTGGGTCGGGTTGTCAAGATGGCTTATTACATAGAGAAAGTTTAATTTCATTTTGGAAATACACAATACCCTAAAATTAACAATAAGTTGACAGTCATTTTCCTTCATTTTCTCAGAAACCAAATAGAGGGAATTGCAAAGGAGAAAAGAACCAAACATATGAGACATTTGCTTAAGTTGATGAATTCGAAATGGCACTCAAACTAAACCGATACAAAACGAAATCACACAAACAAAAAGAATATTATAATTGAATTTTCTCTCCACAATCTCTATTTGGTTGCAGAGAAAATCTAGGATAAGAAAAGAAACAATTTTATTTTTATAATAAAAAAAACTAAAGTTTTGATTTGTTGCATTTAAATCGCAGAAACAACAGATAACATAGAATTTTTAAATCGAAATTAAATAAACAAAACAAATAACATTGAAGATTAAGATAAAAAGAGATCTCATAGAGGCTTGCTCTCTCTCTCTCTCTCTCTCTCTCCAAGGCCTAACACTAGAGAAACACAAAGAGTTCCCACTGGGGGCCACCAGCCACCTTGTCGAACCTCCATCATCATCTTATATGGCAAAATAGGAGGTTCATAGGACATTGGGGGCGATAGCTTTTTGGTGTCAACCAATGGGAGATAAGAGATATTTTCATGTGGAATCGAAGTCCTTTGATTTGATAAAAGACGCAGGCACTAATGGGCTCTGTGTAATAGAACACGGGAAAAATTACATGCGAAATATTTTGCTAGGCAGTGAGGGAGCAATATGGTTCAGGTCTATGATAGACGAAGTCGCGTCTCACCCTCGATACCAACACTTTCTAAAGAATTTCCGTGAATCCAACAAGGTTTTGGCCATACAAAAACAACGAAATGAGAGGGGTAGGTACATAACGTTGAAGGAATTTGGAGTTTCAAAGAACAAAGGATTCGTGTTATCCCTGAAGGTAGAGATTTCTAGGGTTGGGTTGGGTTTAGTCAGGTGCTTACCGAAATAATACAACCAAGAAGATCTGGGGTTCAGGCTACCAGCAAAGGTAAATCACGGTTATGCCCTGCTCAGGTCCAGGATCGTATCCCTAACAATAATCTCTTGCCGCGGTCATTCAAAGATGTCATGAACCAAGCCAAGGACGTTACAACTTCTTTGCCTCAATTTGCGGAGACTTCAACGGGAAGGAATTATAAGGGCAAAGAAATTGTCAACGAAAGTTTCCAATTCTTTTTTAAAGTCATTATAGAAGCCAGGTCAAATGGATCTTGGGAGGTTATGTGGGTTGGGGGAGGAGAGCTGTGTCCAGTAAAAACGTGATATGGAACGCGATCCCTTCATGCCTAATGTGGCTGCTATGGCAGGAGAGGAACAAGAGGGCTTTTGAAGATTCTGAACGACACTCTATGGAATTAAAATTGACCTTTCTGCATACTATGGTGGAGTGGATGGCGGCTATGAGTAGTCAGCCTGCTCTTTCTATGTTACATTTTATTGATGGTTGCGTGTAATTTGCTTGATCTTAGTACACTTCTTATGTACTAAGCCTTTTTCTATCAATAAAACTTTATACTACTTATCAAAAAAAAAAAGGTTATGTGGGCTAGGCTTATGGACAAGTCCACCAGCCAACCAATTGAGATAGAGAATCCAGCACATAGAGCCCAACCAACGACACTTCCACCTCACAACACTGTGCATTTAAAGCCCAAAAATCATGTGCATACACACGGCCCAAAACCCACACGTATGTGGAGACCACAGGCTGGGTCTAAGACTGGAGCTGACACTCTAGACCTGGACCCAAATCTGTTAAGCTCCAAACTGAAGTTGGCTCAATCTACTACAGGCCCCAAAAACCAGGCCCGACCTGAGAAGAGATACATCGGGGTCATAAGTAACAGACCTGAAACCTATTTTCTCTTGAAATACCAATGGATCAGGCGTAGCGGGAACGTCTTTCCCTCCTTCTCAGTGCATTGGGGCATCGCAGAGCTCTGGCGAGATCATCATGACTCCGACACTGCAACTTACTGATTGAAGTCCTACCGACAAGGAAACCCCAAGTTTTACTGAGGTGGATTGGACATGGGGTACCGCCAGTGAGTGGTTTTTAGACCTTCGGGGACGGGAAACGACTCAGGCTTCTGGTGAATCTGAAATTGTCATCGACCCATATGGTGACTGATAATCCCACAACTCACAAACCAGTACAATGGTTGACTTCCCAACAAGCCAACTTAGGGAAGTCTGAATCTGATGTCGATGGAATGTGGGTTGGGATTCTAGCTCTGAACTAGCATTGGTTGACTCAGTTTGGTATGGGGACAATGATATGGAACCCCTTTGTGTTGAACCTTTAGCTGTGGAAATACCAGTTGGGGGGGAAGAATTTAAGGAGGTAATAGAGGTGGCTCCCGAGTTGAGCCCATCGAAATGGGTGCTGCTGATGAGGGTTATGAAGAGGTGGTTGTCAATTTACTAATGGCCATTGATGCCAGAAGAAAACAAGCCGGCGGAGGTAAGAGTGTCAAAAAGCAGGGGGTTGGATCTGGAAGGAGGGGAAGTCGGAAACTTAAAGGCTTCGTTAGTTCAATTAACTCTGATACAAGGGAGGACACATAGAAAATGGTAGCAAAGGGAGGGATTATGTTGGTGATCCAATGACTGAAAATATTATCTTGGAATGTGAACGGGTTGAATGATGTAGAAAAAAGGCTTTGGGTTAAAGGCTTGATCAAGGGATGGAAGGCTGACATTATTTGTTTACAGGAAACAAAAATAGAAAAGAGAAAAACAATGAGAAACCTTTGGGGATGTCATCATGTCGATTGGCTAAACTTAGGATCTATTGGGGCCTCAGGTGGAATTTTGTTGATGTAGGACAATAGTGTTGTGGAGAAGCTAGAGGAGGCAGTTATTTTGTGTCTTATAGATTCAGGAATGTCAATAATCAAGCTTTGTGGATTTTTTAGGGAGTGTATGGTCCAAATTTAGATCGAGATCGAAGGAATTTAAGGGAAGAGTTGGCAGGGATTATTAGTTGGTGGGAGACACTGTGGTGTGTGGCTGGAGATTTCAATGTGGTTCAAGTTCCTTCGGAAAAATCAGGGAATTCTTTGTTTACTCCCACTATACCTGACTTCTTTGACTCTATATCTGAACAGGGATAGATGGATATCCCGTTGACGGGTGCTTTCACTTAGTCCAATAATCGAGAATTTGCATCAATGTCTAGAATTGATAGATTTCTTTTACAACTAATTGGGAGACATGTTTTGTATCTATTTGTCAGAAGCGGTTGCTCCACTTGTGTTCAGATCAATTTCCAATTTTATTGGAGTGTGATAATATCCATCAAGGGAGAAGGCCATTTCATTTTGAGAATATGTGGTTGAAGACAGCGAGGTTTGGGGACAAAGTGAAAATGTGGTGGGACTCTTATCATTTTCTGGTACTCCTAGTTATATTTTGGCGAATAAACTCAAATCTTTGAAGTTGGATTTCAAGAAGTGGAAAGAAATTGAGTTTGGGAATCTTACAACATAAAAGAACCAATTAATGAATGATTTGATTTCTCCTGATAATGTGGCAGAAAGGAGACCCTTGGTGGCGGAGGAGAAGGCAACACAAGTTCAACTGCAAGCAAATTTAGAAAAAACTCATACTTATGAAGGAGATAAGTTGGAGGCATAAATCTCGAGTCTTATGGCTTAAGGAGGGAGATAAAAATTCACAATTCTTCCATCAGTTAGCTAATTCTCACCGTAGAACGAACATCATTGGCCAACTTTCAATCAATGGGGTGATGTCCATTGAGCAGGATGTTATTAGAGAGGACATTGCCCAATACTGAACACTTATTTTCAGAGAGTGAATCCAAGAGGCCTCTTCTCAATGGGCTGCAATTTTCTTCTATTTTTGCAACGGATGTAGAGATTCTAGACAAACCTTTTGAGGAGGCTGAAATCTTCAATGTTTGTCAAGAATTTTAATGGGGATAAAGCTCTTGATGGATTTTCCTTAGCGTTCTTCTAGATTTGTTGGGATACTGTGTGATCTGATGTATTGGCGGGTTGTTAGGAGTTCCATGAGGATGATTAGTCTGAAAAGAGATTTAATGCAATATTTCTAGTTCTCATTCAGAAAAAACCAGGTGCTATGGAGACTACAGACTACAAACTTCAGACCTATTAGTTTGGTGGGGGCAGTCTATAAGATTATTGCTAAAACTCTGGTTAATAGATTGAGTGATATCCTAGGCCAAATCATCTCCACGTCCCAAAATGCCTTCATGAAGAGTAGGCAAATCCTAGACTCTATTCTTATTCCTAATGAGTGCCTAGATAGCAGATTAAAGAAAGATGAACCAGGTGTGTAATGTAAACTAGACTTGGAGAAAGCTTATGACCATATGAATTGGGAGTTTTTAATATATCTTCTCCGTATATGCGAGTTCTCGAATAAATGGAGACGCTAGATCTTTTTCTGTAAAGTGGCTTCCTTGCCTATGAAATACTTGGGTCTCCCTTTGTGGGCTAAATACAAATCACAAACCATTTGGAATCCTATTGTAGAAAAAATGGAAAGACGGTTGGCGGGATAGAAGATGATGTATTTATCAAAAGGTGGCAAATTTGCTTTGATCAAAAGTACTCTTTCCAACTTACCTACTTATTTTCTATCATTATTTCCCATTCCTACTTTTGTGGCTAAGCATATTGAAAAAATTCAGAGTGATTTTTTTTGGAAGGGCCTCGGAGAGGAATTTAAATTTCATTTGGTTAAGTGGGATAAAATTTGTTCTTCTTATCCAAATGGGGGGTTGGCTGTGAGGAATTTGAAGTTATTTAATGAGGCATTACTAGGTAAATGGTTGTGGAGATATGGTTTGAAAGGGAGGCTCAGTGGAGAAGGGTTGTGGATGGTAAATATGAATCACTAATGGGTGGGTGGTCCACCAAAGTGGTTAATGGTCCTCATGGGGTAAGCTTATGAAAGAACATCAGGAGTGGCTAGGATAAGTTTTCGAGTCTCATCACATTCAAAGTTGGCAATGGGGTTAGTATAAAATTTTGGCTTGATATTTGGTGTGGTGACACTTCCCTTAAGGCCTCTTTTCCTTAGTTATACAATATGGCACTAGACAAAGAAGCCTAAGTGGCTGATCACATGTAGATTCGTAATGGATCTATCTTTTGAGAGGTTAACTTCCTACGTGCCACCCATGATTGAGGAATTAGAGTCCTTTTCGGATTTCTTTGATTTACTATATTCAGCTAATGTAAAAGGGCAAGGTGAGGATAAGCTATGCTGGAAGCCTACGGGTGAGAAAGGCTTTGAGGTTCGTTTGTTTATCGAGTACTAGTCCATTGTGCTGGCTCTTTTCCATGGAAGAAGAGTGTATGGCAGGTCCCTCCTCGAGTTGCTTTCTTCACTTGGACAGCTTCTTTGGGGAAAATTCTAACCACGGATAATTTGAGACGAATGAATATCATGTTGATGAGTTGGTGCTGCATGTGCAAAGCGGATGGATTGTTTCTTCACTGTGCTATAGCTCAAGATTTGTGGGATATGATTTTTAGTTTATTTGGGCTTCATTGGGCAATGCCTCAACAAGTTACTGATTTATTAGCATGTTGACAAGGTAGATTGGGGAGGAATCGACATTACGTCATTTGGCAAGCCATCCCTCATTGCGTGCTATGGTGCTTATGGAGGGAAAGAAATGCTAGGACTTTTAAGGGTTGTAAACGGAATATACTAGAGTTGAGGGTTGTGAATGGAATACACTAAACCTAAAGCTACAAGTGTTCCGAACCTTACTTTACTGGATGTCTGCAACAGGCTTGTTTAGTTTTTCCAATTTGTTAGATTTCATTGATTTATTGTTCTCTTAGAAACTGATTTTTTCACCAAGTACACGTCTAGTGAACTTGATGCTTTTTCAATAAACAATAAAACTTATTACTTATAAAAAAAAATAAATAAATAAAAAATCTCATAGAGAAGCTCTTGCTCAAGCAATAGCAGAAAGAGATAAGCAGAGGACTCAATTGTGAGAGAGAGGAGGGCTCGATTGTGAGAGAGAGGAGAGAGAAATTTGGTTTGAGTGAGGAAATGTCTGAGAGAGATAAGTGGGGTAAGAATACGGTTTTGATTGCAGGGGAGGAGGTGAGGTGAGGAGCAAGGAAAGGAGGCAGAGGCATTTCGGCTAATGAGGAAAGAATGAGATAATCATGGAGGGTTAGCTATTAAGGGGATAAAGGGAAAAATTAATTAAAATATTTTTTTTTTTAATTACAATTTGTCAAGACAGGTCAGGTTGAAAAATCATCAACCCGAACCCGACCCAACCCAATTTTTAAAAAAAAAAAAATCAACACTATCTCCACTTTACCTCTATTTAAAAGGTTAAAAATTCCACATGTCGAACTCTAGTTATTAAGGAAAGTATGGGCCCACACATGAGGGGAAGTATTAGAATAATGGTTAAATGATTAAATTCATTATTTCCTAACAACTTAAACTTTTAAGACAAGTGATAGTTTATCACTTATAAAATAGAAACATGAATGAAGCACATAATAAATAAGATTTATATATCTAAACTAAAGCAAGATCTTCAAATGGCTCACACATAGAGTATCTATCCTAAAACAGGCACATCCACAATACAATAAAGATCAAGAAGAAGAAACAAATTCTTTTATGAACTAGAAACTTAAAGGTTTAGAAGTTTACTACCAACTTTCTTCGGTTCCTTTACTTCTTTTTCATCTTTGAGAGCAGCCGCTGGTGCTGCTTCTACATTTTTTGCAGGCACATCTACTGTAACTGCATGTTGAGAGGCTGCTGGAGCAGGTGAGGTAGAAGGCACTGGGCCCGAAGGCATAGGAAATGGAAAAGACGCTCCAGAATCAAAGGCTGCATTGTTGAATTGGTTATTTTGAGAATTCATCTGTCCCATCAACGTCTTGAAAGCTTGTTGCATTGCATATTTCTGAAACAGTAACAATAAATTTTACAAGGATTGGGACATGTGGAAAGAGTGAAAGGTTGAATTATGATACTGACATACAAGATCCAGAGCTGTCACATAGAAAAGATTATACATCAATCTCACAACATACTGATACAGACACAGAAGAGATTATACATCCTCTCTCTCTCTCTCTCTCTCTCTCTCTCTCTCTCTCTCTCTCTCTCTCTCTCTCTCTCTCTCCTGCATAAATGTATATGTGCATGCCTTTGTTATGAATATGGGTGTAAAAAACCACGGAAAAACCGATCTGACCAACCAGAACCAACCCAAAAAGTTAATTCTGGCCAGTTTCAGTGTGTCGGTTGTCAATATTAGTGTCAATTTTTTTATATAAAAAATTAAAATAATAAATAATAAATAATTTTTTTTTTTTTTTTTTAAAAAAAAGTCTTTCAGTGTCTGTGCCAAGAATTCACACAACGAAAAATAAGTACAACAATAATTTATTTCTCTAGCTCAAGTCCTAACAATAATAAAATAACCCTAAAAAAAGGTAAAATTAAATCAAATTTTCACCCTCTCTATTTTTTTTTTATAGGTAAAATAACTTTATTAAAAAAGGGAACAATAGTCCCCCTAAGTGCATAAAGCATGCACTTAAGGGAAACAAAATAGTAGAGATAGGATATTGTACATCAGGAAGAGAAGTTGCAGAAGTAAAACCACAAGCCCAGGACCAATCAAACAACAAGCCAGAGAAATACTCATGGTGTTGATTCCCGGATCTCTTCAAATCCTCAAAAATACATCTTTTTACCCTCTCTATAACTTAGCCAACAACCCTAGATATTAAAAAGTCATTCACTCATTCTCTTACTCTCTCTCTTTACACGATACTTTTATTCTTCTATTCTAGTATTCTCTCATCTCTTACTCTCTCTCTCTACACGATACAGTTAGTCTTCTATTCTAACATTCTTTCATCTCTCTATACCTCTATTACTCTATAACTCAATTCTTTTATCAATCTCTCATCTTATTCCAAAAGTAAAAAGTTCAAATCTCCAACAAGTTTGAATTTTAATTTTTGAGGTATGTATTTACTACATTTTTTCATAATAGTTTATTAGTATTTTTACTTTTATATACTTCTTCTTTTTTACATTTAAAGTGTATATATATGTTATCTATAATTTTTATTAATGTGTTATTAACATTTAACAATATTTTTTCAGGTTTTCTACATTTTTTTGATTGCCTAAACCATGTGCAGAGTAATTTATCAATAATATTTTATCTTAAACTCAAGAAACCAGCAACCAGTCACGAAGCTGGAAGCAAGCACATCTCCTCAAAAACCATCTAACACAGTTTATTAAGAAGAAAAGCGCAACATAAGGGCATAACCTAGAATGCGGAAAATATAAAAAGAGAAACACCCAAAAAGAAAATCTAACATTTAAAATTTAAAAGTTTGAAAAGATCACAAAAATTCTGGTAGGAAATGAAACTAGAGGGCGGTGTTCAATTAAAGAGAAAGTTCAATTTCAAAATTCCTCACACTCCTCTCTCTCCAAAGACATGACATGATACACAAGGGAACTAGCTTCAATGGTTTTTATATAAGTGTCTAATAATAAAACCTGTGTCTCGTATTGGATAAATATTCGGAATTCTATCAGCTAAGGAAAGTTTATGAACTAAAATGAGAGTCACTAAAGAGAATGATTCCAAAATAAAAAAATGCAAATTCAAATACATGAATTATAAGGGTATTGAAAAACAAGCACATCAATACCTTATAGGAGAGAAACACTCACCTTTAAGTTTGTAGCCACCTGTTAAAAAAAATAAAAATAAAATTCAGCAGAAGAAAATTGATATTGAAGTAGGAATGGAAAATTGATATTCAAGTTCTCACCCATGAAAATAGTGCTGAGAGGCCAACGCCAACTCCAATCCAAAACAGAGGTGAGCCTCTACAAAACATAATATCAAAAAAAGTTAAAAAGAAAGAAAATATATGAATTAAAGTAAAGTGGGTGTGTAAATTTTACATATATGAAGGCGGCGGGGGTGGTACTGATAGTTGTGGATTAACTCCAATTGAAGATGTTTCTGAAGAAGAAGAAATCCTTGCAAAACGTCGGTCTCGCCACTTGGGCCCTGACCCAGGGTAGGCTTTAACGCATTTCACCCCAAACACCACGCACCGGGTACGGGTTAGTGTTAGGGTATGAAAGCCAGCTCCGACTCGCCGACACGGCAGAAGCGGCGCAGTTGAGGCGGTTAGAAAAGGAGTAGTTATCATGATCGAACATTCACACAAAGAGAGGATTGTTTTGAGGGTTTTGTCTCTGTCGTTTGTCTTTGTGTCTCCCACCCGATCCCTTTTTTCTTTCCCTTTTTTTATTATTCCATTTGTTACACCTCTATGTGGCTTTCGTATATAACTCTCAATCTTTTTTTTTGGTCTAATTTTACAACTATTTTAATATAAACTAGTCTTTTATTATGTAATTAGATCATTTTCTTTTTTATTAATTTCTTTTTTCATTCATCCTACTTTAAGGTTTATGCAATTATGCCGTATATGTTATTGATAGCAACATCTTACATAAACAATAATCATAATATGCTCCCTCAGATGTGGGTGAGCCCAGGGAGGATAAAGATAATGGGCACATACCCTCTGCGGTGACAGGATGCCTACAGTTCGGCGAAGACGCAACGTCAATGACCCGAAGACTGGGCGCTGAAGCACCTAAGAAAAAATTGGTTTATCAAAAAAAAAACAATAATCATAATATAATATAATATGAAGATAAATTAAAAAGAAAAAAATAAAGCCAAAAATGAAAAATTAAAAAATCATAATTTGTAATTGATTTTCAATAACCTATTTTTATCAATTTGTTTTTTACTCAAAAGAAACTAATAAAATAAAATCATTAACAAATACTTAGTTGGTAGTTTTAAGAATTCTATTTGAATTAGGACTCTATATTCTTAACCGGATTTATTTGATTCAATTTTTTTTTCATGGTAATCTTATCACACAATATGGCTTTTATCATATAAATTTTAGATCATAATCTTATCACGGTTGTTACCACTCTTTCAAAATCATTCATTCTTTAAATTTCAAAATTGAAATAATGAATTACTCCCAATACAGTTTGCTTTCCTTCTTTATTATTGGAAAAATGCATTAACCTTAAAAAAGAAGACTCTAAAATTTGCCCAAAAATTGTATGCTCATTTTTTTAGTTCTCAATTCTTCAATAGAAGACAATTTGAAATCAAGTGAAATATACGAATAGAAAAATAGAAGTATAATAACCTTAATAGTCACCGCTTTATGTATTTTTTGAGCAAATTGTCTATTAAGTCACCACATTAGTGAATCAAGTGAAATATACAATTTGGATCTTTGTACCTAATTTGAATTTTTAAACTTTGGTCAAAAAGTTTTTTTCACCTTTCCCTCATGTAAAAAATTAGGTTTAGGAAAATTGAGTAAGAGGTTAGACTGAATAAAGGTACTAACCCTTTTTCAAATCATTGTGAGAAAGGTCGTGGCGATGGATAGGATTAATTTCCATTCAGTATGAACACTTTTTTTACTATAAAATATAACTCAAATCGAAGAATTTTTTTTACCAGTTTTGGATAGGATTAAGCATTAATGTGGCCATGTAGATAAAAGAACAAATAAAAAGATTGATCATATGAGAGAGAGAGAGAGAGATTAATTGGTTAGTACCTTTAATACCTACCTATCAACTACTTGTTGGTACTCATCTATGTAACAAATATTGCAATTGTCCATTTTAGTCCCAAAGCTAATCTAGGACATCAAAATTTAAAAGCAAAATTACATCCAAAAAAATTACATGTTAAGTCACCACATTAAAGACATGTTACAAATTCTCATATCTACTTTTTTCATCATTGAAAACATAAACTTCCAAGAAAAACAATTCTTAGAGGTAACAAAATTTGGAGAAAACAAATTCTTATGGAAAAATGGATAATTTCATTTACTATTTGTCTCTAGAAGAACATTACAGTAAAACATGGGAAAATATATCAAATAGATTGACCATAAAAACTAAAAACTAAAAAATAAAATCAATGAAATACGAAGCACAATGGCGCACCCCATAACAATCTATAGAACGGTAAGATTAATAAAAGCATATTGCAAGAGTCTAATATACCTCATAGTCCTGCTCATTTATCTCACTATGCATAAATATACTAAAATGCCTTAGTCTCATTGTACTATCTGATTACTGCTTCGTCAATACCACCAAATGGTTAACATCGACATTTGTCTCCTGCAAAGTTTTATCAACACTACCATCCAGTTCTAAATTATAGTCCTCGCAAAGTTGATGGATTCTTAGTATTTCCCAACCCTTTTTCATAAATTTTAACACATCAACCTTGCATGCATCAAGGAAAAATCTCACATAGAAACCCTGCATGCATCAAGGTAAAAAGCCCAAAATTAGCATTTTTAATGAAACTATTTTAGTAAAGCAAATTAAAATCTATAAATTTTAAAAGAGAAAATCATACCTAAATAGCATAGTGCTCTTTGTGGTAGGTGAGGCAAAGAAAACAGAAAACATTGTTCGTGCAATCGAGACCTTTAGTTTTCAAACCAAAACTTAGTGAAAAGAAATAAAATTACCGTAAAATGGATGAAAGGAAAAAAAAAAAATCAAGAAAATCAAAATGCCAACATTAAATGCCCAGTGGTTTCCTCCTCTTTTGTATCTTTTGGAATCATCTTAATAGTAATGGATAAAGATGGAGATGAAAGTAAAAAACTGAAGAAGAAGAAGAAGAAAAAAAAAGTGGAAACTTGAAACAAAGGAAGTAGAGGAGGTTTGAATAAGAGAGAATTCTAGAAGTATATTTTTTTAAGGATAATGATAAGAAGTTAACAGCAGTTGAAATTTGTAAGTAAAAGATTTTTATGAGAAGTTGTGATTATTTAAAACACTTTTATTTTTTAATACATTTCAAATACACACTTGAAAAAGGAAAGTTTAAAAAAATAAACAAAATATAATGTTATATGTTAAATTAACATTAAAATATAGCTACTATTATGTAAGTTTTTGTTTTGATAAATTGGACAGTGGAAGTTTTTAAAAGAAGTTGTGATTATTTTAAATGTAGAAGTTATTTTAAGAGATAGTGTGCTAATTCTTAGGAAAATGAGATGTTAGTGGCAACGTGAAAAGTGAGGGAAAGGAAAGAATTTATTCATTTACCCTTATTTTGTTTTTTGAAGAATAGAGTGAAATATACGAAGATTTTTCTTTGGAGAGAGGCATTATAGTGAGCACATAAAATTGGACATTTAAAATGAGGATATTTCTTTAGGAATTTACATATATAACCTTCGCTTTTATTTAGAGTAGTTTAAAATATTGGGAATATATTTTTTTTAATAACGGTATTATTGAGAGTCTATTAAAGTGGATATGAGGGAATGAATCTTCTTAATCTAATTTAATACTATTAAGAGGATTGATGCCCTCATGTCCATTTTAATGTACTGTCAAAAGTACACCTCACATTTTCCAACTCTTCTAATTTAATCATTGATTTCAAATAATAATGTTTCTTCAAAAGAAGGATATAATAGTCACATCTCTATATAGAAAATTGTCCATTTTAATGTATGCTAAAATACCCCATATTTAAAATCTATTGATTTGCTTTTAAAATAAAAATTAAAGGTTAAAAAAGTAATTTACTATATTTTAGGATCAATAGAGTTTGAAACAACTCCACGTTCACGTTTCAGTTTTTTTTTTTTTTTAAATGGTGGTTTGATTGTCCCTTTTTTCTCTCTCATTGTCCCTTATCCTTATAACTGCTTTCTGAATTAAAAAAAAAAAAAAAATGACTTCATATTTTAAATCTATACGTAAATGAGATTAAATAGGCTAACTTACTACTTTTTTTTTTTTTTAATAACAGAGGAGAGTTTAAATTGTTGTCTCTTCTCTCTTTTTTTTTTCTTTTTCTCTCTCTCTCTCTCTCTCTCTCTCTCTCTCTCTCTCTCTCTCTCATAATATCCATATTCAACTTTTTTTTCTTTCTCATTTGAATTGAACAACTCACGCCACTATTTAAATGTATTTTTCTTTTAGTTTTTTATTTGAATTCAAACTCTTATCCCATACAAATATAGTTAATAAAAAAAAAAAAAAACCTAATCTTTATCCCATTCCATTTACCTAAAAAGATAACTATAAAATATTTCAAACTATTATTAAAAAAAATTTAGGACAGATAAGAAAATTCATTAGAGTAAATATCAATCCAAAAAAATTCATCCATTCAACGTAACAAATAAGAAAAATTACATTTAAAATTCCACTATTTCATTTTTTTTTTTCAAATATTCCACTCCACGTTTTTTTTTTTTTTATGACTCTCCCTTTTTTTCCCTCACATCTCCCATTTTCTAAAAACCCTATTAAAAAAATTAAAAAAAGCAACACAACCTTATCTTGAAGTTATATGATAACCAATCAAACATTAAGTGATAAATATTCGGTTTTTTGTATCAAAACAGTTATCACCGGTTTTTTTTAAAATGTATATTTAATGGCTTAGGAAAAGAAATGAGCAATTTTTAACAGTTAATGTTTAAAAAAAAAAATTCATCCTAATTTTAAGGATATGGCCGTACGTGACTGAGAAAAAAAAGGATATAATTTTAAAGAGAGAACGTGCCTGCGAGGAAAAAAAAAAAAACTAATCTTTCAAATTCTTTCCCAACTTCCACTTCACAAATATTCTACCACTACACATTTAATCTATCAAAAATCCCATCACATCTTCCAACTTTCCTAATTTAATTATTGATTTCAAATAATAATGTGTCTTCGAAAAAAGGATATAATAGTCACATCCCTATATAGAAAATTGTCCACTTTAGTGCACGCTAAAATACCCCATATTTAAAATCTATTGATTTGCTTTTAAAATAAAAATTAAAGGTTAAAAAAGTAATTTACTATATTTTAGGATCAATAGAGTTTGAAACAACTCCACGTTCACGTTTCAGTTTTTTTTTTTTTTAAATGGTGGTTTGATTGTCCTTTTTTCTTCTCATTGTCCCTTATCCTTATAACTGCTTTCTGAATTAAAAAAAAAAAAAAAAAAAAAATGACTTCATATTTTAAATCTATACGTAAATGAGATTAAATAGGCTAACTTACTACTTTTTTTTTTTTAATAACAGAGGAGAGTTTAAATTGTTGTCTCTTCTCTTTTTTTCTTTTTTTTTTTTTCTCTTTTTCTCTCTCTCTCTCTCTCTCTCTCTCTCTCTCTCTCTCTCTCTCTCTCTCTCTCTCTCTCTCTCTCTCTCTCTCTCTCTCTCATAATATCCATATTCAACTTTTTTTTCTTTCTCATTTGAATTGAACAACTCACGCCACTATTTAAATGTATTTTTCTTTTAGTTTTTTATTTGAATTCAAACTCTTATCCCATACAAATATAGTTAATAAAAAAAAAAAAAAAACCCTAATCTTTATCCCATTCCATTTACCTAAAAAGATAACTATAAAATATTTCAAACTATTATTAAAAAAAATTTAGGACAGATAAGAAAATTCATTAGAGTAAATATCAATCCAAAAAAATTCACCATTCAACGTAACAAATAAGAAAAATTACATTTAAAATTCCACTATTTCATTTTTTTTTTTTCAAATATTCCACTCCACGTTTTTTTTTTTTTTTTTTTATGACTCTCCCTTTTTTTCCCTCACATCTCCCATTTTCTAAAAACCCTATTAAAAAAATTAAAAAAAGCAACACAACCTTATCTTGAAGTTATATGATAACCAATCAAACATTAAGTGATAAATATTCGGTTTTTTGTATCAAAACAGTTATCACCGGTTTTTTTTAAAATGTATATTTAATGGCTTAGGAAAAGAAATGAGCAATTTTTAACAGTTAATGTTTAAAAAAAAAAAATTCATCCTAATTTTAAGGATATGGCCGTACGTGACTGAGAAAAAAAATGATATAATTTTAAAGAGAGAACGTGCCTGCGAGGAAAAAAAAAAAAACTAATCTTTCAAATTCTTTCCCAACTTCCACTTCACAAATATTCTACCACTACACAAATCTTTTCCCATCTTCCATTCTCTCTCTCTCTAAAAAAAAAAAAAAAAAAAACTTTCCAGTAACAAAATTCAAAATTTAAATTATGCATTTAAGTCCTATTAAAGTTCTTATTCAAAGTTTGTTTAGAATCAAGATTCCGTTATAATTTTTTTCTTCAAAAAAGTGTGTATCTCAACTCTCAACTCTCTTCATAAAAGATTAAACTCTCAACTCTCAAATCTTACAGATAAACTTTCACTGTTTTTTTCTATATTATGTCTATAAACATCGTTTTTTCATTTTTATTTTTGAATATTAATGGGGTTGTTTTTGTTGTATATGCAGGATTGTTGAAAACATAGATATGGTTTGCAATGGACATACATAGGGATTTACTATGTGTGTTTTTTTCAATATAATGTCTATAAACATCGTTTTTTCATTTTTATTTTATTTTTGAATTTTAATTTTTTTTTTTTTTTTTTTTTGTATATGCAGGATTGTTGAAAACATAGATATGGTTTGCAATGAACATACATAAGGATTTACTATGTGTGAAGAACTACAAGGTTAATACATGAAACACGTATATTCATTTTGTTTTTAATTTTAGGTCCTTATTTACGATTCTACTAATATGCCTCACAGTTTACCTTTTTTTTTTTTTTTTGCTTCACCACATTCCGGAGACTCAGGCCATTCCTCTTTACCGAAAAGAGGACAAGTAAGAGATCTGAAAGTTGGTTGAAATTTTTACATGCAAGTTTGCCTATATGGCTATAAATTTCATGTCAAAAACAAATTGAAGAAAAAGCAGCATAAATATGTGGTTGTGAAGGGGGTCGAACGATGGATAATTAAGGAAATTAATTGTGGAGGTTACCTCTCTCTCTCACTCATTGATGATTGGGTAGTAGTTGGATTAGGAAATTAATTGTGGAGGTTACCTATCTTTCTCACTCATTGATAATTGAACATTTGAACTGCAAAATATCTAATCGGATAATAAATAGTTAAAACGGGCAGTTGCTATTGGATTAGAAAATTAATTGTGGAGGTTACCTATCTTTCTCACCGGAGCATATTTGTAATCTTTGAATATACATTCCCAACAATATGTAAGATGTGGCCCAGTAAAATTAATACATATCAATTAAAAATACCAATTAAGCAATTGAAAGCCAACTCAACAATTACATCTCACACTAAACAAAATGTGTTTTACCTTATACATGTAACTAAGCAGTAACACATCTCTCACACCTGTAACCAAGAAGTAACACATCTCTCACAAAATGTGTGTTACCTTATACCTGTAACAAAGCAATGGAAAGCCAACTCAGCAATTACATCTCACACTAAACAAAATGTGTTTTACCTTATACCTATGGCGGTGGATCTCTTCAAATAATTTTTTTTTCTTTTCTTTTTCACAATGTCAATTAGATAAGCTTTAATTTTATTCGCTCATTCAAGTTAACTAAGTTATATAATATCACATTTATAATAATAATAATTTTTTTCTTAGATTTGTCTTTTCTTGACTTTGGTCTCCTCAGATTGTTTTTGTTTCTATTTGATGCAATTAGAATCAATATTAAATTGTAATTTTCAAATTGAAATTCTAATTTATAATGGCAATGAAATTAAATTTATTTTTTTCTTTTTCGTTTTTTATCCGTCATCAAATTAACCTACAATTTGCCCAAAAAATAAAAAAGAGCCTCTAAACACGCGCAGAGCGCGTGTGAGGAGGCTAGTAGTAATAGATAATTTGACATTAATACATTTAATTTTTCGTGATTTATACCAAAAATAGTTATGGACATGTTTGTAGCATTTTTTTTTTTTGGTAACATAATTTGTAACAATATTTCTACAACCCGCTACATGATAACTCATAAGACAACTGTGGGGTGTCAAATTGTAAGGGCCCAAATGGCCAACCCATTATATATTTGAGCATAATCCATTTACGTTAGGCCTAATTACTTGTGTACCTCTCTCTCTTTCCCTATTTCTCATGTAGCCTATAAAAAGGCATCCTCACTCTATGGTAAATGATGGCCGATAATAGTAAGAAAATGCGAGGTGGATGTAAGTACTATTGACCGAACCATGGTAAATTCGATGTCGCTTTCCACTCTCTTCCCCAACCAAGCCAAAGCTCATTCTTGCGGTTCCGACCCTAGAAATAAATTGGAGGTGTTATTTTGACCTTCTACAATTGGCACCGTGTGTAAGAACTGCATGTTCTCGGAGTTTTGGTATGAGTGGGCTGAAAAACGCCATAAATGTAGGCTTGTTTCCGTGCTCTAAACCTTCGGCGAGCACAGCAACAACTCACCTACCTCGAAAATCGAGCTTGCGAGGTTCGCATCGAGTAACCGCCTCTACCAATGGATAGATCATTGATCAATCTACAAAACCCAAAAAAATCACCGCTATCGGAGCTCATATGCGCACTCACATGCCGTTGGAGTTCTTGGCCTTGCTGCCCATGCGCCACCATGCATAGTCGTACCCCTCAACCTTCGAGACACGAGCTTCCAAGCTCCAGATCGAGACATCGGCACCACAATCGGCCTCCACCTCGGCCGATCTGTATTTTTTGGTGAAATAACCTTCGTACAAGGTCTCACGCCCTTCCACACGCTAGTGCAAGGTCTAGATTTTTCGTTCACGCGCTCATGCGTCATCGCTAATTTCGAAGTCCGGAATGCGAGCTTCCAAGCTCCGAATCGAGAAACCGGCACCACAGTCATCCTCCTTATCGGCCAATCTGTCCTTTGCTGGTGGAATTGTCACCATCAGTAACTCCACGCACGCCAGGTGCCGATGAGCCATTAGTCCTTCTTCTCCACGCGTGAGCACATGTGTGCTTGTGCCAGACACACTCTCGACCACGCAGCGGGCACACACCTTGTGCCAGGTGTCGCCTTTCGGTGCTGCCACGTCATCCGTACGTGGACAATCAGCAGCCCAATCAGCTTTTCTTTCACGGAAACCGTATGACGTCAACATGGTGATATCAGCCTTTGCATAGCCAACACATGCCATGAACCGAGCCATTTTGACTTTTGGCTCGGTCCGATCTGAACCGGAGCTCCTAAGCCGTGCCGCTATGCAAAAAAAATTAAGAAAATTTTGGGGATACGGAATGAGCTTTTCTACGGTCTAAATTCATCCTTAATGCCTTTATGACCTAGCCTCGAAGCTAAGTCTACTTAACTTTACTCATTTTTTATGTAACTTCCTTAATTGGTGATTTGCTATGATGGTTTTATAAAATGTCATTCTAAATGCATGGTCTACACAATAATTTTCTGTTCACGAGCATGAACATAGTCTTAATATTTATATTTAGGATTGAAATATAAATATCGTGGAATTTAAACAAATATCTTGCTAAGACTTTGAAAAAAATAATGAAATTGTTTTAATTTTTTGTTTGCAGTGGTAGGTGGTTAATGTTCAATGATTAACCACCCAATTATTTTTATATAAGCACAATCATTATTACGACATAATAGATGATGTGAATACGTATGATTTTTATAACGCCTAATTATATATGCTTTAATACGTTGACACTTGCATGCTCATTACACACAGACGTGTCATTTGTGCAAGACTCCCCATGCAAATATTTTTTGCAAATAGGTATTATAATGTTTGTTTGCTTTGACATGCATTCCATGCAAAGTGTTTATTTATCACGTCGAATCTATGAGATCACATGCAGATAATAACAAATTCTACTTAAATTATTTATGCACATCCTAAACTTAACATTGTCTTTGGATGTGTGCCTTCCATAGTAGTACATTATGTCTACCGAAGTCTCGATAACATATTTGAATATGTAGCTAGAAATTGTAGACAAGTTGTGTGGTGTCATTAATATGCTCTCGCCATTAATTGCAATAACCTAGAGATTTTAAATTGATATTACAACTATCAGACTCGACTTGCAAAGTACAAACTTGAATCTTTTAAACTTTAAGACACTTGTTTCGAATCAGTGTATTGATTTGTTCTGTCATGATATCTACTACTTTTTGGAGTCCTACTTTGCAAGGCTTGATGTATTTTTTGTGTATGTGGCATAATAGTTTATACATGGAACCTGGACCATATCACATAACTTAACATGCCATCTAGAATACACATATTCTTGCCTGGAAACGTACTCGGACTTAGCATCTCTATGTTAGTAAACGCATCACTTTATTCATGAATGCAGTGATTCATTTGTCTATCTAACTGCATTTTTCATTGGTGTGGTCCTATTTTCTTGAAAATGCTTCGTAGGGTCAACATAGTTGCGAATGCACCTAAAGTTTGAACAATTTAAAACTTGACGAAACTTGACATTTCTATTGAAGTTTCCCTCTAAAATAGTTGTTTGACTTAGACCTCAATTGACTGCCTAGGTCCCAAGGGGCTAAGGACTATGACGACTGGCAAACACTAGTTATTTTCTTAGGGGAAGTTGTTTGACTTAGACTTTGGTCAATCTCAAGGGTTTCAAAGGGCTAAGGACTAGGACGAATGGCAAACACAAAACCAAATTTGACTTAGACTTTGGTCAACCTCGAGGGTTCCAAAGGGCTGAGGACCAGGATGACTGGCAAGTGAAAAACCGAACTTGACTTAGATTTTGGTCAACCTAGAGGGTTACAAAGGCTAAGGACCAAGATGACTGGCAAATGAAAAACCGAACTTGACTTAAGACTTTGGTCAACCTTGAGGGTTCCAAAGGGTTAAGGATCAGGATGACTGGCAAGTGAAAAAACGAACTTGACTTAGACTTTGGTCAACATCGAGGGTTCCAAAGGGTTAAGGACCAGGATGACTAGAAAGTAAAAAACTAACTTAACTTAGGTTTCGGTCAACCTTGAAGGTCCCAAACTGCTAAGGACGAGGATGACTTGCAAGTGATAAGTGTGGTTTTACCTAAACATAGGCTATGAACGACAGCTTAGCTAACAAAAATGAACAAAAGAACGAATGTGAAATAAATACGAATTTGAAACAAGCGAAACGCTAAATGAGCGACCAAAAGCGCAATGAATTTGGCCCCAACCAAATGGCTCCAACGGCCTTGAATCGAATGGCTCTAACAGCCTCGAACAAAAAAATTGTGTATGATTTATGCAAGATTACTTTCTTCCCTTATCAAGTAAGGAGCCAACAAAATTAACTCACATGTCTTACTTTTTCAGCCTTAAAGGCCTTGTTTGGTCTCTATGACCCGCCTTCGACTTCCAATGCCTCATTTGGTATCTACGACCCAAGCTCGGCCTCTAGGGCCTTATTTGGTCTCTATGGCCCGATTTCGGTCTCGAGAGTCTCATTTGGTCTTCATCAGCTCCCCTCGGCCTCTAGGGCCTCACTCGGTCTCCAAGGACCCATCTTCAGCCACCAGGGCCTCACTTGGTTTCTAGGACCTCCCCTCAACCTCCAAAGCCTCACTCGGTCTTCAGGACTCGATCTCAGACTCAAGGGCTTCATTTGATCTCAGGGACTTGACCTCGACCTTTAGGGCCTCGTTTGGTCTCAAAGACCTCCTCTTGGCCTCAAGGGCCTCATTTGGTCCCTAGGACCTAAGCTCAACGTTCAAGGCCTCATCAAGTCTCCATGGCACTGGCTCGTCCCCTCAAGCTCACCTTGCTTTCGAACAGATTCAGTCTCCATTTTCCTCTTTACACTCGACAAGCAAAGACTAAAGGGTTATTGTGGGGTGTCAAATTGTAATAGGTCCCAAAAGCCCAACCCATTATATATTTTGGCCTAACCCATTTAAGTTAGACCCAATTACTTGTGTACCTCTCTCTCTCTCTCTCTCTTTCCCCTATTTCTCCTATTTCCGATGTAGCCTATAAAAAGGACTCCCCACTCTATGGTAAAGGATGACCAATAATAATAAGAAAAGACGAAGTGGATGTAAGCACTATTGGCTGAACCACGGTAAATCCGGTGTCGCTTTCCCTCTCCTCTTCCCTAACCACGTCATAGCCCATTCTTACGATTTTGACTCTAGAAATAAATTGGAGGAGCTATTTTGACCTCCTACAACAACATATATTATTTTAAAAGGTCACATGACTAATTAAATAAGTCATATGAGAAAAGTATATGAGGATAATCATTTGAGTTGTGGTGTAGTGGCTCATAAAAAGATTTCTACAAACTAGTCTGTGATTAAACTCTCTCCAAAAATTATCAATGAGAAAATTTATAAAACATCAAAAAGGTTTAGATTATTTTCATTTCAATAAAATTGACATTTTTTAGAACTTTTCTCCTTAAATGGATTCTTTTCATTTCTATTTATGTTGAATTTCTTAATATGTAGGGTTAATCTAGTACTATTAAGAGGATTATTTTCCCTCATGTGCATTTTATTAGATTTCCAAAAACACCCCTAATATTTAGAGAATATTGCTATAAAAATAATTAAATGAGTGTGAAAAAGTGATAGACTAGATTGTCAAAATAAAAGATTTTGAATTCCACTTTCAGGAATGGTCTAAAATACCCTTACATTACTATTCAATTAAAAAGTAGCACACAAAAGAGATATATGTAATTTACAAAAAAAAAAAACAATAACTACCTCAAACCACTCTCCCACATATCCAAACCATGTCTCCTTATCAATAATCACTTATATTATAAAAAATAAATAAAAAACCACTTCTCACGTGTGAGAACCACGAGCCTTAACCCATAAAGGTCTAAACATGATTCTAAAAAATGGTTACTTACACAGTTTTCCATCCTAATCTTTAGGGGAATTTACAAATGGAGTCGCCACCTAACTTTTGTACAAAAAGTTAAGAAAAAAGTGCAATATTTTATTTATTGATGAAATAAATAATACAATGTTTTGGGAAATAAACAAATTACATGATTTTGCCCTAGATACAATCTAAGGAAAAATAAAATTACAAAGTTTTGTGTCCTAAATACAATCTAGAAAACAAAAGTAAAATGATACATGAACTAATCTAACTTCCCCTAAGATTAGGGTTCGGGGGCTAAGGGATTAAGTGGGAAGGTGTTAGGCACCCACTCAACCTAACCTAGGTCAGTCTTTAAGGATTCCTATGTTATAGTTCACGACACATCATTCAAACCACTCGCATTTGACATAGCATCAAAACATGTACATGCAAACACCAAAATAAAACAAAGTGATCAATCAACCAATATATTTACATCTACCTAAACAAAATATTCCTAATTAAACATTTACACAATGTAAAGGAAGCATATTATGGTCAAAGTCAATCAAAAACATCACAACATAGGCAAAGAAAAAACATTTTTGTACAAAAAAGTAAAAATTCTTAAATTCAATAACCACTTCTCACGCCACTTTAATTCAATTTTTTTTTTCCTTTATTTCAAATAACTCTTTATCCCATAAAATATAATTAAACAATAATAATAAATAAACTGATTTTTAGTTCCATTATCTCACGTTTAATTTTAAAGTTTTCAGGTTATAAAACTTTTAACTACTCTTAACTTCTTATCTTTATCATTTTAAACATTCTATTATTATTTAAGAATTCTCTCTTATTTAGACTTCCTCTGCTTCATTAGTTCTACGATACAGGTTTCTTTTTCATTTTTTTACTTTCATCCCTATCTACTGTTTTATACCTGGTGATTTTACGTTATTTTATTTAAAATTTAAAATTTTCGGCTTCTCAATTATATATTCTTTTCTATGAACTGTTACAATTTAATGTTTTCATGTAGTGAAAAACGTTTGTGTGACAACCAACAGGCACTACACTTCACGTATTGAAGACCATGGTGTCAAATTGGGATTTACATCAAACCAAAAAATCACATAATCTTATAAAGAAGTAAACAAATTTTTACATTCCTAATTTGGCCTATTCTACATGTTGTCTCTCTCTCTCTCTCTCTGGTTGTTTCTGCGATATTAAAACTTAGTATTTGTGTGGGTGTTTCTTTTCTCTGTGATCTTGGAGTTGTAATTTTTATTTATTTATTAATTTAATTAATTTGCAATTCATACCATCCTTTAGAATATGATGCTGGCTGAAACATATATGAATTTATTCCAAGTAAGTCTTTGTAGTCTAATTTTTTTTGGGTTTTTTTGTTTTTTGTTTATATGAAAAAAATTTATTGTTGATTTTTGATAATTCCAAAAAAAAAAAAAATAGTACACAAGCAAAAAAATTTAGTACTTGATAAAAAAAATTAAGTGAAAAAAACTGCAAATAAGATAATTATGATCTAAAATTTATATGATAGAAGCCATACTGTGTGCTAAGATTACCATGAAAAAGAAGAAGAAGATTGAATTAAATAAATCCGGCTAAGAATGTAGAGTCCTAATTCAAATAAAATTCTTTAATTACTGTTAAATTTGCTAAGTGAAAATGTGAAAAAAAAAAGAACAACTTCCAAAAAAAAATATTTATTAGTACACTATAAATTAGCACATGATAAAAAATTTACTACACAAGCAAAAAAAATTATTATACGAGCAAAACATTTTGTACACGATAAAAAAAAAATTAAGTGAAAAAAATAGCAAATAAGATAATTATGATTTAAAATTTATATGATAAAAGTATGTGATAAGATTACCATGAAAGAAAGTAAAGAAAGAAGATTGAATCAAATAAATCGGGTTAAGAAAGTAGAGTCCTTATTCATATAGAATTCTTTAATTATTGTATAAATTAGCTAAGTGAAAATGTGAAAAAAAAATAAAAGAAAAAACTTCCAAAAAGAAATTTAATACACAATAAATTAGCACATGAAAAAAAAATTTAGAACACGAGCAAAAAAAAAAATTAGTACACAAGCAAAAACATAATTTAGTACACGATAAAAAAAATTAAGTGAAAAAATAGTAAATAAGATAAATTATGATCTAAAATTTATATGATAAAAGTCATATTTTGTGATAAGATTACCATGAAATTTTTTTTTGAATCAAATAAATCCAGTTAAGAATGTAGAGTCTTAATTTAAATAGAATTCTTTAATTATTGTATAACCAACTAAGCGTTTGTTAATGATTTTATTTTTATTAGATTCTTTTGCGTAAAAACAAATTCATAAAAATAGGGTATTGAAAATCATTTACAGATTATGATTTTTTTATTTCTTTCACTTTTGTTTTTTGTTTTTAATTTATTATCCATATCTATATTTATATTATGATCATTGTTTGTGCAAGATGTTGCTATCAATAACATATACTGGATAATTGCATAAACCCTAAATTAGGGTGAATGAAAAACAAATTGATAAAAAAGAAAATTATCTATGTACAAGATATATATATATATTATATATATATATATATATAAAAGTTATAAAAAGGAAGAGCCTCTGAACATGCGCATAGCGCGTGTGAAGAGGCTATTAATTTATTATTAGTTTAATAAAACCATTAGTCACGTTAGTATTTTCCATTCATCACTTAACAGCCAAGACTATTTTGACACAAGGATAAAATGTTGAGTACCTAATAAGTCATGAAATATGACATATTAACCTCCATTTCTAAAGTTTTAATAGAATTATTTGCATTTATTGTATGCAAATCACTGCACTTATTATATTTCATTGCATTGCATAAAAATCATTTTATTTGCATGGATTATTTTAATTTCATAAAGTTTAAATTTTATGTTATTCTGTTTTATTATTTGCAAATTAATGTTTGAAAAAAAAAAAAAAAAAAAAAAACCCAAGCCCACCAGTCTCAACCCAAGGCCAACAAGAGCCAGCAGCCCACAAACTCCTTGTGTCCGCATCACACAGGATTAAGGCTCCTTGGCCAATTCACGTGCGTGTAGCTGGCCTCGCAGGCTGCATGATTCCTACTCTTGCCGCATCACACTTGATCAGTGCTCCCTTGGAGCATTGAAATACTAATTCACGTGGGAGCAAATTTCCTGTAGCCTAAAAGAAAAAGAAAAAGAAAATAGGGTTAAATACACTGTTGGTCCTTAACGTTTACTCAAGTTGCACGTTTGGTCCCTAACATTTAAAACGAGCAAAAATGGTCCCTAACATTTCAAAATTGTGCATCACTGTTCATTCTGTTTGTCTCCGTTAACTTTGTGTATACGTAGCTAACGGATTGATGAAGTGACCTATTTTTAATTAAGGTGGCATTTAATTTCATTTACATGTAGGATTTGATATGGCATACCCGATTAAAAATACATAAAACCCACCCACTTGATTTAGATTCAATAAAAAAATAAAAAATAAATTAAAAAAACCAAACCCGATTAAACCCTAGGTTTGCTTTAGACCCAAACATTCCCTCTCTCTCTTCTTCCTCTGCCACCTGACCTCTCTTTCCCCTCCCAGATTGAACCCATTGTTGTTTATGAACAACACAGATGTGTCAATGTTGAATCCCTAAGGTGGGATTGTTCCAGCATAAGTATAAAACCGAAGGTCCACAAAGGTTAATTCGTGGCACCTAGTACATTCAATGGGAAACCTCCAAGGAACTTCTTGTTACTCAAATCGAGTTCATATAAATAACGTAACTGGTTTAGGTTTCGATTAATGGGGCCAATAAAGTTGTTGGAATTGGCATGGAAGATAGCAATGTCCATAAAAATTTAAGAATGTAACCACCAAATCTTGAGACCATCGTCTCTATTTGAAGAATGTGCATATAGCCATATACTGTACACGCCAAGTCTAGGAGAGATTGGAAAAGAAAACCTTACATTGGTTTTGACGCATTCATGTCATGGTAGTCTGATTCCATTTTTTTTTTTTCTATATTTTTACACTATTACCATACACTATTTGAAGAATTTGTGTTCTATTTGATGTAATTCAGAATTTGACTTTGAATTATTTATTTTCGGATGGTAGAGGAAGAAGACATAGTCTGAGAGAGATGGAAATGTTAGGGTCTGAAGCAAACATAAGGATTGTACGGTGGTTTGTTACAGAGAGGCAGAGAATTAGAATTTAATTTTAGGGTTAATTTGATTTGGGTGGGGTGGGTTAATTTTAATTTGGGTGGGTTTTTTTTATTTGGATTGGGTTAATTTTTTTTGGGTTGGGTTGTTTTTAAATGGGTATGTCATGTCATATCCTAGTTGTTATTAAAAAAAAAAGTACATGTCAATTAAAAATTGTCCACGTCATAATTCCGTTAGCCACGTATACACTAAGTTAACGGAGACTAACAGAATGACCAATAGTGCATCGTTTTGAAACGTTAGGGACCATTTTTGCCCATTTTAAACATTAGGGACCAAACGCGCAACTTGGGTAAATGTTAGGGACCAATAGTGTAGTTTACCCAAGAAAATATTAATGTGGTGTGCATGTCCTGAAGGGGTGCTTGGTGGGCCGGGCGACCGTCCTAAGCGTCATCCCACATTTTTTTTAAAGTCCTTAATATATTTATATATACAAAAATTAAAAGAGGCCTATATATTTAAAACAAGCATTTAAATTAAGCCTGATAATAATTTATTTTTCTAACCCAAGTATGTATGAGAACAATTTTTGGTATTTATTTGATGTGAAGAAGCTGACTTCACTAAATTATAATAATTTGAAAAAGTATTATATTAATCTTGAAGGTTTTTTAAAACCTGATAATTTTTTTGATCTTGATGATATTGATTTATTTTCAGACTTAAAAGTCTTACAAGAGATTTTACCAAAAGAAAAAAAGACAGCGACAAATATACTTAATTTTATCAAGGAATTGAATTGTTCCAAATGCATCTATTGCATATAGAATATTATTGACTATACTTGTCACAGTCACATCCATTGAAAGAAGTTTTTCAAAATTAAAATTATAAAAATCTTACTTGCGATCAACTATGTCACAAAAAATTAAATGGATTAGCCATATTATCTATTGAGCAAGATTTGTTAGAAAATATTAAATATAAAAGTTTAATTAGTAATTTTGTAGCAGAAAACCGTATGTAAGTAATTTTTCAATTTTTTTTTTTAAGATAGAAGGCCTCAATCTTTTGCACCACTTCAGGCCTCATAATTTCCAGAGTCGGCCCTGATCTCCTGTTGATTTGCACAAGATCATTTCTCAAAAAAAGAGCCCTAAATGAATTGTTTTTTCTTCTTCACAATAGTTGCCGAGCATTTTTTAGGTTCTTTTTTTAGTTAAATATATTATTGGTCTCTAACGTTTGCTCAAACGTTTGGTCTATAACGTTCAAAGCACACAGAAATGTCTCTAAAATTTCAAAATCGTACACTATTGATCTTTTTGTTAGTCTCCATTAACTTCTAGTGTACGTGGAAATTCATTTTCACTAAAGTATGATATTGACATTGCACATCCAATTAAAATAAACAAAACTCACCCACCCGATTAAGTACAAACCCATTAACTAAAAAGACTCAAAAGAGTCTCTTGTCGTCGAGTAAGGGACCTGGGTTCAAATCCCGCCTACACCAAAAATCAATTGATGCTTGATGGTAAGAGCAATCAGGTTAAAAATAAAAAATAAAAAAAAAGTCAAAACCGTGTCTCTGCTTCTTCCGCTCTCTCTTGCACCAGCACCCAAACAAGGTTCTTTAACAAAGAGGGAAAGAGAGAAACTTGCAAATGTTCATTGAGATCTGGGAATTCTTGTAAAGATATTAATGTTTTCTTTCAATTGTTTTGGCCTTATACATTTGTCAAATTGGTGAGCGTGTGAGTGCGAAAAAATTAATCTGGAGAATTTGATCTCCTTGTGTTGTGTGAAGATCTTTCTATTTGGCATATGAGATTGCTCCATTGGTTGGGTTAGAGTAATTAATTGGTGGAAAATTAATTGGGCACAGCTCAAGGAGCTTTTTACAGAATGTAGATCAATTTCCTTATTTCCATGAACTTGACAAGCACTTAGAAGAGCTTTGTAGACAGACCGTCCTGGCTCTATTGGCATGCTAATGATAAAGGCTTCTGCCTCGTGGAGATTCCCAGATGGACCAAAGAGATCAACAATTGTAGCATAATGCTCCATTTTGGAAGGTTCCAGCAAATTAAAATCAAACCCTTGGGTGCTGGTGCGAGAGAAAGGCGGAGGAAGAAGAAGAAGAAGAGATAGTTTTTTTTTTTTTAGTGAACGGGTAGGAACTTAATCGGGTTTTATTTATTTTAATAGGCTCTGTCATGTCAATATCATACTTGTAAATAAAAATAAATGTCACTTCAATTAAAAAATGAACACATCATCTTAACGGTGACCAATAGAAAGATCAATGGTGCACAATTTGAAACGTTAGAGACCATTTCTGCTCAGTTTAAACGTTAGGGATCAATAGTGTATTTAATCATTCTTTTTTTAGTTTTATCTTCTCTTTCTCTCTAGCCTTTATTTATTTTTTTATTATTATTATTTTTTTTATACATCCACATCCATATATTCACATATATTTTAAAGTTGACTCCACTCCACTAGACAATGACTGTGGGTGCCAACAAAATCATCTTTGTGAGGTGGCTGCGATTCACTGCTGTGAGCGCCTCTCGGATCCCTTTACTCGCTGAGGCCTTCACTGGGGGGTCTCTTGGTTTTATCTCCCCTTTGAATAGGAGATAAATGAACCACTTGTGAAGTGGTGGATCAGGTTTGCCCAACTTAACACGTGGGCTCAAGAGTACGCCAACTAGCCTCAAGGACAAGGGCGGAGAATAGGGAGTCACCACCCGGTTTTTAGGTCCAAAAACCCATTTAGACATCCATCGCATAAAGGTACTAGCCGCGGACTAGGTCCAGATGCTTAGGTACGTTCTTGGGGAGTGTTAGGCACCCAAGATCGCCTAACCTTGCAGTTGGCCATTGTTTGTATTACTATTGGATCTTAACTAACATTGAAATTTATTTTGTGAACCCTTATCATGCAAGAACAATATATATCAAAGCGATAAGCACACAAACATGAGATATAATATGGAAATAGATACATGGAGCATTATACAGGTAATTGAGAGGTATAATGTGGAGAGATAGAATATGGAGAAATAACACATGAAATAATATACAAATGGCAAAGATGCATGAGCATGTGAGATAGACGTATCATATTAACACATGGCATCGTACATTGGAAATATGGTACCAAATGAAATGTAAGCAAGAAACATATTATTTACCACCCTAGAACCTTTCTCATTGGTTTCCAATTGGGAATTGGAGACTTGACGTTTTATGAGAATCGAGGTTCATCATCAGACTTGGAGATTGGAAAGAGCAAATTGGTTTGCGTTTGTTACAGTGTAAACTAAGGAAAAAGTAAATCATGAAGTTCTTTTGACATCATAATAATGATTTACATAATTATATATAGACCATGTGCTTATAGGATTTAAGTGTTGGCACTAAATTGGGATAGCAAGAAGTGTTATGTCATAATTAAATTTTCTTAGTATCCATTGGGACATTATTGTACTTGGTAGGTTGAGAAAGTGGTACAAATGATGGGGATTGAGCTTAAAAGTAAATGAATTTTCCATAAGAGTTGTAATGTGCTAAGCATCACATTTTACTTATATGCTTAGATTATTAGGAATTATGGATGTTTGATCTATACCACAATCCCCTTATGTTAGTTGCAATTTTCTATTCTAAATATCTTGCCAAATTTTCCATTTTCTTATTATATGTTTTTATCTTTTTGCAACTTTAAACAATTTTCGATTATGAACGTCATTGTGGATAGCACTACAATAAAATACACCTATTACAACAAGAGTTATTACAACAAAAATGATTATTGTGGTAATACACGTACTATTACATCAATTTATTAGATTTCGTTGCAAGAGTTACTTAAAAACTAGTAATTTATTACTTCAAAAATAAGTTGTTGTAATAGGTTGTAAAATATCGTTGCAATAAATCATTATGTAATTTATTGCAATGAAGTTAGTAGTTGAAGCAATACTTATGAATATTACAACAAGACGTTTTGTTGCAATAGGAAAAATATGATATTACAACAAGACGCTTTGTTGCAATAGGAAAAATATAATATTACAACAAGACATTTTGTTGCAATAGGAAAAATATGATATTACAACAAGACGCTTTGTTGCAATAAAAAAAATATAATATTACAATAAAACATTTTGTTGCAATAAGAAAAATATTATATGAGTGTTTGCACAATGGACACTGGTTGTGCGGAAACTCATATAATATTTTCATGAGTGTATGTGTTTTTCAAGTGGGAGGAGCCCTAAGGGCCTAGCTAGGAAGTTCCATTTTGTTGTGCAGACACTCATGTAATTTACCATTTCCATTTGGAAGTTCTAGAAGGAATCTCCAATGAGGTGAAGTTAGGTTGGTCCCCAATTAAAGGAAATTTCCATTTCACAGTTGCTTTAGTTGAAGATGGTTTGAAGTGTGATTCATTCTCCTCAAATTTGTATAAGCAATTGACGCGGCGGACTCGTGCAGCACTCAAGATCCGTCACCGACTCCGAAATCGTCGATTACGTTAGCCGACCATCGTGATTTCAGAATCAAGGTGCGCGCTCGATTCTGGTTATGGAATTTGTGTATATTTTGTTAAAGATTAAATGACTGTCTACTTTTCGTATAGTAAGAGCTTGTAATTTTGTGGATCTCTCTTTGTCTTTGTCTTTCTCTCTGTTTTGCTAATTTGTGAAGTGAACTGTTAATGGATAATTGCAATTCAAGAGTTTGACTGATTTCCTTTGGATTTGAATGGACGTGACTGCTGAGTAATTTGATTATGAAATTGATCTTGATTTTGAGGATTCTTGTTCTTTTGAATTTGCATTTGTGATTGGTCGGCTTTGTTTGGCAATCAATAGAGCTTTGCTAATTTATTAAGTTTCTGGATTCGTCGGCTTTTTGCAATTTGCTAATCAATATTCTTCTATTTACACAAAACAGATTCGCTTATTGGCTCTTTGATTCTCAGGCCAAACATGGGAGACTTAAAGAGGATGAAGCAAGGACATATTTCCAACAGCTCATTAATGCTGTATATTACTGCCACAGTAGAGGCGTGTACCACAGAGATTTGAAGGTTTATCAAATTTCTTACCTTTCCTCATAGAGTTATTACTTATCAAGTGTTTTCAGTGATGGTGTTTTTTTTTTTCTTGGTTATTAAGTCAACTAGACTTTGAATGATCATTAATGTACTATTCTACATCTTTTGCAGCCTGAGAATCTTCTTCTGGACTCATATGGTGTTCTTAAAGTTTCAGATTTTGGATTAAGTGCATTGCACAGCAAGTACGGGTGAGTGGTGTTCAACTATTGCCAGGATCCTAAACCTGTACTATTGCACATTGGCATTGCCACAACTAAGAGGAACAAAAACATAGAGTTGCACTAATTCTATGTTTTTACTCTAAAGAGGTTCAGAGAACTAAATTTATAGGTTAGCTCACCAGTTTGAATGTTAATAATTGATTTTTATTTGATTTTATTTTTGTGTATAATGTATGGGATTAAATGTTTTCTGGTTAAACTATTGTTACTCTACAATCACAGTGATGGTCCTTTTGTCTCCTCCTTTAAAATCTACTCTTTTATTTTATGTGTGATTTTAACTGTTTAATGGATGTTTATACCTTATGAGTATCCTTTTGTTTACTAAAAGTAACTGATGATTATTCTGGTTCGTGTCATTGTATTTGTATGCCATCCTCTACATGTAGTTGCAGTTTTTAAATGAAAAGTTTCCCTGCACATTATCCCCTTAATACTGTAAAAATAGATATATAATATATGCTGTTATCTCGTTTTGTCAAACTGTCCATGTGTTTGTGGATTTTTATTTTTTGCCCCTTGACTGAAGGATGCTAATTAAACTTGTTGAAGATTCTGAAGAATGTTCATATTTGTCCCTTATTCTGCATTTTGGCTGTCAATTCAATAAAAAATTGGTGAGCCCCTATATGATTAAATACTATCAGATATTATTGTCATGAATTACATTGTTCATTACTTGATTATACTCCACTATGTACTGAGGAATATTTTTAAAAGAAGAACTAAGTTGTATGTCATAAAACAAAAAGAGTAAGCGGATAATATGACAAACTACAGCAACTAATAAGTACAAAATTACATCTGCTCCTTTTGTGGATAATGTCCTTGCTCATTTCATCATCTGATTTAAGGTCAATTACAGCAATTTTGTTTTTTGTTTTTTGGTAGGACAGGGTCAGTTGTGGCAATGCCAATGTGCAATAGTACCGATCAAAAAAAAAAAAAATGCCAATGTGCAATAGTATAGGTTTAGATCGCCTCCGAAATGGGTTTTTGTTTTTTTACATCGGAATTAGTGGTTTAATTTTCTGTAGTAAGTTTGTAGTGAAAAAGGGTTTTGATTTAATTTCGATTTTCTTGTCTTTTGGAATTAATTGAGGTTTGATTGGGTCTTGTTCACTAGTTTGGATTCTATTTTTTTTTTTTTTGTATTATTATTATTATTAGTATTATTTGGTTCAGTTGGGTACTTGAGTTTTTAAAAGCAAAGTAGGGATTGACAAGGATTATATGATATTTGGTTAAGTTGGGTAATTGAGTTATTTTTATATTTGTAATTCATTTTTGTGACTCTTGTGCTGTATTGTGAATGAAATTGATGTTTGATTTGTTTAAGATGTTATGAATTTCATAATTTAACTGTTATTTCAATTCTGTCACTGATAAAAATAGTTATTCTTTTTTCTTCAGGACCTCTTTATCTTGATGATTTAGAAGCTATACTTGATGAAGGTTTGGTATCTCTCAATACCGAGGCCGAGGATGGAAGCGTTGAGGAGGTATGCATTCCCTAAATTATTCAACCTTGAATTGACAGAGTCCATACTTGTATGTGATAACTGTGTTTTGCTATTACTTCAAATAAGTATATCAAATATGCAATTTGACTTCAGATATGGGTCTAATTATAGTGTCTACAAAGTGGTAATTCTTTTATTGCATTTCTTCCTCCCCTAGCCAAGTGTGGATTCCTCTATTTATGATACACTCCTGTTAGTACCTTTATAAACTACATAAGATGGCATGAAGCTCGTTAAGTTTATTCAATTTGTCAGGATTTTCTGTAATTTGAATGTCACTCACTTAAAATGCTTCTGTGATCTGGTTAGTCTTTTGAATATAAGGGTAATATTTATTATTGGGTGTTGGTGTTTGTGCACTTTCTCAAACTACACAGGTAGCCTATAAGCTGATGGTTATGCATGAGGAATGTTTGGAAGGGAAGTTTCAGATTGAAAGCCTAAGGGAAGCCAATAAGCAGAAAGTTTCTGTTCATCGTGTAAAACAGGTGATTATATATGTAGAGAGTTTGGCCTAAATCATTTATGCTCCTTAGTAGGAATAATTTCTCTTATAAGATGTCATACTTTGTTTTTTCCAAGACACTAGTTGCATTTAGGGAACTGATACATGCACACCGTCTGTACACACCACCTAAAATGTGGATATATATTTATAAATTGTGAACTTTTGTGAATGTTGAGGTCTACAATTTGGGGATGTATGTCCACATTTGGGTGGTGTGTGTGAACCTTAGTGTGCAACAATATTTACCCTTGTTTTTATGCTGTTAACCTTGTGAGATAGTGGGGATTTTTTAAAAGAAATTAAATGTATCGAACAGAGGTGCATAATGTAGGTAGTTTCTTGTATTATATATAACCAAATTATGCCAGTGGCCTTTGACTCAAATGGCACCTCCACACCTTTATAGGTTGGTGGGTAAGTTCAGGGGTTCAAGTATCATGGATTGTGTGAGTTGCTTACTTAGAAACAAAAAGCACTGTGGAAAACTATATATACTTCATTGAGTGTATCAGTAATTATACTTCATTGAGTCTATCAGTAATTGCACTTATTGATTTGATGTTGCTCCACCATTATACTAATAGTGCATTTAGTAGGAGGAATAATGTGAGAAAAAGTGGATGGAAAATGCCAATGTGTTCAGCTAAGCAATATAAATGTTTCAGTGTAGATGTACATACTTCAACTGTAAATAGAGCTCACCCACCTGTTTTTGTTAGTGGAAATTGTATATTGCTTTTCTATGGAAATCGGGAAATATTTTGTGCATTATACAAAAGTATGTCAGAGCTTAGTTATGTTCTTCTTACTGCAGGAGGATGGGCTGCTTCACACTGCATGTGGGACCCCCAATTATGTTGCTCCTGAGGTATCTACCTACAACTTTGTAAAATAGCAGATTGAATTAGTGCAACTCTATGTTTGGTTTCTCTCATGTGATGTTTTTGTTTCAGGTGCTAAATGATAAGGGTTATGATGGTACAGCATCTGATATTTGGTCTTGTGGGGTCATTCTCTTTGTACTTATGGCTGGATACTTGCCATTGATGAACCAAATCTCATAGCTTTGTACAGAAAAGTAAGTCTTCAGATTTTGCGTCTTCTTTTCATATGATGAAATCTGATTAAACACATCAATGTGTTGATATGAATTTCAGATTTCCATGGCTGATTTCGCATGTCCACCATATTTTTCACCTGGTGCAAAGGAACTGATAAAGTGTATTCTTGATCCTAATCCTCTTACCGTGAGCTCCAAACCCTTTTCCAATTTAGAATTTATTAAGTTCTGAACCTTCTCCTGAATTTTATAATTAAGGAGCATGATTAGATTAGAAAGGGTATATAAAATGTTTAATATGGTGCATTCATAGCATTCATGTCTTTTTTTTTGCAAAAATGGTGGTGCTTTATTTCAGCGGATAACAATTCCTGAAATCTTAGAAAATGAATGGTTCAAGAAAGGATACAAGCCAGCATACTATGAAGAGGAGAAGAATGTAAATCTCGATGATGTAGATGCTGTATTCAATGACTCCGAGGTAAGACAATTTAATCTGATTTCTCTTGGTCAAGATGTTTGTTAATGTGCTAGTTACCGACTTTTCATACAGATTATTTTTCGGTCATTGTTTAGTGGGACTTATAGAATGTCCATGTCCCAGTGCTCAAATCATGACACTGGAAACTATTTTGGTCTCTTACCATGGCATTGTAAACTAACAATCTAGTCAACCTGAAAGCATAAATATGAGGCCAAGTTCTACCTGAAGCTTTTTATATATATGTTTATTATGCAGGAAAATCTTGTAACAGAAAGGAAGGAGAGACCTGTATCCATGAATGCTTTTGAACTTATATCTAGGTCCGCGAGTTTCAATCTTGAAAATTTGTATCCATTAATGACTTAAACTTAGACGGGGGATTATTTTTGTACTTATGAATTTTATGTAGAAGTTGTAGTTATTAATATTGTGAAGTGTTATAAATTTTCTATCTTTTTGTAGATTTCTTGATTTTGTGAATGTTGCTCTTTATTTAGTTTTTATATTATTAAACAGGACCGGTGACAAATAGAAATATCAACAATTAATGCTGATAAAAAAAAAATTTATTGCAACGAAATGGTTGAAGCAATACCTTATCGCAACGAAATAATCGAGGCAATAAAAATGTTATATAACTTTATTGCAACGAAATGGTTGAAGCAATACCTTATCGCAATGAATTAGTTGTGGTAATAAATGAAATTATTGCAACAAAAATCTTGTTGCAATATTTGATATTTATTGCAATGACATATTTTGTTGCGAAAACCTATTACCACAGAGTTTATTGCAACGGCTAAAACCTATTACCACGGAGTTTATTGCAACGGCTTGCAACGACTAACTTTCGTTGCGATAAAAGTCTATTACAACAAAATGAAAGTTATTGCAACAAAAAATTTCGTTGCAATTAACCTTTTTTCTTGTAGTGTAGAACCTTATGATCCTTACCCTATTTCATCAGCTCAATTGAACATTTTCTATATATTACATTCTTTTGATTATCCAATTTTTTGTACAAGTAGTATATAAGCCAAGATTAGATCGATTAAATGGTTATGGAAAGATAAGATGTTATATTTACAGCACCCAAAAGTACTTAGAAATGACCTTTATTACAACAAAATCTGTGAGTTTCTTAATCAAAATTGAAACTGAGGATTGATGCTATTTATATTTTTCCTTGATAATAATTTTGGGGAGAGACGAAAGCTATTAGCTTCTTAATCAATTTCAAAATTTCTTTTTTATTTTATTTTTTCAATGATATTTAAGCAAAATATTTGTAAGGAACATCAAGAGATAGAGAGAGAGAGAGTGAGAATTTGGAATCACTAACATCCAAATAGGTCTGATGAATTTTTCTTAAACACTAAAAACATATAGAGTTAGAAAGTATTATTGTTGGGGAGAGTTTTACAACTTTGACTTAACATTAGAAGCTTTATTTCATGTACGTACAATTTATTTACATTATATAGTTGTTTAAGAAAGCTATTATATAGTGCTTGCATGTAGAATTGATTCATTTTATCTTTTGATTATTGTTATGTTAGATACATGTTGTAGCTCAATTAGTGGGGATTCCAGTAAATGAGAGTTTAAATTTGCATTATTTGTTTTCCTCATTAAATTACTCCGAAAAAGTTTTTCATTTTTTTGCATTAGTTTGTTGCTGACATAACGCTTAAAAATTGCATAATCTATTACTTTACATTGTTAGGGCTAAAAAATGACATGATTTCATATAGGTATAGATAGGAAACAAATCAAAACTCACAAATACTCTGCCGACTTCAAAACGACGTTGTCTTGAATAAAGGAATTGATTGCAACTTATGAAGGTGAGCACAACTTTTTTTTTTTTGATAAGTATGAAGGTGAGCACAACTTATGAAGTAGCAATCTTTGTATTTTCATTTTGATAATTGGATTATATGGTTATAGGTTAGGGGTTTTATTTGATTGGAAAAGCACTATAAGGTTGAGTGGAATGTTGCAGAAGGCATCCAGGTCAAATAATTCGTTGTAGAATGGTCTCGACGTCAAGTGGGTTTCTTTTTTTATTGTTTAATATTTATTTTATTGTAATGTTTTAGTTATGGTAATGGGGCTTATACTGAATTAGGTTTATGAATTTATAGTGTTGAAGAACACTGTGGATGTAAGAGAATTGACGATTTAGTTTAGGTATCTACGACTCATTCCTTTAGTAAAAACTAGCATATAACTCGTGCAATGCACACAAAAAACTCTATATAAACAAATAATGTGTATATAATCAAAATATATATTTAGAATTATTTTATGGAAAATATGTTCCATAAAAAAAATAAAACTGATAATAACAAATAAATGGAATTGCACCAACAACAGAAAAATAAAAGGAATTAGATAGTATATAATAATTGAGAAAAAATGGTTATCTTTAATTGATAAAACAAAAAATAAAAGATTATTTTAATTCAATTGCTTCTTAGATCCCCTTGCAATCATATAAATGTACAAAAACACACAAAAAAAGGAAAGAAAAAAAAAATCATGTTTGAAAAAATAAATAAATAAAAAAGAAAAAGAAGTAGAAGAACAAAACTTGTATCAGATTACGATTATTTAAAACCCCTTGCAGTCATATAAACGTACAAAAACACAAAAATAAAAATAGATCATGATAGAAAAATAAATAAATTAAAAAGAAAAAGAAGTAGAAGAACAAAACTTGTACCAGATTACCATTGTTTAGATGTTACATAAGCAGATTATGCAAGAATGAGGAACTTTCAATTAACGTGCTTTATTTATTTTCATTTTATCAAGGAGTATGTCTGTTCACCAAATGATATCTTAAGTGATTGTTAACCAATTAATATCTTTTCACTAAGAGTACTCTTAACACAGTTACACAGTAAGAGATTTATTATTGTTATTATCTATTTTTATTTAAAAGTGTTTGGCAGTTATTAAATCAAATCACTTAGGAAATTTAAACAACGTATGATTTTTTTTTTTATAATCTTTAAGAAGTCTTCTAATATTAGGAGATTGTCATAATTGTAAGATTTTTAATATGATATTTTATTAAGATGTCTTTTAGTAGTAGGAGACTTATTTTAAAGAATTTGTTATTATCTATTTTTATTTTAAAGATTTTTATTATGATATTTTATTAAGATATCTTTTTAGTAGTATGAGACTTATTATCAAGAATTTGTTATTATATATTTTTATTTAAAAGTGTTTGACAGTTATTAAATTCAAACCACTTAAGAAATTTAAACAACATATCACTTCAGAAATTTAAACGATAGATAGACATGCAAATCACTTAGGAAATCTAAACAACGTATCACTTCAGAAATTTAAACGATAGATAGACATGTCACTTGTTATGATGTCAGACATTCTTAATTTTAACGCTCATGTCTTCTGCTATTATATATTATATAGATAGTATTATCTTTGTAAGTCCCTTTACTTTTTTATGTTCTTGACATTTCGTTATCATCTGCTTTTACAAATATGATTTTTTTCGCTTGCAATTGTATGGTTTATGATTGTTGAGTACTCCTAAGTGCATCGATTGATTGCAAATTTTAAAAAATAGAATTTAGGTATTTTATCTCAAGTTTGTATCCAATAATTTGGATTTATCTTTTGTACTCCCATGTGATGACAAGATAGTTTCAATGTATTACTATAGTTTCTTAAAGGAAGCTGCCATGCCTTAGGGGTTGTGACGTGAGGGACTCCAAAAAATATAATGAAACATCTGACTGAGTAAATATATAATGAATTACACAATTGAACCAAGATGTTATTACTATTAGATGCAATTTACATGACCACATCTATGATTTTTATTGGATAGTAAATCTAATCTGGTCCAAATAGATGTAACTTTAAAGTTTTTGTGTTCTTCAATTTTTGAGACAATGTTCATAATCATGATAGTTGGGTTGGGAGTTGAATGTATTTGTTTTGCCAATCATAGTGTTTTTTTTGGCTAAAATGCATAATCACCCCCTAGGGTTTGGCTCAGTTGCAAACAGACCCCCTGGGGTTTTGATTTTGCAATATAACTACCTGGAGTTTTTAAATTGGTGAAATTGACCCTTTTAAGTATATTTTTTGTCAATTTTGCTACAAAATTTGTCATATGCATTGCATTTGGGTTTATAATAATGAATTTTTTATTATAAAGTGGTCACATGTAATGCACGTGACAAATTTCTACTAGCAAAATCGACAAAAAAAAGTATTTAGAAGGGTCAATTTCACCAATTTAAAAACCCCAAGTGGTTATATTGCAAAATCAAAACCCCAGGGGGTCTGTTTGCAACTTATTATGCAATTTGGCCTTTTTTTTTTTTTTAATTTTGGAAACTACACACAACTTTTTATGTACCTTTTATACATTGAAAAATGCTAATTTAAGAAAAAAAAAAAAAAAAGAGCTTCAGTAGAATTTTAAACAAACAAAGAAATTATCCAACAAAAAAAAAAAAAAAAATCTACCAAAGAAAATTTTTGACAACCTTTCCGTGCAATACAGGCTATTGTCTAGTAAATTGATTATTTCTGAAGTGTCTTATAATTTCAAAAAAATTTTGTGGTAAAAATGGTGGAAAATAGTCTTTGGAATGATCAAATTCTTACTTTTTTTTTTTTTATTATTAATTTTCTTTTTTACGTTAAGTTGATGGGAAATAGTAAAGGAATGGGGGGCAAAGTGCTTATTATGAAAAGTTACGGGAGCAAATTACCACATTTAAACTAAAGGGTAGACTTTGCAACTGTCATATACTTAAAAGGGAGAAAGTGCAATTGTCCCTTAAAATATTTTCTAAAATATTGTTTTCGTCGTTAAACTTTGTACGACTTTCTCTTTTCGTCACTAAACTTTAGAAGTGTAAATTGTAAATTATTATTCATATTAATAAAAAAATGTAATTTTCTCTTTATCCATTATTGTCAAAGATTTTCTCACTTTCCCTGATTAAATAAAATGGGTGGCAACTCCAATCGTTAAAACCCCCAATCTAGGGGGTTGAGACATTCATCCATGTCGAGTAACAATTTTGAGACCCATTCCAAGGAAAGATCCGTTGAGGTTTCAGGTTTCAGGTCGTGGCCTTCACACAAGTGTAGCTAGTTTACTTCAAAATGTCGAAGCATGTACAAATTCTCTGAAGAGATAAAAATGCTAATCACTTTAGTTACTTCTCAAATATTAGAACTTTAGAATAAAATTCAAAATTATGTATCATTGTAAGCTGGATGACAATGTAGGGTGCCTAATACCTTCCCCACATGTAATAGAACTTTCGAATTCATGATCTTTGGGTTAAGGCATTGTTTTTATACCCTAAAATAGGATAGATGACCTGAGGGTAATGTCTAGCTTAAATTAGCATTTAAAATCAAATTAGACAGAGATGTTTAATCATACCAAGAAAAAATCAATGATTGGTGGCGACTCCTTTAGGTTGTGTTTGGATACTTAGATTTGGATTTGGATTTGGATTTTAAATCAATAGATTTGAAATGCCTTGATTCAAAATCCATTGATTTTAAAATTTCTTGTTTGGATCCATTTATACAAAGGAGGATTTGAAATTTAGAATTTTGAAACTTATAAATTGACCAAAATACATAAAATTACCAAAATAACCCCAAAACCTCTAAAATAAAATAAAAAAAAAAAATCTCTGAAACCTCTAAAATGACCAAAATACCCCTAAAATCACTAAAATCCCCAAAACAACCCCGAAACGTAAAAAATGACCAAAATATCCCAAAAATGCCATGATGACCAAAATACCCCTAAAATCATCAAAATAATATCAAACCTGTAAAACAACCAAAATACCCCCTAAACTTTTTTATTTTTTATTTTATTATCAAAATGCATGCCTCTAAAATCACCAAAATATCTATAAATTGACCAAACTACATAAAATAACCACGAAACCTCTAAAATGACAAAAAATAATCCCCAAAAACCTATGAAAATGACCAAAATACCCTTACAATCACCAAGATAGTCAAAACAATCCTGAAAAGTAAAAAATGGCCAAAATGCCCATAAAACACCAAGATGACCAAATTACTCCTAAAATCATTAAATAACCCCAAAACCTCTAAAACAACCAAAATACCCCCTAAACCCCTAAACCACTAAAATCAAGATACAAAATACCTCAAAAATAAAATATACGAAAATACCTAAAATTGACCATTACATAAAATCATTAAAATGACCAAAATAATCCTAAAACCTCTAAAATGATCAAAATATTCTTGAAACCTCTAAAATGACTAGAATACCCCTAAAATCTTCAAAATGGCCAAAACAACCCCAAAACCTAAAAAATGATCATAATACCACAAAAGACCAAAATACCCCTAAAATCACCAAAATAACACCAAAAATTCTAAAACAACCAAAATACCCCCTAAAGCACTAAAATGATCAAAATACCTCTAAAATTACGAAAATACCTAAAATTGACCCATTACCATGGTTTTAAAAACCGGACCGGTAAGAGAACCAGATTGAGAAGTGGTTCCCGGTGATGTCATAAATAATTTAATTAATAATTTTAAAATTATATAAATAATTAAATAAATACATAAACCATTTGTAACTAATAATATTGGGTTAATGAAAATATAAGGTTTAATTTGTTAATTTTAAAAATATAAGGTTGTTACTTTTTGAAATTTTCAGGGTTTAATTTGTTACTTTTGAAATTATAGAGTTTAATTTAATACATCCCCTAAACTATATGATTTAAAATGTAATTTATCCTTAAGTTTAAGAAGATAAAAAAAATTGTAATTAAAATTATTAACATTATAAAAATAATCCTACTTAAAAGTTAATATATAGCAATAGAAATTCATATAATAAATTATTTAACGTTAAAAATAAATAAATTCAAATCCACATGCACGACACAAATTCTAAATATACAAAGTTAACTCCACTGGTCCACTTCAAGTCTTCAACACCCGTTTTTAATTAAAAAAAAAAAAATTCATTTAACACCAAATGACCAAACACACACACTCACACGTACAAAGAAAAAGAAAACCCTATCATTATCCTTTCTAGTCTCTACCGCCGCCCCCCTCCCCTCCACCCAAACGGCCAAACTTCACAAAAATCCAAATAAACCTTCAATCTTAAATCTTAAAAAATCAACCTCTCTCAGCCTCTAGTTCGCTTGCTCTCTCTCTCTCTAAAGCTGCTCCGACCCATCTGATCTGTGGGGTTTTGCATCCATGGAAGATGAAGTTTTTATTTTGCTACCCATATGATCTGTGGGATGTCAAAATACAAAGACCACAAGTGGGTTTTGCCATTTTGGAGCATATCCATTTGAAGATGTTTGGATTCAACATCAAATACTGTAAGAAGATGGTTTTTTTGAGCTATTCCTCCACCTCTTTTGCCCAAAACTACAACATTTTGGCATCCTAGTATGAACCGGTCTAAAACCGGTCGAACCAGTGCGGTTCGCGGTTTTCCCGGTTAAACCACTGGTTCCTTGGTTTTTCTTACTTTTTTGTGAATTTCCGGTTTTTAGGAAGAATCAGACCAGGATTAGAGTCCGGTTCACGGTTGAACCAGTTGAACCGGCCGGTCCGATCTGGTTTTTAAAACCATGCCCATTACATAAAATCATCAAAATGACCAAAATAACCCTAACACCTCTAAAATGATCAAAATATCCTTGAAACCTCTAATATGATCAGAATTCCACTAAAATTTTCAAAATGGCCAAAACAACCCCAAAACCTAAAAAATGATAATAATACCGCAAAAAGACCAAAATACCCTAAAATCACCAAAATACCCCTTAAACCTCTAAAATGATCAAAATACCTCTAAAATCACCAAAATGAAAAAAATAAAATAAAAATAAAATACCAAAACCATATATTGGAGTTTTCGGGATTACTTTGTTCATATTGGAGCTTTTGGGGTTATCTTGGTTATTTTAGGGATTTGTTGTGTATTTTGGTCATGATAGTGTTTCTAGGATTATTTTGGTCATTCTGGAGTTTTCCGGGTTATTTTGGTTATTTTAGGGTTTTTGAGTGTATTTTGGTCATTAGAGTGTTTCGGGTTTATTTTGGTCATTATGGTATTTCCAGTATTATTTTGGTCATCTTGGAGTTTTTGGGGTTATTTTTGTCATTTTAAGGGTTCAGTGTTATTTTGGTCATTATGGTGTTTCCGAGGTCATTTTGTAGTTTTCGGGAGTTATTTGGTCATTTTAAGGGTTCCGAGTGTATTTTAATAATTATGGTGTTTCTAGGGTTAATTTGGTCATATTGGAGTTTTGGAGTTATCTTATTCATTATAGGGGTTTGATGTTATTTTGGTCATTTTGGAGTTTTCAAGGTTATTTTGGTCATTATGGTGTTTACAGGGTTACTTTGGTCATATTTCAGTTTTTTGGGTTATTTTGGTCATTTTATGGGTTTGCTGTTATTTTGGTCATTATTGTGTTTCAGGGTTATTTTGTTCATTTTGGAGTTTTTGGGGTTATTTTTTTGTCATTTTAGGAGTTTTGTGTGCATTTTGGTCATTATGGTGTTTCTGGGGTTATTTTGGTCACATTGGAGTTTTGGGGGTTATTTTGGAGTTTTCGGAATTATTTTGGTAATTTTTTAGTTTTCAAGGTTATTTTGCTCATTATAGTATTTTTGAGGTCATATTGGAGTTTTTGGGATATTTTGGTCATTTTAGGGGTTTGGTATTATTTTGGTCATTATGATGTTTCCGGAGTTATTTTGGTCATTTTGGAGTTTTCAAGGTTATTTTGGTCATTATGGTGTTTTTGGGGTTATATTGGTCATATTGGAGTTTTCGGGGTTATTTTGGTCATTTTTGGGGTTCGGTATTATTTTGGTAATTATCTTGTTTTCGGTTATTTTGGTCATTTTGGGTTTTTGGGATTATTTTTATCATTTTAGGGATTCCATGTGTATTTTGGTTATTTTAGGTGTTCTGAGTATTTTGGGGATTATTTTGGCCATTTTTGAATTTTTGAGTTTATTTCAATCATTTTAGGGTATTAGTGTTATTTTTGTCATTTTAGGAGTATTTGGGTCGCTTTGATGATTCCATGAGTATTTTTTTTATCATTTTGGTAGTTTTGTATGTATTTTGGTCATTTAGGAGGTTTCTAGGTTATTTCGGTCATTTAGAAGGTTTTTTTGGTCATTTGGTATTTTGGAGACATTTTGGTCATTTTAAAGCCTTTAGATGTATTTAGAGGTTCCAATGATATTTTAGTTATTTTGAGTGTTGGCATCCAATAGGAGGATTTGTCAAATTCCTACCTTAAGAAGTTATTTGAAATTCATGGATTTGAGTTTTTAAAATCTTAGATGGATTTGGCCCAAATCCAAATCCTAATAGTTTTAAGTCATCTAAACAAATAATTTAAATTTGGACCCTCAAATCCAAATGCATGAGCCCAAATCTATCCCATTCAAACAGACCATTAATTAATTTAAAAATGAATTCAAATGCACACATATCCCACTCACATTAAACATGATAAATACAAAGAAATTGTGAGCGCAATATATAATGTATCTCTCAAATCGCAACAAACCTCATGCCCTAATATGAAACAATCATTAATAAAAGTGAAATGTATTGTAGGACATATCCCACTTGTTCGGTATACCCTTAAACTTGACTTTAGGTATCAGAGCATTTCAACTCAAAAAAAGGTATCAGAGCATTTATTGGTTGTTCTCAATGTTATATGCCTATAAGATTAGTTTTATTTAGCCAAAAAAAATAAAAAATGATCAGTTTTGAATGTGTTTTGTGCTCCCGGAACACACCTCGAATTAAAATGAGCTTTGAATGGCAGATTTTAGTTTTGAGCATTTTAAGCCTCCAAATTAATCTATGTTGTTGCTATTAACATGCTCCTAAAGTTTCGTAGCAAATCTATAAACAGTTTTACCCGGTAAACTTAACTTTACATTTAGTTTTACAGTTTCGTTGCAGAGAAAACTAAACAAAGGAAATCCAAAACACCGACCGCACCAAATCGTAGTTTTCTTGATCAATATTATGTGTTTTTGTGGGAGAATCAGTTGGTGTCAGATTGCCAAAATTTCAAAACCGAAACATTTGATTTGGTTTAGCATTACTTGTGGACCTAGATTATATAAAGTTCGTCCAACTACGCCAAAATCTATATCTTACGGTGTTTGCTTCATTATTGTGTTTTTTTCACAACAATTTTGATTTTGAACAATTTTTTCTGTGGAATTATTGAGAGAATTGTTACAACTGATTTATCAGCTCAATTCAATTTGGTAATGCCATTAGCAAACCCCCCAAAAATCTGCAGACTAGTTGATGATTTAATTCAAAACCTCACGTTCACCGAGTGTTTCAAGGTGCCAACATGAAGGACGTGTTGTCCCAAGGCAACTTTTCGGCTTCCAAGCTCATCAACCACACTCAAGTCCTTGCAAACATCCACCTTGAACTTGACCAGCGTTTCTGTTTGCCCTGTCAAGAAGACCTTCTCAAATCCCAGCAAGTGCTTCTGAGGTGAGTTGTGTATTGGTGGAGGAGTAGAGAATAAGAACACTGTATGGCTTCCACTAATACTTCCCACGTTTTTGACTCTCAGATGAATATCAAAACCCAAGTTTTGACAATGCTGTTCAACAACGTCTAATGACTTACATCTTGAAGAGCGACAAATGTGACCCTCTTCTAAGGGAAATAAAACTAACTTAGGTGCTTGAGCTAGGTGGTGGTTGAAACTGGAATAGCTTAGTCCATCTCCAAATGAATACACTGTTTCTCCGGTGTAGAACCTATAGGTCCGGCCAGGGTAGCCATTGGAAGGGTCCGGCCTCATGTTCATGTTTGTCATGGGGACCTTGTCTACATACGATTGCGGATACCATGTCATGGGTAATCTTCCACCTGAAACAAGAGCAGTCCATGAGCTTCAAGTTTCTATAGTATTGGCATGCAGCAAAAGAAGTCATGGAAAGATGAAACCTAAAATGTAATGGTTTTTATAAATTTGATTATATGTGCATAACTATTTGCACATCTCAAGAGTAAAATTGACTTGGGGATAAGCCACTGTGTGTGTGGACATTTTTAAGTTAGGAGAATAGTATCATAAAGCAAGAGATGAGAATATACTTACTTGGATTATAATACCCAAAAATAACATCAGCTATGGCAGCTCCTCCTGCTTCTCCAGGGTAACCAACCCATAGGATGCTTGTAACTTTATCATCACTTTTTGCAAATGAGATGTCCATGCCCCCTCCAGACATTATAACAAGAATTACTGGTCCTTTGGATGCCTTTGCAACTTCTGTTACTAAAAGTGGCTGCTGTCCTGGAAGAAGGATGTCAATCCTGTCACGACTCTCCGCCTCGATAGATTGATCTGCACCCATTACAAGTACAGTCGCATCTGCTGCAGCTGCTATTTTCTTAGCATCATCTAGCTGCGCAGCACTGCAGGCCACATTGGAGCAGCCAGGCGAATAAGTTGTTGCAACTGAGGCTGTCAGACCTTGCAAAGGAGTTGTATATTTGCATGGGGTGCCTGCGAAGTTGCAAGCAATATTAGAAAGCAATTTTAGAATGATTTAGAATCATTTTTATCTCAAACTTGAATGATTTGACATCTACTCTGGAAAGTTACCCTTGCAAGTTGTTCAATATTATAATTCATCAAAAAAAAAAAGTTGTTCAATATTATAAATCAAATGATTAAATTAATACTCTTTGTAGTTAGAATAGAACTATCTAAAAGAATATTGAGGCAATCTTCACAGTGCCACATAAAAAATTCAAGCATTGTCTGATGGCTACTTGATTAAGGGGCAACCAGACAACAAAGTATTTGACATTTGCGTACCTTCATAATTTCCAATCATGGTTTTTGTGACATTAGCATTGGGACCAATTACTGCCAAGGATTTGATGGCAGTGGGAGACAGAGGGAGACATCCGGGACTGTTCTTAAGCAGCACTATCCCTTGCCTAGCAGTTTCACGGGCCAGTTCTTGGTTTTCTGGCGTACACACGTCTTTTGGGCCTAGTTTGCCATAAAGTTGCTTGCTTGGGTCACCATCAAAGAAGCCAAGTCGCATTAAAGTGGCAAAATTGTTAGAAATGGCGTTGTCAATAGCCGCCCCATCTAGAAGTCCTCCTGTCACTGCAGCTTGTGTGTGTTTACCTAGGAACGATCCACAGTCAAGATCCAATCCTGTCAAATTTAAACAAAAAGCTAATCATTTAAAAACATTGGACATGATACCAATAAGATGTATACTCAAATTTCTTGTGCCCAAAGGTAATAGACAGATAAATTTAAAAAGCTAATCATTTAAAAGCATTGGACATGATACCAATAAGATGAATACTCGAATTTCTTGTGCCCAAAGGTAATATACAGATAAATTTAGATATGATATCGAAAGGTAATGGATAAATTACTTTAATCCAATCCCATCAACACCCAAAAAAATTTCAATAATTTTTATTGCCGAGGCACATGATAGGTCATACCAATTTTTTACAAGATCAACGGTCTTGTTGCAACAAAATCTAAGGATGGAAATGAATTAACCTGCCAATATAGCTTTGGCTGCAGCCTCCTCTGGTGTCTTTGTGTAGTGTTGGTTATTGTAGAACACATCAACTGAATCACAATCGGAAACTATGTATCTACAGCAACCCAATAGTCGTGTATCAATAAAACAGTGACAGGCATCCTGGATTATATAATAGGAAAGATATGAGAGAATCAATACCCATTTAGTTTCCATTCGCCTCGGATGACCCCGGCAAGGAGGTCCGGGTCTGCACAGGTCGGCTTACCATTAACCTGGTTGTAGGAGCACATGACACTGGCAACATTGCCATCAATAACACAACTCTTGAAAGGTGGTTGAAATGTATCATCCAAATCTTGCTTTGTTACCTAACACATCAAATAAAAAACGCACAAAGAAAATGACAATTATAGATTGATAATCCTGAAATAAAATATAATTTAACCCCTTTATTACGAAAATTCGAGTAATGTAAATTACCACAGCATTGAAAGTGAGACGGCTTGTCCCTTTCCAATTATCCACATCATAGGCTGTATAATGTTTACAACAAGCAGCAACCTTAAGTCTATTTGGGTCACCATCATCTCTTTGTTGAAGTCCTCTAACGTAACCTGATCCATATTTACTTGAAAGCAATGGGTCTTCTCCGGGTGTTTCCTGGCCTCTTCCCCATCTGGGGTCTCGAAATATGTTAATATTTGGTGACCAAAATGTCAAGCCTGCAAGTCCCACATTGTACATTGCTCTTGCTTCGGTAGAAACTACCTGCACAAAATCAACAGTAACAAATTTATATGCCATATCAATTAATAAAATTTACATGACACTCTAATTTCAAAATATCCCAACGACCTGCCCACCGACTACTCCTACTTTCAACCTTCTCTAACCAAATTACATGTTATTTAATAATTTCACTGTTAATCAATCACCATCATATTCCCCTTCTGTATCCAATTTCCTCTGCAAGCTGGCATGACTCATCCTCTAAAAAGTCATCATATATTTTTTTGATAATTAAAAAGTCATCATATATTTCATAACACTGCAAAGCTGCACACTTTATAATTCCACCAACTACCATCATACACTTTTACACATCTATTTATATTTAGTATGTCTTCCTTTTTCAGGTTAAAGTGGAAGTGAGGAACATAAAGAAGTTGCCCCCATCATTAACTATTCTCCATCTACTTTCGTTTGTTAACCATAAATAAGTCACCCATCAATCAAATCCCTAAATATCTTAAAGCATAGCATTGACGATACTTTGGATCCACAGCTGTAAATGACATTTATGTGACATTTGCATATAACCGGAAAAAAAAAAAAAAAAAAAAATTTTGAAATATTATCATTTTGTTTTCATTCTCTCTCTAGGCCAGCATCATTGTACTTGATTATAATCATTTTCATTGTATATATCTTAGACGGTAAGTTGTAGAAAGCAAGATCAAAATATTGATGAGGATGTTGACATGTTGTCAAAGATGATAAGATGGTCCAAGAACCGACGCATTGCGTTAATATTTTAGTTTTCTAAATCAAACCCACCCAATCTAACAAGAAAAGGAAAAAGAGTATGATCTGCAAGATAAGAGAATGCATAAACCTGAAAATATGAAGGAAGCAAAAGTGTTTGAAAAGACAGTCTTACCCTTCCAATGGCTTCAAAGAGAGAAGAATTGAATGTAGCTGCAGTGAGAATAACCATAGGAAAGCTGGTAGCTGCAGGTACGACATTGGAAAAGCGTGTCCCTGGACCCACGTAAGAGACTCCATGAAGAGCCTCAGACCACCATTCATATTTTGGTATTCCAAGCCTACTCACACTTCCTGCACTGTTCACCAAGAACCCAATCTTCTCTTGCAATGTGAGTCTCTTCACCAAGTCCGCTACTCTCGAATCAACACCCAGAGAAGTGTTACAGAAACCAAAACTACCCAACCCCGGATTGCTCCCAACATCACAGGCAAAAACAGGTGATGATGATTGCCCCAGAACCCGGGTTAAACAAAGCAAACCAAATAAGGAAAAGCAGAGGAAAACAGAGAACTTAGGTGCTCTGTTTCCAGAGATGGCCATTGAAAATGTGGAGCTTGAAAAGCAAAAGGAATATAATGTGTTTTTTAATTTATAGAAAGTAGTAGTAGAGCAGTAATAATTAATCGAAGATGTTGTGTTTTTTAGCGTCCCGTGATTGAGAAGAAGATGAAAGTCCCCATTAAAGAGTCGAGACCAGTTGGGAGATGAGAGAATCTATATATTAGTTTCAATGGCTTTGTAGAAACTATATACCACGAGACGACGAGTCCGTGAAAGCCAGCCCTTCTCTATTGGAGGCAGCTCTGATTGTTTTGTTTTATTCTTTTGGAATAGATGTATTTAGGTATTTTGCATTTTGCATTTTGTATTGGTATATACAATATAGTCTTGAAAAGGCTGGATGCTTTGTCTGCTTGGGCATGTGAATGTGGACTTTGGTGCAGTTATTATTGGAGAGAAGATATAGGATAAAATCTCGTCAATTTGAGAAATTGGCTTTTATTTCGGCTCTATGATAGCCAAGCTGCCACATGCCCACACTAATGGCATGGCAACTGCTCTCCATCCATTTGCCGACTTGGAGGCCTTGTTAATCTCTCCAAATATGAATGACTATGGGCCCTCATTTCGTCTTTTGAAAAATAAATAATATTAAGGAATATTGCTTTGGATGTTGTTTGGGACGATTGGTGGTTGTGTGGTCATTTTTGGGTGGATGGGTAATATATTGATGTGCTTTTGATTTGGAAGATGGCCATTACTATTGGGCAAGGATCACAATGCTCCCTAGGTAGCCTTTTCAGAGACAAAGCCGCATCTTATACTATGATAATGCCTAAAAATTAGTGGGCTTGAGCACACTTCAATCTTGATGGACGGAGAGACCAACAAAAAAGAAATAGTGAGGGAGAACACTGGTGGTGGGCCGGTGTAGAAATCTCTGATGCTTAAGTCAGATTCTTTGACCAACCACAAGCAATGTATGATAATATAGATGTTGTATTGAAAAAAGTCAGCATACCTCTAGTGAGGGAATGGGGCATTTTATAAGGTTAGTCACATTTTAGTCGCTACTCCGTCATTTATGGGCATTTATGTATTAGATTTGCAACTGTTCCATGTTGATTGTGGGTGATGAATGACATATAATTAGCTGGTATGAATTTGCTCGGTTGTCTCCTCTAAGATATGCGTTACAGAGGAGTTAATTTTTCTTATGACGATCGTCCATGACCTGAGTGATCATTATTTGGATTTGATACTTATTAGATGCCCCCCCATTCCGTGTTGTTTATAGAGAAAGTGACGAGCGGAATGTTAATCGTTTTTTAGGGGGTAATGTGGTAATTTCTGTGTGGGAAGTGGATGGCTTCATAAATGAAGAGGCGACGTTTCAGGTGGCTTGGGCGACACGTGTCAAGAATTGAGTGGGCATTCTACGCGAGGCGCCCTTTCGCCTGTTTTTGGTGGTTATTCAAAATTTTTTGCCTTACTTCAGTCGATTTTTCAATCACTTTCTCACTTTTTGGTTTCGAGGTGTGCATTTGAGGTTCTTTTCTCTCCATTTCCGGTGAGTTTTCTTTGATCTCAAGCTTTTCTTTTTTCCAGTTTCTTTTTGCATATTTGTCACCTTGGATTCGTTGAGTCCATCGTTCAAGCTATTTTTTGTGGGGGTATCTAGATTTGCCGATAACAACTTAGGTCCCCCATCTCTTGAGGGTTATGTGTCCGCTGATTGCGTGCTCCACCGGCTAGCGGAGGAGCTATATTCTGTAATTTATCCCGTCGTTAGCACTTGGGGTGTTATTAGGGGTTCAATGGCGACAAATGAGGCAGAGTGGTCTTTGCATTGTCGAGTGAGTTGCCTGAGGGTTTGTCCTCATCGGAGAGGGAGGCTAGGGAAGCGACGTCGGAGGCGACACCTAGTGTATTCGGTTCTCCTTGGGTAAATAAGTCTTGGAAGACCATGTCTTATTTTAGCAAGGTCGATCAGGACGATATAGATAGGATGAGGTCCCAATATCAGATCTCAGAGGTTATCGTCTTACGGATTCTTGATTCAGACAAAAAGGCGTGTTGCCCTAAGTTTGACAACGTGGCTTTCTATGAGGCTGATTTTCAAGCTGGCCTTCGTTTTCCCCTGCAACTGTTCGTGAGCGAATTGTTGGATTTCTTGTCCATGGCCTCGGGACAGGTGGCCCCAAACGGATGGCGGACGGTCATCGCTTGTATGGTGATATGGAGGGTGAGTAGTAATGGGCAGGAAGACCTTATTATGGACGAGTTCCTTTTTTGTTATGAGCTGAGTCAAATAGTGGTTTCTCTTGGTTGGACGTTTAAGAACTGAGATGTGGAGACAAAAATTGTTCAGGGGTTGCCTTCATCTAACAGATATTAGAAGGACGGCTATGTCTCCATTTGCGGTGATAACTAAGAGAGGCTTCCTCGTGAAAAAGCGAGTGGAGGGTTTACCGGAGTCCCCTTGGGGGACTCTTGCTTTAGCCGGTGTGTGTTTTTTCTCTTTGTCTGTTTGTCTAATTTGCTTGCATGTTCGTGACTTGCTTTGTTTTTGTTATTATTTATTTATTTATTTTTATTTATTTTGTAGTTTTGGCTCGTCCACTATTGACTGCGGTGTGGAAAGATCGTATTTCGAGGATTTTGAGCATTGAGAATCGTCACTACACGGTATTCATTCAGGTGGATCTTCTTGCCTCTTTTTCTTTTGGCCCGGTACCTAATCAGGTCGTCAAGACTTTGATCTGTGCTAACCAAAGACGTGAGTATTCTTCCATTTTTGTTCTAGTTTTTTTATATTATGACGATTGTTGTTTGTGCATTTGTAGGAGCAAATACGATGAAGCTTAATACGGGTAAGTTGAAGAAGTTTGCTGCATCGGGAGAGGTTGTAGCTGTGCCAGCGGGTTTGAAACGCAAAAAGATAGACGAAGGGTCTTCAAAGCAAACGAAGCAGCCATCGTCTCGTCCATTTGTTTGGGACGCGGTCCCTTCAGTAAAGACCGTCCCTTCGGTGATAATGGTGGACGTTGACCCTTCCCTTCCCACGAATCCTTCTTCGACAAATGATGCCACCATCAACCAGAGTCCTCATGTGGCAATGTCCAGAGCCAAGGATGCCATTTCCCAACTTGACATGGGTGACTACTCTTCTGCCCACTCTGAAGATGTTCATTACCTGTTGATTCAGTCTCTGATGAGGGTAAGGGTGTTTATTTTATTTTGTGTGTTTGGTTCCTTATGTGCTTTGCTTATTTTTGTGTCTCTGCAGGGTTTGAATGAGGCTTTGGTAATGAGTCAGAGGTGTATAGCTAACGAGGAAGATCTTGTGGCCCTTCGAGCTAAATTAGCTGCAGACGAGGTAGAGATGAAAAATACGAAATGGGTTGTCGCTGAGTTGACTCGAGATAGGAAAGAGGGACTCGTTGAGCTGGAGAAGGTGAAGTCTGAGCTGAAGGCTAGGGATGTCGACGTTAAAGTGGTCGTGGAGGCTAGAGATAAGGTGGTGGCTGATCTTCAACATTTGGTAGGTCAGATCGAGGGGGCGAAGGCAGCTGCTATATCGGAGTTTAGGGCATTTGAAGCTTTTGACGACATCAATACACGCTATTTCCTTTCAGGCTTTGAGACTTTCAGAAAGCAAGTTGCCGAACGTTTCCCTGGTTTGGATTTTTCAGTCTTCTAGCCTTATGATGATGAAGATTCAGTGGTGGATGGAGTTCAAGGTGATCAGATGGATGACCATGATGAAGCTGTATCTAAGTAAAATATCTTTTTTTTTTTTTTTTTTGTAATGCCTGAGTTTGTGAGGCATTTGTGGTATGTTTTGGAATAGCTTTTTAATTTTTCCTTGTAATGCCTAAGTTTGTGAGCCACTTAAACAATTTGTGGTATGTTTTTGGAACAACTTTTTAAGTTTTTGTGATGGTTGATGTTGCTATAATATTATGTTTAGATGATTAATTTTAATTCTTCTTTAAACAAGATCGTGTTTGGGTGATCTGTTTAACTTTGAAAATTTTTGGAAGACTTTTGTTTGGATTCCCAGTTTTTAGAACTTAGAGTTTTTGGCTAAGAGATTGTGTTTTTGACGATGTGGTTCATTTTTAGTTAAAAGATCGTGTTGGACGATGCAGTTTAACTTGAGAATCTTTTGTTAAAAGATCATGTTAGACGATGCAACTTAACCTTAGGATTTTTAGTTAAAAGATTGTATTGGATAATGCAGTTTAACTTTAGAATTTTTAGTTAAAAGATCGTGTTGGACGATGCAGTTTAACTATTTAGTTAAAAGATCGTGTTTGGACGATGCGGTTCAACTTTAGAATTTTTAGTTAAAAGATCGTGTTTGGACAATACAGTTTAACTTTAGAATTTTTAGTCGACACATCATTTACCGTGGTTCGGCAATTGTGCCTACGTCCACCTTATTTTGGTTTTTCATTGATGATGCCTTTTGCTTACAAGATCAATTTTTGGGCCTAAGGATAGTATTTTTTGAGATGCTCAATATTCCATGGGTGAGGGAGTTGTCTTCCATCTATTGTTTCTAAGTGAGAGGTGCCCTGTCTATGAATTTCGATGACTTTGTATGGCCCTTCCCAATTTGGGCCTAATTTTCCTTGAACAGGATCTTTAGTGGCTAGAGTGACCTTTTGTAGGACGAGATCTCCAATATCGAATCATCTCGGCTTGACTCTTATATTATGATGGTGAGCCATGTTCTCTTGATATCTCTTCATTCTTGTTTTTGCCTTTTCACGGACTTCGTTGACCAAATCTAGGTTGAGACGGATTTGTTCTTCGTTTTGGTGATTGTCGTATATTGCTGTCAGGAAGGTCGTCAATCTTATTTCAACTGGGATGACTGCTTCAGTTTCAAATGTCATTCGAAATGGTGTTTCTCCCATTGGTATTCTTGCTGTCGTCCTACAAGCCCACATGATGCTTGGGAGTTCTTCTGGCCATAACCCCTTTGCCCTCTCAAATCGGGTTTTGATGAGTTTGAGTAAAGACAGATTTGTTACTTCGACTTGTCCATTGGCTTGTGGATGGCCAAGAGACAAGTAGTGGTTATGAATGCCTAATTCTTGGGAAAATTTTCTGAATTTTAGGTTATCGAACTACTTACCATTATCGGAGATGAGAACTCGAGGAATGCCGAATCAGCATATCATTGCCCAGACAAAGTTCTGGACGTTCTACTCTGTGATTGTGGCTAGTGGTTCTGCTTCTACCCATTTAGTAAAATAATCAATCGTGACTACGAGGAATCTTAATTGACGTCTTCCAATTGGGAAGGGTCCCATAATGTTAAGCCCCCATTGTGCGAACGGCTAAGGAGACATCATTGGTGTCAGTTCTTCTGATGGGGAATAGAGTAGGTTGGCAAAGCGCTGGCACTTGTCACAATGTTGGACTAATAAGCTGGCATCTGTTTGTATGGACGACCAATAATAGCCTACTCTGATCAATTTTTTGATAGCGATCGGGCTCTTGAATGATTTTCGCATATCCTTTCGTGTATTTCTTTGAGAACATATTCTGCTTCGGCTGGTGCTAGGCATCTGAGATAAGGAAGAGAGAAGCCCCTCTTGTGTAGTATTCCCTATAGTATTATGAATCGCGATGCACGTACCTTTAATCGCCTGGGTTCCTGGCGATCACTTGGAAATGTTCCTCCCTGAAGGTAGGAGGTTATAGGTGTCATCCAAAAGGTTTCTATGTCGACAGGGCTGACCTTGATTGTTTGTATCTTGATTGTTTGATGATTTCCATCTTGCTGTTTGATTCGTCTATCGAGGCTGACCTCGCTAACTGATCTGCAGCTGTATTCTGTTTTTGTGGTGTACGAGTTAGTTTTGCTTCTTGGAATTGACCTATTTGGTGTTGGACGAGGCTTAGGTATTACTTCATCCGTTCTTCCGTAGCCTCTTAAACTCCATTGACTTGTCCCACAATGAGCTGAGAATCACTGTTAATGTTTAGCCTAGTTGCCCCTAGTGCTCTAGCTAACTTAAGTCCAGTTAGCAGGGCTTTATACTCTGTTTCATTATTGGTGGTTGCATATTGTAGGCGTGTTGCTCGTTTGTTGATGTCACCTTTAGGTGATCTTAATATTATGCCTATTCCACTTGTATTTTTTGTTGACGATCCATCTTTATGGATTGTCCATTTTGACACTTGTTGCTTTTCTTCTTTGGGTTCCTCGTTCTTGATGGTGAATTCTGCCACGAAGTCGGCCAGAGCTTGAGCTTTGATCGCCGTTCGAGGTTGATATTCGATGTCAAATTTGCTAAGTTCGATCGACCATTGTACTAGTCGTCCTGTCACATCGGGTTTGTTCATTGCTTTCCATAATGCGAGGTTGGTGAGTACTACTATTGTATGAGCTTGGAAGTATGGTCGAAGTTTCCTTGCCGCTGTTATGAGGGCGAATGTTAGTTTTTCCATAGGTGGATATCGTTCTTCTGCTCCTTTGAGTGCTCAGCTAGTATAATAAACAGGCAATTGCCGTTTATCTTCCTCTCGTAGGAGTGCTAAACTAACGATTGTTGGTGAAATGACCAGGTATAGATAGAGCTTTTCGCCTTGTTTAGAGGGACTCAGCAACGGTGGTGTTGCAAAGTAGGTTTTGAGTTCTTCAAAGGCCTATTGGCATTCGTTTGTCCACTCGAAAGCTTTCTTTAGGACTTTGGAAAAAGGCAGGCACTTGTCGGTTGAGGGAGAGATAAAGCGATTAAGCGCTGCGATTCTTCCTGTTAATCCTTGTGTCTCTTTGATGGTTTCTGGGGGTTGCATTTCTAAGATCGCTTTGATCTTGTCTGGGTTGGCTTCGATGCCTCTATGCGAGACCATAAAACCAAGAAATTTACCAGAAGAGACACCAAAATCACACTTACTTGGATTCAACTTCAACTGGTATTGGCAGAGTGTTTTGAACGTTTCTTTCAAGTTGTCTAGGTGGTCTGCTTCTTCTTTGGATTTTACTAGCATGTTGTCAATATATACTTCGACATTTCTGCCTATCTGGTCATGGAACATTCGATTCATGAGCCTTTGATAGGTGGCTTCCGCATTATTCAATCCAAATGGCATTACTTTGTAGTAGAAGAGCCCTTTACTGATGATGAATGACGTCTTCTCTTGATCAGCCTCATCCATCACTATCTGGTTGTATCCTGGCATATTTTCGTGGCTCCACGCGAAAACATCTTTGTTGTCCTTTAAGAACTGAACTATTGATTCCTTCATGGGTGGAGGTAGGTTAGCTCCGATTCTAGTTGTTTTCTTAGGACGTCCTTCTTCCAAGCTAACCGTGTTCAATTCTTTTGATGGTTTAACCAAGGATTTTCATTCTACAATCGTCATCATTTGATTTTGCCCTTCCGTCCCTAGTGAGGCGAGGTAGCATTCTCTGGCTACTATCTAGTCTCCTATGACTTCCCCTATGCCGTGTTCAGTGGGGAATTTGAGGAACAGATGATAAGTAGCAGTTACTGCTCGTAGTCTGTTGAGCGTCGGTCGTCCAATAATGGCGTTATATGTTGAGGGGCAATTGACGACGAGGAAGTCATTAGTTTTGGAGATAATCTTTACATAGGTTCCAATTGTAATGGGCAATGTTACGATACCAACGGGATAAACCTTGTCATCTGTGAATCCTACAAGTGGTGCGTCCATAGGTCGCAGCCTGTCTTTATCAAGCTTCATCTGTTGATATGTCGGCAGGTACAATATATCTGCTGAACTGCCATTGTCTACCATCACTCGTCTGGTAGTGAAACCAGCGATATTCATGGTTATGACAAGGGCGTCATCATATGGTTGATGAGTTCCTCTAGCATCTTCTTCGCTGAAAGAGATTATTTGATCATCTAGACGAACATTTTTAGGGGGTCGTTGGACGACTAGGATATTGTGTATCTGTCGTGCATAAGATTTTTTTGAAGCGCGCAATGTTCCTCCTGATGCAGGGCCCCCTATGATGGTTTGGATCTCACCGACAGGTCTGGGTCTGCAGTTCTCGGTCTGTTCCTTTGGCCCTTGAACCTTTGGTGGACGACCAACATATTTTTGTAATTTCCCCTGTCGAATGAGTGTTTTTATTTGTTCCTTCAACGCCATGCAATTTTTGGTGAGGTGGCCCTGATCTCTGTGAAATCGGCAGTATAAATTTTACGGTCGACTATCAGGATCCGTGTGTATTTTACCTGGCCACCAAAGGGAGGGATTGGCTTGGATCTGCATGAGGAGCTGATCAATGGGTGTGTTCAGTGGTGTGAAACTACTGAATTTCCTGATTGGGACGATTGTTCTCTTTCATTCTAGTGTCTTAGAGAACTTAGGAACTTTCTGTTTGGCCGGTTCTTGCTAGCGGTCATCAACATCTTTTCGTCTTTTGGGAGGTGGATCGTCTCGGGATTCTATGGCATCTTCAGCGTTCATGTGTTTCTGGGCTTCGTTACATGAGCTCCGATAGTGTTTCTAGTGGGTCTTTGCAAAGATCGTAAAGGAAGTCTCCCTTTCGTAGTCCTGCCAGGAATGCGGTCAGAGTGACGTCTTCTTTCTGATGATCGATTTGTAAGGCCTCCTTGTTGAAATGGTGCACATATACCCTTAGCGATTCTTCTTCCATTTGTTTGACGTTGAGTAGGTGAGTGGGAGGACGTCCCCTTCGTTGACCGCTAATGAAGTGGTCGATGAATGCTCTGCTTAGCTGGACGAACGAGCTGATTGATTATGTTTGGAGTTTGTTAAACCATACCTGTAACGGTCCTTTCAGGGCCATCAGGAAGGCCCAACACATTATATCTTCGGGTACGCCCTGTAATTGCATGATGGTTTTAAATGCTTCCAAATAATCGAATGAGTCTTTAGTCCGGTCAAAACGTTCGAGCTGGGGTACTTTGAACCTCGTTGGAAGTGGAAAGTTAGCAATTCTGGGAATGAATGGTGAATCCGCTCGATGTACGAGGTTGTCTAGATTGCGGCGGCTTTCGCTTTCAAGATGTTCTTCATGTCCCCCATTTTCTTCTTCATTTCATGTAATTCCTCTACCAAGCGGGCGGTTTTGTCGTCTCCCTCTAGACGAACGAGTTGAATGATCGGGCCTTCTAGACGGATAAGGATCCTCTCCATTTGAAAATCTCTCCATTTGTCCATTTCATGGTTAAGCTTTTATTTCACACATCTGACGATATATAGACTGCCTTGTCATTTAAAATTTTAAATGATGTGGCAGTCTGTACACTATTAGATCTGTGATATTTAATCTGGACCATGAAATGGAGAGTCTCCATTTTATTTCAAATGGAGAGGATCCTTATCCCTTCTAGACGATCGGGCTGTCTTGGCGGGCCCATGTCGGCTAGGACGAGTGGAGCTTCTTGCACTTTCCTCTTGATGTTTGCCAGGTAGAGGAGTTTTCCGTGCGTCGTCATCCTCATGACCTCGATGGTTCGTTTGTCAGCTGTTAGCTTCTTAATCTTCACTCGTGTTTTCCTTTCATGGAGGAGGTTGATCGTCATCGAGGGGTTGTGGAGGAGTTGGTGGCTCATTTCTAAGTGCTTACCATAATTCTCTATTTTGGCGTGTTGTTTCCTGGGCAAGGTCTTGGATACTAGTCGCGATGACTTGCATTTGCCTCTCGACCGGGGTCATGGGAGGATCAGTGCTGGTTTCGTCGTTGTTAGCTCCTTCCATAGCTATGATTGATTTGTGCATGGCCCTTTTGCTCTAGGAATGACAATGGCTTATTAAGTCGTTCCCACAGATGGCGCCAATTGATAATGCCTTAAAATCAGTGGGCTCGAGCACACTTCAATTTTGATGGATGGAGAGACCTACAAATAAGAAATAGTGAGGGAGAACACCGGTGGTGGGCCGTTGTAGAAATCTTCGATACTTAAGTTAGATTCTTTGACCAACCACAAGCAATGTATGATAATATAGATGTTGTAGAGAAAAAAGTTAAGAGTACCTCTAGTGAGGGAGGATGGGGCTTTTTATAAGGTTAGTCACCTTTTAGCCATTGCTCCGTCATTTATGGGCATTTATGTATTAGATTTGCAACTGTTCCATGTTGATTGTGGGTGATGAATGACATATAATTAGCCGGTATGAATGTGCTTGGCTATCTCCTCTAAGATATGCGTTATAGAGGAGTTAATTTTTCTTATGACAATCGTCCATGACGTGGGTGATCGTTATTTGGATTTGATACTTATCATACTACATTTGAGCCCATACTCAACGTAGTGACTACTTTGATACAAACTCATATGAACTCCCACATAGAACTCACCCATGAAAACTAGTTTATAAGGGAAGGGTGCCTAGGAACCAAGGCCGGTTTAAGGGTAAGCCCAACAAGACTTTGGACTTGGGCAACACAAAAAAAAAAAAAAAAAAAAAAAAAAAAAAAGAAAAAAAAAAGAAAAAATTTTAGTATACATAAAAAAATGGCTTTAAGGGCAATGGATCTGGACTACACATTTTCAGATTTTTTTTTGGTCTCTCCAATCGTCGAAGGAAGTCCCTTGATCTTTCTATGTCTCTCTCTTTATTCTTTTTGCTTTTTGGAAAAGCCTTCGCCGCACCTCTCTTTTCTTCTCAAGTACAACTCAAAAGCCATTTTTTTTTTTCCTTAGTTCTATACTTCCATCCAATTTCCAATCTACAGGACAACAATCCACAAGTGACCATTGACCAATCTATAAAACAATAAGAGAGTCTAGAGTCACACACCCTCTTCAACTTTCGATATACTTTTTCAATCAATTTTGTTTTTTTACTCACAAATAATTGTAATAATATTAGTTTAATATCACTAATTGTGTATAAGAAGTAGTTTTAGTTTAATATTTTTATACTGTAATGCTTAATTTTTTTTTTTGTTATTTGTGCAATTATACAAATATCATTTCCCAATTATTTTTTAGGTACATAAAAAGTAGTTAATTGATTATACAAATATTCTTTCCTATTGATTTTATATGATTGTTTCTTTTGTTAGATTATTTTATTGATAGTGAAAGAATTGTGATTTGTTGACTATACCGGTTTCAATTGCTTCGGTGGAGAGGAGTTTTTATAAGTTGAAGTTGATAAAAACTTACCTTTGGACTACTATGTCACAAGAGAGATTAAGTAGATGGGCTATGATCTCAATTAAAAATCAGTATTTGGTTAAATCAAAGTACAATGAATTAATTCAAGAATTTGCTTCAAAAAATGTAAGGAAAAATTGTTTTCTTTAAATCATATTGTGCTAATTATACAGCACTATAACTGGGGTAACATTTTGTTTTTTGTTTTTTTGCTAAAATATTGTTTATTTCCTTAAACTTTGCATGAAATTCGGTTTTCATCTTAAAAACTTTAAAAAGTTTGTTTTTCGTCCTTAAACTTTGAAAAAATTTGTTTTTCGTCCATGAACATGAAAATTAGAGTGCTAATTTGCATTTTTAGAGTGATGAAAGTCATGTTTGTAGTGCCGATTTTACATTTTGGAGTGCAGTTCAGCACTTTAAATTCATGTTCAAAGACAAAAAAGAACGTTTTAAAATTTAAGGACGAAAAGTTGAAAATCGAATTTCATGCAAAGTTTAGGGTAATATTTTACTATTTTTTTTTTTAGGGAAAATTACAATTTTCCACTCTATTTTCACCAATTTTTCAATGTCTCTTCTGACTTTCGATTGTAACAATTTACTTCCCAATTGGACAAAATTGCACACCCAGTACCCCTCTGTTTAAATTTGGGTTAAATTGGATGGAAAACTGACTCACATGGCTACATTGAAATTGAAATTCGAAAATACTCTCACCAGAAAAAGTAAATTTTGAAATGCACTCATTGCCCTTGCACATGTAGAATTTTCCATCAAATTTAATCTCAATTTAGACTGAGGGGTGTGCAATTCTTTTCAATTGGGGGAGGAGTAAATTGTTATAATCGAAAGTTTGGGATTCATTGAAAAATGGGTGAAAATTAGGGTGAAAAAAGGTGTAACTGACCCCCTTCTTTTATTATGATTCAAGCTAAAAACACAATGAAACATTGATTTTGCAAAATGGGTGTGCATAAAATGTTGGTCAATTTGTTTGTTAGACACCCTATCAACAAAAGGTGACGGTGAGTGAGGTGCAAAACGTTTTATAGCTGTAAAAGGAAAGAAAGTATCTCCTACCATTGTGTTGCATGCAACATGTGAGACATGAGATATAACCTGGCATGTATGCTTTTGAGTCAAGCCATTGAAGCCAGCCAAGGCTTTGCCAAGTAAAGAAGAAAAAATCCAAAAACGATATGAGACGAGCAGGAATATTTAAAAAACAAGAAAAAGAGAAAGTTTGGTCTATACTGTATACTCTATAGTAGTGGTACCACTCTGTTTGATAGTCCAATTTGAATTTGAATTTGACGTGGGACCCAATAAGTTTGGCTAGGTTTATTATTAGGGCCTCAAAGAGACAAAGACTCACGGGAGACGTGGGTCCAGCTGTAGGTAAAGAGAATTGTAGATAATCTTTACTGTAAGGCACTTGCAGTTAAAGCACGTCAATGCAACTTGGTCCTTATTGCGAACATGCAATTGGCCTTTTTTTCCTTCTTCTCTTTTTTCTAAAAAATTTAATTTAATTTTTTTTAAAGGCAGAAAATGCACTCTAAACACACCCTACTGTTGTTTCAGTAAAAGTATAACAATAAAATAAAATTGGGGAAAAAAAATTCTTCTTGAACTTTTGGTCAAGACTAAATAGACTCTTTAATTTTTTAATTTAAAATTAAAACCCTTGAACGTTAAGAAATATTGAAAATGGCTTATTTTGTCTAAATTTCTGTCATATTTTTGTTTCATTATATATTAAAATTTCATTTTGCAAAATATTTTTAAACTAAAATTTAATTAAAAATGAGTTTTGATTTCATATTTCTTGATTTATTTATCCATATAAGTTTTAGATATAAGGATCAATTTGAGTAATTTTCAAAATTCATGGACTTTTAATTTCAAATTAGAAGATTAAGAGTCTCTTTGATTTTGACCCAAAATTGAAGGGGTGTTTTTTATTTATTTTTTTATTATCCAATTTTTTAAGCCCAAAAATTGGTCCTCATTATTCATAATATCTCATTCCTAATTAGTATTTTAGGGTCATCACAAGCATTATTTGCCTATGATTACCAGTGTGTGGGACAAAATATTTACATATATATTCGAAGAATAGTTAGATATAACAGTGAAATTAGGAGAAATTATTCAGTCGATCAGGTGAACTACATTTGACACGTGTATTATTTAATGAGTAAGATATATTCACACAACTGACTAATAAAGAAAAAGACTGAAATACCCTCCCCTCCATCATATCTGAATACCACCAGGCAGTCACCGGACCCAAACCAGAACTAAGTTCTATGCTCACAACTCATTTCTCCCTCTCTCCACGGCTCCACCGCTTTTTCTCTCACCAAACCAAGCTAATATCATCCTCACTTTCCTCCACTTTCTTGGCCTTTCTCAACTACTTTCCTCGACCCATTCACTCCCTCAAGGTCCTGGCCATGGTTGAACCACCAACAAGACCCATGTTTGGTTGAACGAGAGAAGCATAAACCAAGCAAAGGAGAAGAACCTTGGATGGATGAAATCCATAATTTCCCAGTGGATGTTCCAAAGGTATCGGCAATTTAATTTCGAAAAAAGAAAGAAAAAAAATGTTTGGTGTTGAAAAGCTAAATTTTGGAAATGGGTGCTGGCTTTTGTGAAATGTGAAATATATTCTTTATTTTGTTTTAACTGAGGTGTTGGGATTCATTCTTGGATTTTGGGACTTGATTGCGCTTTGTATGGATGTGGGGTGGTAGTCCTGGATTGAGAGGACATTTGCGTATTTTCTTAGGATCTAGGATTGAAATTGGAACTAATTATGTCTAGCAATTACATTTTTGACTGATGCATTTCGATGATTTCGTCTCTATTTGCATTTTCACTAAGTTTTTGCAGATGACAAAAAATGGGTCATGATGGTGGTTTAGCCATGGCTAGGACCTTGAGGGAGTGTATGGGTCAAGGGAAAGTAGTTGAGAAAGGCCAAGAAAGTGAAGGAAAGTGAGGATGATACTAACTTGGTTTGGTGAGAGAAAAAGCGGTGGAGCTGTGGAGAGAGGGAGAAAGAGGAAGAAAGGACAAAGGAGTAAGGTTGCTGGTTTGGTTCCGGTGACTGTCAATTGGAATTCAGATCTGATTGAGGGAGGCTATTTCGGTCTTTTCCTTATTAGCTAGTTGTGTGAATATGTCTTACTCATTAAAATAATACACGTGTCATTGAATTAATGGGTTGGTAGATGAATGAGGGTTGGTGGACGAATGACGTGGTTCACCAGGTAAACTGAATAATTTCTCAATATTCACGTGAGCTAAAAAAGAAAATTATGCTAAAAATATAACAATTGGAGCAACTTATTATAATTGGCTTATAATAAAAGTTGTGTTTTTGATCGATTGAACATAGATAATAAAAGTGGTGTTAAAGATAAACTCATGTGAAAGTAATATTACTTTAATTACAACTTTTAGCTTAGCATATTATGAAAAATAGTTATGCAGATTGACCATTTTGTTTTACAAAGGATAGAAAAAAAAAATTGCAATTGCAATTTGCATTTTTGTTTAACATGTGATGCGGATTCAGGCAACCTAGAGCCAAAATGGTGCTACGTTGAAAAGGCCAGGCAGTGTGGTCCATTTTCGGCCTGCAGCTTTGACGCTATCCATCCACTCAATGTGCCCGGCAAAACAAAAAGGAAGAAACCAAAATAGATGGTTTACAACTTGGTCTGAAAAGGTGTACGGGGGCGGATAGCGAGCCACTTAACTTCTGGATGAAACAAATACATCCAACCTGCTTATGAGAAATTATTCAAACACATATGTATAAGACGAAATTCACGGGAGATGAATGTCTCGATTCAAGAAAATATTCCTGATTATGGTCTTTAAATGATCATTGCTAATAATTTCTGAAGGATAATGTAATCACAAGTAGCAACATATGTTCCCTTCCATTATCTCTTAAAAGATAAAGATGAGGATTTGTACGTGTGTGTCAATTTGTTTTTTACTTGGCCAACATGATATTGATTACTCAAGATAATTTGTCAATTCATTTGGGGAGTTTTTTTAATAAAAAAATATATTATTTAGGGATAATTACAATAAACCCTTATGTAGTTTGTTCGTATTTCACTTTGTCTACGTGTGGTTTAAAACATGTCACTTAACCCACCTGAGGTTACATCCGTTAGCAGCCGTAACCCACCTCGTCACTTTCATTGTTAAAAACAAGGGTATACCTTCTTTTACTTCTTATTTTCCTTTTTTTTTTTTTTTTTTTTGAGCTTTCTCTCTCCTTCGTCTGTTCTTCACTTGGTGATAGAATTATGCATTTCATTTTGGTGGTTTGCGCAGCAGCTTGCGGCAACTATGGCTAGCTTCATCGCAGCGACGGTGGTGGCTAGAAGTGACGTAAGTTGCCAGCGGTTAGATCACGAAGTGAGGCTTAACGATATCGCTGTCAACAGCTCATGGCTAGGGATGGGTTTTTGTGGTGGCAACGGTGGCTGGTGGAGGTTTGTTACGGTGTTTTTGCAGGTAAGGAGTTTGAGTGGGTTATGGGTTTCTCTCACTAGGTTTATTTTGGAGATGGATTTGTTTGATGAAGAGGGTTGTGTTGCTTGGGTTTGGGTTTCTCTAATTTGAAGTTGAGTTTGCTATTTGTATCTATGGAGAGAATGGATTTGGTGGGATTCGTGGTTTGCAATGGAGCTTTCTTGTAGGCAAAGTGTTTGATGTTGGGTTTGCTTGAGGGTGTGTTTTGGAAGGGAGATTTGTTGGTTTTGGAGGATGAAAATGGCAATGGGTTTTGAGTTGAATTAGTGAAGATTTCAAGTTGTTGCAATACCTGTATTGATTATAGCAATAGTTGCATTCTACAGAGAATAGTGTAGAGCATGGTGAGGCGTTTTAGGTTTGTAAATAGTAAGATAAATTTTTTTCTTGAGAGGAAGCTATGTTTTAGGTTTGATCCATTTTGTTCTTGTTGAAATTATTATTTGTTCTTGTTTGATTCATTTTCTTTTATTGTTTAAGTGTTTTATTATTATTTTTTAACAGAAAATGTGAGGTGGATAATAGTTGTATAATAGAGCATACTTCAAGTGGGTTAAGTGACACGTTTTAAACCACAAGTAGGCAAAGTGAAGCACAGGTAAATCACAAGAGGGTTTATTGTAATTATCCCTATTATTTATGTCCTTAAACTTTGAATGAAATTAGTTTTTTTTTTTGCCTAAACATTATTATTTTTTTGGTTCCTAAACTATTTAAACATTACAAATTTTGTTCTTTCGGTCCTCTCCTGTTAATTTTTATCCTACATGTCTAATAGGTGGCACTATTTTTAGTATTAACGAATATGACATGTTTGATATGGACCATTACATTTTAAAAAAGAAGAACAAATGACACACATGGGATGAACAAGTGGCACAAAATTATTGGTCACACTTACGGTATGAAAAATCTTTTTAAAGTTTAGATACGAGAAAAGAATATTTTTCAATAGTTCACGGATGAAAAAAAAAAAGATTTTTTTAAAAATTTTTTTTTTTAAGTATTGAAGATGGTTCTTATATTTTTATGCTACTGTATGTAGATGATATGTGAATTGCTGCTAAGAGCATGTGTGATGTTAACAGATTAAAATCTTTGTTACACAAAGAGTTTGAAATGAAAGACTTGGGTGCTGCTAAAAAATTTCTAGGTAGGGAGATTCAAAGAGATAAGGAAGCAAGAAAATTGTGGTTGTCTTAGAAAAACTACATGAGGAAGGTGCTTGAAAAATTTAGCATGTTGGATGCTAAGCCTGTGAGCACACCATTGGCAAATCACTTCATATTATTTGGTAGTTAGTGCTCGAAAAATGATGAAGAAATTGAAAATATGTCAAAGATTCCATATGCTAGTGTAGTGGGGTGCTTAATGTATGCAATGGTTTGCACAAGGCTAGATTTGGCTCATACAGTGAGTACTGTTAGCAGGTATATGGTGAACCGAGGGATAGAGCACCAGAATGCAGTGAAGTGGATTTTCAGATACTTGAAAGGCACTGCAGAGCATGTGATCTTATTTTCAAGGCAGCCAGGGACTAATTCAGTTGTAAGGTATGTGGATGCAGACTACGCAGGTGAGGTGGATGATAGGAGGTCTACTACATGTTATTTGTTCACACTATCAAGAGGGCCTATTTGTTGGAAATTCACATTACAATCCATAGTAGCCATGTCCACTACAGAAGCTGAATACATGTCTGTAGCTGAAGCTGCAAATGAAGCATTGTGGTTAAAGGGGCTAATCAAAGAGCTTGGTTTGAATCAAGGTGGAGTTCAAATGCATTGTGACAGTCAGAGTGTCATTTACTTGGCAAATAATCAATTTTATCATGCTAGGACAAAACACATTGATGTTAGGTTCCACAAGATAAGATAGCTGATTGTTACAGTAGATATTGTTCTTGAAAAGGTTCACATTTAAGAGAATGCAGCTGATATGTTGACAAAACTAGTTACCGTAGCCAAGTTCAAGCATTGATTTGACTTGGTCACTGTTTGTAGCTTGTAATAGCCCTTAGGGGCTAAAGTGGTGGCGATGGAGGAGGAGTTCGTGAGGCTTGACCATTTCAAGTCAAGGGGGAGATTTGTTAAGTCAGTGCCTTAATTTGGTCAAAATAGTTGGCTGAATACTATTATTAGTTTTAGGACTCTAAAGTAGCCGAGCTTAAAAGTCCTTCATTGAGTAGGATTTGTAGCAAACCTAATACATAGCTGACACTAGTAAGTATATATATAAGGCTTGTTGGTTCCTTCAAAGTGAGCCACAATAGTAGGTAAATTAGATTTTTTTTTCTTTTTCTTGGTTTTACTCTCATAGTGAGAGAGAGGATAAGGTTGATCTATTTGGGGTTTGAATTCTTTGAGAGAGTCCTGGTGTCACTATTGTAATTTCCCTATTTTCATAGTGAAACTTTCTCTCTGTTGCCGCTTGTGGATGTAAGCATATTGTTGAACCACATAAATTCTTGTGTTTTTTATTTGTGTGTTTGATCTCTTTCTCTCTTCTTTAATCTTGTGCAAACAGTTAATTTTCACAACACCCATTTTTTCATTTGTCTCTTTTCAAACTTTTAATTATTGGTTAGCTTTTGTGTCCATTTGTTAACCAATTTTCTAATTGTAGCCATTATTGCACACAACTTTGGTGGTTTCAAGACAATCAAGAATTCCTCTTCCAAGTGCAGGAAGGTAATAATAATTCTATACTGAATTATTATTAGGTTGTTATGGACAATACAAAATCAAATCCTAAAAAAGTTTTCAAATTTGTTGGGTTGTTACAAACACTTAAAATCATCCCCAACAAAAGTTCCTTGAATTTTTCAAACAGAAAAGAACTTCTGATTGCAAAACTCGGTGTCTTTCTCAAACATTGACATTCTTTTTACAAGCTCTGCCAATGAGGGGCATTTGGTTGACACCCCATTTTGCTACCTACATTTTAACCCTAACACAAACTACGGTTTTCACAAATTAAAATTCTAAAAACGGAAAGTGCACAACTTGCCTAAATTAGGGTTTTAACCAATAGTGTTTTTGACCATCTGATCGACAATTAAAAGCAATCAAACAAATCTTTAAGTTGAGATGATTGAAATGACGTGTCATGTGTTTGAATCGGACCACACATGTGAAAAGTATAGCCAGTTGAAGTTTTAATGGATAGAGTGCATAATAATTAAATGACATTGAGCACATGAGATTAATCCAAATTAATTATGATTGGTCCATTAATTGGATTGATTTTAATTAATAAGGTGTAAATATCTTTTTGGCTCAAAGTATTAAATTATCATGGACTCTAGTACATTGGATAAACTGAACAAGTTAATTAGATAATTGTGGATTAATTAATTAATTAAAACATTTGAATTGTTTGAAATAAATCAATTCAAATATTTTAAAGGATTAAGAAGATCACTATTATATTTGGTGTTTATCATAAAACAGCCGGACAAAATTGAACAAATAGATAAATAAAAAAAAAGAATCTGAAAACAATTTTTAAAACCCAAAGTGCTGGTTGCCACTTTAATCTCCAATCCGGTACTTCAAGCACATCTTGAAGTACTGGCCGCCACTTTGATTGGGATTTGAAGTACCGGTCGGCACTTCAAGCTCGTATTCGCCACTTTAATCTCCAAGTACCGACTGCCACTTTGATTGGGATTTGAAGTACCGGCCGGCACTTCAAGCTCGTATTCGCCACTTTAATCTCCAATCTGGTACTTCAAGCACATCTTGAAGTACCGGCTGCCACTTTGATTGGGATTTGAAGTACCGGCCGGCACTTCAAGCTCGTATTCGGCACTTTAATCTCCAATCCGGTACTTCAAGCACATTTTGAAGTATCGACCGGCACATTGAACCACCAATCCGGCATTTCGAACCTGTAGCACGTTTTTTGATCCCAAAATTATCCCTAACCTTGAATTTTGAATTCTCACACATCTAAGTCAGTTCACAGCTGGTAGAGGATAAGGAATAGCGATTATTTGAAAATCAAAAATACAAAGTTAACAGAGGATATCTTATCGTTTGTTTGGCTATAAAAAGAAAAGAAGAGGTCAGTTACAGGTCCCAAAAAATTTGAGCTTTAGAGAGAATTCCAGATCATTCTATGTATGATTTCTAAAGTATAAAACACCTCTAAAGAATCCACCATTAAAAGACATAGAAAAGCTCCAACAAAAATCCTCTTTGGATATTCTATGGCGAAGCTCTGTTCACGTGTACCTTGAAGACCATCAAGGAAGTATCATTGGAGTTCTCTTTTGCAGCTGGGTAGTATACAAACTCCACACAACAACTCCTTTGATCTTTACTCTTTATTCCTTTTCAAGATTTTCCATTATTGATTATTCTTTGTGTCTTCTATTAACCAACTTCTTGATTGCAGCCAAAGTTGAACATAACTCTAGTGATTCTAAAGCAATCAACAAGATTTTCTTCCATGTGCATGCAGGTAAACATTCTTTACTGAATTCCTTTATTTGTTTGCCTATTCACATGATGATGACAATAATATGCCTTTTCACATGTAAATGATTTAATAAAAGAACTCGAACCTTTAAAATAAATTCTATGGTGAACCATGTTTTTGTACATTGAAATATTTGTTTTTGGCCAAGCTTTATCCTAGAAGACAAATTTTAATAGGGCAAAACGAGGTTCTTACACCTTCTCGTTTTGTAACCAAGCCCCCGAGCCTAGTCTTGAAGGTTCTAGATTAGTTTCTTTATGAATGTAATTTTCTATTTTACTATATTGTATTTAGGCAGCATTCAAATGTAATTTTCTTAGATTGTATCTAGGAAACAAACTTTTACCATGTAATTTTCTGTTTTGGACACTTAGTTGTAATCATACAATCCAAATTGAATCAAAGAGAGGTATTTTTTTCAAAGAATTTTCTTGTTTTTCTTTCTTGTAAAAATAAGTGGCGACTCTACTGTAACATTACCTTCACTCTAGAGGGATGATCATTCGTCAGTTGGGTCACATTTTGAGGCCCATTTGACCCTCGGGTTGTGGTTCTCACACTATGTACAAACTAGTTTTCTCAAATTGGATTATTTCTTCATATATTAATATATTTTATATTTTATTGTAGGTAAAAGAAGTATTGTTTGAAGAGTTTCTCACCCTACAAGTAGTGTGGACTTGTAAGGGAACACAACTAATTGACTGGACTTGTTGGAAAATTTGGTAGATGGCACGTATTGTCTTAAGAGAGCGACGTAGTCATTGCTTCAACTCCACCACCTCTTATTGGTTTTTTTTATTTGGTGCAAATAACAAATTTAAGGTAATATTTCTCCTTTTATTTCCAATATCATTTACCTCGGGCCTAGAAGTATGAAATTTCTTCCCCTCCAAGAATGATGTTATTTTATCAATTATAATTTTTCATATTATGAAACTTCAAACTTGAATGGAAATGAAACGCTAAAGTAAGTGATAATGTAGGATCGTCTATAGTTTATAAGTATTAAATGGACTTAGTTTATTATTTTTTTGTGTTCACGTAGTGACGTAGCTAGCATTTTACATTAGCAGGGGCCAGTGTATCAACCAATTTTTTTTTCATGAAAATCCAAAGTAGCATCCATATGGTATTAACAAAATATCAACAACTGAAAATAATGCCGTAAGTCTAGCTTGATGTAAATCTAATAGTCTAGCTTTACAGTACAGTTGTAGTTAACATTCACAGTCTTAGCATTGTATTATGCAAGTATTAGGTCCAATGAGAGCACTGCTTTGTACCCTGATGACAAACAATTAACAACATGATATAACCAGGATTTGAACTTGAAAATTTCCAAAACATAAACCAAAAACAAAGTTTAAGAAAATCCAAACTAACATTTATTCAATATTGTTACCCAAATATCAACCTAAGAGGGGGACTGATTTAGGTTGAGGCAAACTTTTTCGATTTAAATGCGAAATTAAAACTATTTTGAAATCACAAATATTAGTTAAACAATTATAAGAACACAACTCAATTGCAACACAAATAAGATAAACAATCAAGCACAAGTATGTAAGCAATTAAGTAAGTAAGAGAGAGAGAGAGAGAGAGAGAGAGAGAGAGAGAGAGAGAGAGAGAGAGAGAAATCAAACTCGTGATTTTTATCGAGGTTTGGCTTCCCCGCCTATGTTCCTGCCTCAGGAACACTTCTTGAGGATTCCTTAATCCACTATTGGATCATCTTCTTTTGGGTGAAGATCAAACTGTTACAATCTTGCTTACACGGTCAAGAGTAACCATCGAATGAAAAAATCCTTTCCACTCCTTAGGATTTATACCAAACCCTAACAATCACTCACAAGAATAATAAGGGATTATAGTACAATAGAAAGCTCTCTCAAAGAGTAGTAGTACACAAGTAGGCTCACTTTAATAGTATATCAAAGAATTGATCAAAATGGCTCAACAACTATTATGAGAAATTAGATTTTGAATCAAAGTAAGAAAATTTAAGCTTGAGAAAAATTGGATTGAGTAGAGAACGCATTAGCAAGTTTCTAGGGTTTTTCTTTGTTCTCTTTTTTGTCTAGATGCTCAGAAAGTTGAGTATTTATAGCCAATTTTGAATTCTTCCCGTTATAGAGGTTGACCTAGCTGTTATTTTGAAATTCAAGCAATCCAGTCACCTAGATTATCAATATGGAAAAAATCCTTTGAAAATAATCCGTTACAGTGAGGCAACTAGCTGTTATAATTTAAATTCTTAGAGATCCAATCGCCTGGATGAAGTGTTAGTCGCCTGAATTATTTTGGCAGATTTGGACAAAAACTCTCGGGTTGGAATTTTCAGTCGACTGGGTCAATTCAGTCGGCTGGACTGAATCCAGTTGTCTAGATCCCTGATGCAGTCGCCTACATCTAGGGTTTCCAACCTTTAATTGTTTTGGCTTTGTTTTTAATAATCAAACTTTTATAAATTTATTTCTTTAGAGGGATTTGATTATTTTCTTTGAGAACATATTAGTCTTATATAAATATTATTATGATTTGAGTTTAGGACTATATATAATTTATTACTTTTGAAAATCATTTTGAGTTGGTTTTAAAGTTGAGCCATAAAGATCAAAACTTAATAAACTTTACAAAAACCTAACTCTTACTCTCACTTGTCTTGGAACATGATTCTTGAGCTTGATTCCTTTGACTTTGGTCTTGATGACTTGATCTTCCATGAATCTGTATTTTGACGAAGTTGCATTTGTTTGATTCTTGGTTGACCATAGCGGTCCAATCAACTAACTTGTCAAAATCATACTTTAAACATGAATCATTAGTTCATATGAAAATATCATTTATGAATATCTTTAAATTATTGTTATCATCAAAATTACATGAATGTTCTTGGATTAATTAGTCAAATAATAGGGTATTGAAACCTTGAGGCTAACAAATATTATAAAACACCAACAAAAAAGATACATAATAAGCATTTCTTAGTACATCTCAACCCATTCATTTTATCCTAATGAAAGTCGATGTGTTTTTAAGTCTCGAAAATCATCTATGATTGAATCTATTGTTTGTTGCCAAACTAGAATTTTCAAAGAATGGTCACCAATTTGTTTGAAGGAAACAAATAACTATGCTAGATAAGGGTCTAGTACCTTACTGTAGAACCCTAATCTGACTTCGATCTAAAAGGGGCTTGATAGGCTTGGTGCTTGCCTTTGCCCAAAGGACTTCAAATTAAAAATGCAAGTAAGCAAAAAGAATGAAAATAGCACTAAAGTGGATAACAATCAATAAGATTAACTAACTAAGCTAATGCAAGTAAACAAGAGAATAATAAAGCAGATAATAACTAATAAAACTAACTAATTAAGCTAATGCAAGTAAGCTAAAGTAGATAACAATTAATAAAACTAACTAATTAAGCTAATTCTAAAGTAAAAATCATCATAGCATTCATAATTAAACCTAAATTATAGACTAAAGTAACTAAATAGTGCAAATCGAGGGCTACGCCTTAACTATAATAACAAATAATGCAATTGAGGTAACTAAAGCATCAAACGTCATTCACATAAACGGTACATTCTTATGCATTCAAGACATCAATCGAGGGAATACTTACAAGCATGTACAATGACTTAGCACACTCTCTTTCCTAAGTAACCGTTCTCTCAGAAAATAGTAAAAAGCTACGATTCTCACAAATGGAAACTCTCTAAATTCTCAAGTAAGATTCTCAAGAAACAGTAACTTTTGATCTCAAAAATGCTCTTTGGGTTTGTTTGGGTGTGTGTGTGTGTGTGGAAATGCACCTGGATTCATTATTTATAAGCTAACTCCAATAGTTACATTTCATACCTTGATCTTCTTTTCAAATCCCATGGAAATAGCCCCTGTTACTTGATAACTGCCTCGATCATGGTCTTTATGTTAGAAAATTCAGGAATGTGCTTTGGATTCCAACGTGCATAATCCCATTTGCCAGATGTCATCTGTGTGGCTATGAAAATTAATAAACACGTGTCGCTTCTTAATTGGTTTACGTGCCTTCTTCTAACTGGCTCATGTTTTGACCATTACTTGGTTCATGCATCACTCTTTGATTGGTTTACGTGCCCTCTTCTAATTGGTTTCTATTTTGACCATTACTTAGTCCACGCATCGCTATTTTATTGGTACTCTTGCCAGCTCACACGCCGTGATCTACGTGTCGCTCTTTGATTGGTACTCTTGCTAGCTCAAATGCCAAATCATTATTTTTGAATTTCCTACTTCATATGCCCCTCGCACACGATTCGGTAAAGATTCTTTACTAAACATGTGTAAACATGGTTCCAAAGTACGCTTCACCTTCTGACGGTTATGCCAGCTTTTATGCGGCTCTTAAATGAATGGAAGGCAACATACAGTCGTTTCACTGCTCAGTAGTCATTTCACAATTTCAACTTTCGAAATCCTACCAACTTTTAAATGTTTTTTTTTCTTTCAGTTTGTTGTAAACCCTTGTTTTTCGTTTTCACCCTCGATTTCACCCTTCTTCCTACTATAATGGCGAAATCTTCCTCCAATGATGATCTCTGTGATCGTGCCATTCAGATAATCGAAGCACTTTCTGTTGATCAAAATATCAGGGGTGTTTTAATCCCATTTGAAAGTAAACGTTCCTCTTCTTCATCTACCTCTACATCACCACGATGTGGTTTAGGTCCTTACTTCACTACCTACCCTGAGGAACTCTTTCCAATCTTTCCTTTCCACCCCAATCTTGCCTATTACTACCAAAGGAAACAAATGAAATGGGGATAATGGGATACATTTTCCACCTCAGTGACATGGTACAAGGCATCCGAACAATTGGTCTGCCTAGGTAGCAAGATTAGCTCCTACTAAGCTCGAAAAGTGGAAGATGCTAGGGATTAATGAAGCAATCCGTGCTTCCAAGTATGAAATCTCCATCAATCCAATCTTATCACTTTCTGGTTCCTAGTGACCAATATTTTTTCTTTTTTTGAAGGGGTACATGACCCCGATGGTAGCTGATGTCTTTGCCTTGACGTGCTTACGTCCTATGGGTGCATTCGCCCACAACCTAATGGCCACTGGTAAAGGCCCTAAAGAAGACATCTTCAATGGTGTACCCCTCAACTACAATGGCTTCATTAAAGCAATGAAGGGTTTTGCCAACTCGCCCGTCACGTACAAAGAAGAGTGGTGTTTCTACTTGTTTTGGATATTCAAATTCCTAGCTTGCACTTCTTCTAGACGAGTCATAAACTACTATCTACCAAACTCTCGATAATTGGCGAATGGTACTCCTATCGACCTGGGCTCATTTAGGTTGGGAGAGCTCTATCGAGTCATTTTTTGCTCAGTACTGAGCCTAAACAGTTCCATGGCGGGCCCGTTTGGCTCATACAAATGTGGGCTTACTCTTACTTCCCCTCGATTGCTCCTAAGCTTCATCCAACCATTGTCCCATGGTCATATGGAGAAGCATGGATGCACGCCAGGTACCCTGAAGAAGTCCACTTATATCCTACCTGCTTCAAACTCTTCAGTGATCCGTCGAGAAAGAGATCACCTGAAGAATTCATGTCTTTCGAGGCAAAAAGGTATGGTTCTGAGGATTTTCAAAAATTCTCAAGCCAAGGCTTCTTTAGAGGAGATGTTGCATGGGGCGCTTGTCTCCATTCAAGGGATTTGGTGATCATCAGAGCCACCAATGCTAATGTGAAAGCTTACTGTCCTTCGCTGGTGGCGAGGCAGTTTGGGTTGGTCCAGTTGTTACCTGTTCCCCCAACCTCGACCAAGAATAAAGACTGGAGTTCTAGGGTCTCGATTTCAAAGGACGAGGCCCAAAAAGTAAGTAATTTTGCCAGGGAAAGGGTCACAAGCTTCACACTTACACCCTTCCAGGTTCGACCAGTGTCATCTTCATCATTCCACAACTGATAGAAGATTTACATGGCCCATTTTAATATTGATGATGACCTGATCGAGGCTATTCAAGGTTACTGCCCTTCGTTTTTGTTGCACCAGTTTGCAGGTATCCTTTCATCCTTCTTCTAATTGTGTTATTGCTTGTATGGCTTTTAGCATGATGTAAATGCCATTTACTCTTCTTAGGTGTTGGTCTTGAGCACATAGCCAGTTATGTGATTCCCCAACCTCTTCAACAAATCTCCTTTTCTGGGAAGAAGATAGGTGGTGATCCCTCTTCTTAGAAGTTTGCCACTGTCGAAGTAAGTTCTGATCCTCTAATTAGTCTAGTTGATATAGTTACTGATATAGTTGCTGCGTATAATGCCCAACTTGCTGAAGTAGATTTTGATTTGAGAAACCAGCTAATGAGGTCTTGTTAGGCCAATTTGCTTTAGAATGCAGCTTTCAAGAAAGCCAAAGAAAGCGTAAGGCTTCACGCTCCTACTCCTCAACTACCAGCTTCTTCAGAGTAAGGGGCTCATACTTCAACCAAAAGGAAGACTCTTGAGATTGAAGAAATCGACCCTGCTGTCTCTACCATAGGTGCTAAAACTTTTGGCAAAAAACTAATCAAAATAGTTGCCAAGAAGACTACTGCCAAGAAGCCAAGGGTTATCAAGATAACACCTGATGCCTTAATCCACGAAACTAAGCCTCTGGTAGAGGAGCTCGATGATGCAACCACCCTGTTCGCTTTGATAAAAAGTGTAGGTCAACAAAAACAAGTTTTGGGTGGTATTATCTAGGATCAACAGGCCCTAGAAGCTGAAGATCAACGAATAGCTCGAGAACATGAGGAAGCTATACAGTTTGTTTTTGTCATCGAAGCTAAAAACAAAGCTGTAGAGGCTAAGAGGAAGCATTTGGAAGCTATAGAAGAAGAGAGGAGGAAGGCTGAGAAAGCTGAGGAGGAGAGAATTGTTGAGATAGGGAGGAGGTGGAGGTGAAGAAAAGGGAGAAGGCTGATGTTGAAAAGAAGAAGCAGGAGGAGATGGAAAAAAGAAGAAAAGAAAAGGAGGAGGCGGAGAAGAAGAAGAAGGAGAAAGAAGAAAAAGAGAAACAAAAGAAGAAGGAGGAAAAAGAGAAGGAGGAGGCTAAGAAAAAGTAAAAAGAGATAGAAGAGAAGGAGAAGAGAGAAGAAGAAGCTGCCAGAGAAAAGGTAGAAAAACATAAGGCACAAACGGTGCCAAAGGAAAAGCAAATGGTAGAGGAAATTGGGGAAGTGGCTACAATGCTAGAATAAGAGGTTAGACAACCAACCATCGAGGCTGAGGCTTTGATCGAGGCTGTGACCTCTTCTATCGAGGCTGCCACTCTTTTGGTTAGCGTAAGTTTTGCTTTCCTTTTTCTATATCTTGATCTTTATACCTTAATTTTCTTATTAACTTGTAATTCCTTTTTTAGGCTTAAACCATGCTTGAGGGTTTTGGGGACATTGAAAAACTTCTTGAAGATGTTTCTCTGACCCTTCAACAGTGCCAGACCCCTACCAAAGCTTCTTCTACCATTACCTCTTTGAAGCAAATGAAATAACAACTTTAAGCAGCAATCAACCAGTTGAAGGAGCTTTTAAAACAACCTGCCAATGTGATTCTTCTTGATGCTGGTCTGGTGGACCAATTCCAACAGGTGGCTCGATTTCTGATTGCCAATCCCTTTGCCCTGAGTGAAAGTGGCAGAGCTCTTTTGGGTTTTTTTGTGCAAAATCTTGACAGCACTATTTCTAACCTCCAAACAGCCCAAGTAAAAAGGAACCAAGCCATAAGTCAAGAAGCAGATCATGAGTAGAGAATCTCTAGGTTGCATGCTCATCAACTCGATCTTCAAGCCAAAGTATTAGAGCTAAAGTCCATTGACCAAAAAGTGAAGTCTCTTGAGGCTGAGCTCCCAATTTGGAAATCTAAGCGAACCCAAAAATGTTTGGAGCTTCAATCTATACATGTTGAGAGTCAAGGACTGGTTCGAGGGGTAGAACTGATCTCTAAAGCTGAACAAGATTTGCAAACCCTTCAGTTATAGATTAGTGACCTTAAGATGCTGCCTTTGATGAGTTAGGTTGGCTTGTTTCTGCTTTTAAGGAGTTGTAATTAAACTTTTCCTAAAATTTTGCCCTTTTTTGGACAGATTTTATATATTGCCAATGTCTGGCTCTTGTGTATATTTACTTAGGCTATTTTTCAAGCCTTAATACGTTTTACCTTATCTCAAAATCTTTTATGTTGATAAACCATTTCATTAAAGCTTGGCTTGTATGGTTTAAGGTAGTTTTCATTTATTGATCTGATGTGCTTTTCTACATTAATATGCATTAACTTGTATGCATTTCTATCAAATAACTGACTGACCAAATATGGTCCTTCCCAATTGGGTGACCATTTTCCCAAATGAAGGTTTTTGGTCCCTGAAGGTAATATCACTTTCCAGACGAAGTCCCCTATTGCAAAAGTCTTAGGTCTAATATTTCGATTATAACTCTTAATGACTTTTTGCTTTTGTAAAATGATAGAATTTAAAGCTGATGCTTGTGCTTCATCCAAATCATCAATTTCTGCCATCATAGCACTTTCATAATCTATGTGACTCAATTGATTTCGTTTGGCCATCCTAAGTGACAGAACAGTTATTTCTATTGGGAGTACTACATCATGACCATAAACCAATGAAAAAGGAGTTGTATTGATGCTTAACCTTTTTGAGGTTCGATAGGCCCATAAAACTTCTGACAATAACTCATCCCAATTTGAAGGATTATTATTAACAGTTTTCCTTAAATTGGCCTTGATGATCTTGTTGGTAGACTTTGCTTGTCCATTTGCCTGTGCGTAATATGGTGTGGATTTAAGGATTTTGATTCCATATTCTTGTGCAAAAGCCAAAACTTTTGATCCATTAAAAGCCATTCTGTTGTCCACAGTAATACTTTGAGTTAAACCAAATTGATGGATCATCATTTCTTTTATGAATCGAATCACATCATTTTCGGTTACATACTTATAAGCTTTGGTCTCTTCCCACTTTATAAAGTAATCTATAGCCACGATTACAAAACAGTTCTTCTTTTTGGAGGTAGGCCTAACTTTTTTTTATTAAATCCATTGCCCATCCTCTAAATGGCCAAGGTTTAATGATTGAGCTTAACTTGGCAGCAGGTAATCTGGGTAATGGTCCATGTTTTTGACATGCCTTACATCCATGAGCATATTCAATGCATTCTTTTAAGATCTTTGGCCAGTAGTATCCATATCGATGTATCAGCTATCTTATCTTTATTCCTGATTGATGAGCTCCACAAATTCCCTTATGGACTTCAACCATCACTTGTATTGACTCTTCTGTGCTAATGCACTTAAGCAAGATTCCATCAGCTCCACGTTTGAAGAGGCATTCATCTTCTTTTCCCATTAAAACACACCTTCTGGCTTTGAGTTTTAAGGCATTGTTGGTACAACAATTTGGGCTTCTTAGGTATGAGATGATTGGACTTCTCCAATCTTCTTTCCCTACCTTGAGAGTAAAAATCTCTGTCCCTAACTGCTTGGTAAATATCGATGGCAATGTTCTTGATTTTATTGCCTTAATTTCAATCTTTTCATCCTCGAGTGGTCTATAACTTGATGCTGCTTGGGCCATTTTATTGGCCTCATGGTTTTCTTCTCGGGTATATGGTGTAGAGTACACTCTTGGAACTCTTGTAGTAATTGTTGGGCAGACACTAAATGTGGGGCTAATATAACAGTTCCACACTTATATTGTCCCTTAACTTGGTTGATTACTAACTGTGAATCACCAAATATTTCCACATTCCTTATTCCCATTTGTAGAAGTATCTCTAATCCCAGCACTAAAGTTTCATATTCTACTTGGTTGTTAGAGCATACTTTTTCTACTCTAAATGCCAATTGGGTTTTTACTCCTTGTGGTGATTCCAAAATTATTCCAACACCTGCTCCTTGTTCAGCTCTTGATCTATCAAAATAAAATTTCTATGGGACTAAAGCCACATATTGGGTTTCTTCTGGCATAATGTCACAAGGATGATCAGCCAAGAAATCTGCCAATTCTTGGCCTTTAATTGCTTTCTGTGGCACATATAGTAAATCAAATTCTACTAGAGCTAAACTCCATTTGCACATTCTTCCACTTAAAATAGGTTTTGACAGCATATATTTGATGACATCAGTTTGAGCAATAATGAACACAACATAAGCTAGCATGTAATGTCTTAATTTAAGTGTAGAAAAATACAAAGCTAAACAAAACTTTTCAACAGTAGAATATCTACATTCATTTGGATTCAAGATTCTACTTAAATAAAAAATAGCTTGTTCATGGCCATCTTCATTGTCTTGGGCCAATAGACTTCCAATCGATTCTTGGGTAGCAGAGATGTATAGCTTCAGTTGTTTGCCTTCTCTAGGAGGAATCAACACTGGTGGGGTGGCTAGATACTGCTTGATAACATTGAAGGCTTTTTGTATTCTTCATGCCACACAAATGCCTCATGATCCTTCAATCGAAGTAAGGGAGAGAAAACTTTGGTTTTTCCTGCCACATTTGCAATAAATCTCCTCATAAAATTTATTTGCCCAAGTAATCTTTGCAATTCCTTTTTATTAGATGGAGGCTTGGCTTGTAAGATAGCCTTAGCCTTACTTTTATCCACCTCTATCCCTCGATTGTGTACCAGAAACCCTAAAAAATTCCTAGCTGTAACGCCGAAGGCACATTTTAATGAGTTCATCTTTAATTGATGCTTACTTATTCTTATAAAGGCTTTTCTAGGTTTCTTAAATTCTCATCAAAGTCTTGAGACTTTACTACTATATCATCTAGGTATACTTCCAGATATTTTCCAATCATATCATGGAAAATGGAATTCATAACTTTTTGATAAGTAGCCCCAGCATTTTTTAAACCAAAAGACATTACTACCCACTAAAATGTTCCTATGGAACCAGGACATCTAAATGCAGTTTTATGTACATCACTTTTTGCAATGAAGATTTGATTATAACCTGAATGTGCATCCATAAAAGATAAGACTTTATATTTAGATGCATCATCTACCAATAAATCTGCTACGGGCATAGGATATTCATCTTTGGGTGTGACCATATTTATATTCCTAAAATCTATACAAATCCTAAGTTTGCCATTTTTTTTTATTTGTTTATTTATTTATTTTTATAACAGGGACTATATTTGATAACCATTCGACATACCTGGCTGGTCTAATAAAACTTGCTTGAACCAATCTTTCAATCTCCTCTTTTATTTTGAGGGTGATGTCAGGAGCCATTCTTCTAGGAGCCTGTTGAAATGGTAGAAATCCCTCATTGATTGGCAATCGATGTTCCACCAGCTTTCTGCTTAATCCTGGCAACTCTGGATAATCCCATGCAAAACAATCTTTGAATCTTCTACCGATTGTCATGATTTTGTCAAATTCTTCTGGTCCGAGATGACCACTTACAAAGGTTACCCATGGGTCTTCCTTGGTTCCTAGATTTACCTCCATAAGGGGATCTTAAACTTCCTCTTTAATATCATCCATCCTGATTGGATGGGTGCTTATTTGTTCTTGGCCCACAGTTTTTTGGCCATTTTGAGGCTACGTGTTATGCTCAGCAAATTGAGACTTTTGTTCTAACCTTTTTTCTGTTACATAACCTACCAGTTTTCTTAGGGCTAGATTGATGGCCTCCCTTTTCTTTATATCGGTGGGTTTATTCAACATCTTCAACGTAATAATTGAGGCCACTCTCAATTTCTAGCCTTGCCTTTGTCTCTTCCAAATTTTGGCTGAGCTTGAATAAGTCCTCCAATGTTAGAGGCTCTTCAGGTCCAACGGTTACCCTCGATGGGTTCCCATTTTGGTTTATTCTTGTAAATTTTACAATGCCCACACAATCATTATATAAATGTGCATCTACATTATTGTTATAAGTAACAAATGGCTTTTCATCAGCTTTTACCACTTCGATATTATTGTCATCTTTCCAGAAATCTAATAATTGGTGCAAAGAAGATGGTACAACCCAGTTAGAATGAATCCAATCTCTTCCTAACAAAGCATTGTATGCTGAGTTAGTGTTAACGACAAAGAAGGCTATTGTAGCCACTTTACTGTCAACTTTGACCTTGATAGGAATGACCCCTTTTGTCTTAGTGGCTCCACCAGCAAAACTACTAACAAAAATATATGTTGCTATTAGATCGCTTTCTGTTTTGAATAGCTTTCTAAGCATGGATGTTGGCAAGATATTAATTGCTGCCCCATTATCGACTAAAACCCTATTAACGGGTCTACCATCCATATGTGCCTTAATATATAAGGGTTTCAAATGCTGACACATAGATACAGTACGTTTTTCAAATACGATTTTACCTGTATCTTGGCATTCTTCATCATCTGCTAATAAGATGGGTGTTGCCCTTCGAGCATCTTTTTCCTTCTGTATCCAACTTGTTGCCATAAACTCCCTTGGTAAGGTAATGGCATTGCAACTAATTATTTTACCATTTTTTGGCTCTTGAGACTCGATCTTTGATCTTCCAAGTTGGATCTCGAGTACTTCTTCAGTTTCTGTACATTCTGTGGCTTCTGATCCTTCTATCTCTTCAACATCTTTAGTTTCCTCAACTTCAATATCATCAATATCTTCAAAGTTTTCAACACCTTCGATATTTTCAATGCCCTCCAAATCTTCAACATCTTCGATGTTTTCAATATCATCAATATCTTCAATACCTTCAATGTTCTTGATATCTTCAATATCTTCCGTATCTTCAGTTGAATTGACTCGTATATTTTCCATTGATGTATTCTAGGATCGTTCCGCCTCGATTGAGTTGTCTTGTGCTTCTTTCCTGCCCCTTGGGTTTCGTTTCTTTCTTCCAAACCAAACTTGCACTGTTTGACAATTTTGTGGTAGGATTGGCATATATAAGGCTTTGACTTTCTCAAATTCTGTTTCTGATTTAGTATTTTCACTGCCTTTTTCCAGGTGTTTGTGATCATCTCAAGTTTTCTCAAGATCTTTGCCTCGATAAGGCTTGGTTACCGTGCTTTGCACTCTGTGGCCTATACCATCCTTTATTATTGGTATGTCGATGTCTTTTGCCAGTGCATCGACAATGTCTTCCTTCCGAGCATAAGGTCCATTGAGATATTTAGGTGCTTCTGCTTCTGTTATCACTTCCATTGAGTCTGAATCAGTCATTGACCTTGAAGAATAATGATCTTTTCCCTCATATTCTTGATGTAAGGCTGCTTGTTGCCTTATCCATCTTCGTCTTTGGGTTCGTGTCATTTTTTAGAAATACGGGTTGTACCCATATTTATAAGCTTGTCTATGGATTGGTTTGAGGCTAGGAGATTCAAGGGTAAGCCATCTTCTTGCTTCTGAAACTGGTGGCCTTCTCATTCTTGGCCTCCTGATTGATTCAAACCTAGAGTCTAGGGTTTGATAAGAAGTTGGCCTTGATCGAGCCATTTTTGGCTATACATATTGAGGGCCAAGCCTCAATTGAATCGAGTATGAGTGTGAGACAGATCTTGGTTTAGGTCTACTAGTTTTTGGTTCCTGTTGCCTCTTATTGTTTCCTTCCTTGGTTTTTGCGAAGCATTTAGCCAATATATGGCTACATCTCTCGCAAATAGTGTCATCTTCACTATCTTCTTAGCTAGGTTTTGGTGGCTCTCTTCTAAGTATCTCTTTGTATGAGAAAGTAGGTTGTTCAATGGGATATGCCACGCTTTTCCCTTTGTCAATATGGACATTATTGCCCTGAATCGAGGTACTCCTGCCATAAGATTTGGTTAAGTTATATCAATTTGAGGTAGTTGACCTATTGATCCTTAAGTTGCTCATCCCTTGTGTAGCTTAAACTAGCTGCTTTTCCTGTGGGCAAAAAACTTGTAGTAAATTGACCTTGGACTTGTTAGTTTTGACACACAAATTCTCATTAGATATAAGCGAACTAAAATCAACAGATGTAGTGTTGACATCTACAACAAGAAACAAATTTGGATCTATTGCCATACTTTCTTGAGATGCTTCAAGAAATTTTAAAACATTTCTGTCTATCTTATCCTGTACCACATTCCTAAAAGTTACACAAGATTTAGTGGCATGAGTATAAGTACTATGCCATTTGCAGTAATCCATTCCTTTCAATTCTTCCTTAGAGGGAAATCTGTGTCTTCCTATAATTCTCAATTGATTGGCTTTATAAAGGATGTCAAAGATTTCATCTGCTCTCTCCACATCGAAAGAGTAAGCCCTTAAAGAAGAAGTTGGTTTGTTGGACTCTTATGCTTGGATTTGCTTTTTATATAAAGCCTCACAAACAAAAGGTCCTTGATCTATGTATTCTGCCAAATCAATTTCATAGTTAGGATCTTGGTAGTAGGTCCCATAAGAAGAATTTTTCCTTTAATTTTCTTATTTTAAAAGCCTTTCAAACTTAGAAGCTCTTTTTGACAGCTTGAATAGGTCAATGAAGGTTATTCCTTCAAATATCTTTCTTAACTCGAAATTAAGGCCATCGATGGCTATTTTAATATATTTTGCTTCTAGCAAAGTGGTGAGACATCGTGTTCTGATTCTTTTACACCTCATGATGAATTATTTTGCAGATTCATCTGGTTTTTGCTTTAATCGAGCTAAATCTGCCATTGAACTCCCACGTTTGATCTGGCAAAATGGGACTGGAATTTTCTTCCATTTCCTCCCATGAATTAATGGAGTTTGCAGGTAATGCAAAATACCAAGTAAATGCTTGGCCTGTTAGAGAATTAGGAAACAACCTTAGTTTTCCATTTCCAATATTAGAATATTCACCACATTGGACAGTAAACCTGGAAATATGTTCTAAAGCTATTTTTTCATCCTCTCCTGAAAACATGGTAAAGTCAGGTATTTTAAACCCTCTAGGCCATTCTCCCCTATCTATCCTTTAAGGATATGGTTTTCTATAGGGGTGTCTTGGCGCTCTTCTATGACTTAGACGTAGTGCTTGATCTATGATTTCTAAAATTTGGTTTCTTAGTTCTTGACCTTGTGCAGGTCTAAGGTTTGGTTTGACTCCAATATTTATTTCTTCGAGATCTATCCCTCTGTCGAAGGCATCTTAGGAATATTATAGGCATTCCTATCCTGGACCTCATAGCCATTTTGTCCATAATTTTGCCTATCATTGTTCTAATAACCAAACTTGTTTCTCCTGTTCTGAGGAGGTCTATAGGGTTCATTACGTGGGGGTTCATTTCTAAACTCTCCCCTTTGATCATAAGGTTGTTCAAACCTAAATTGCTCCCTATATGGCTCGTTTCTTACTGGCCCAAACATTTGAGGTGGTTTAAACCTAAATCCTGCCTCTGGTTGGCCTATTCTTTGCTGGAATGGTTCCATTCTAGGATGTTCGAATTGAGGTTGTCCAAACGAGGTGGTTCCAATCTTGGTGGCTCCATTCTTGGTTGCTCGAAACGAGTTGGTTCCACTCTTGGTGGCTCCATTCATTGGTTGCTCGAATCGAGGTGGTTCCACTCTTGGTGGCTCCATTCTTGGTTGTTTGAATTGAGGTGGTTCCACTCTTGGTGGCTCCGTTCTTGGCTGCTCGAATCGAGGTGGTTCCACTCTTGGTGGCTCTGTTATGGGTTGTTCAGCTCGAGGCTGTTCCACTCTAGGTGGCTCCGTCATGGGGATATTATGGTTGGTATTGTTTGGTATTTCCTCAGGTCCTATTCCAGGGTTGATGGGATAACCTATATGTATCTCTACATTTGTTGCTACTATTTCTATCTAAGGTTGATTTTCACTATCATGACCAGATCCTTGACCTATTTCTATCCCCCTTGTTGTGTTTCTTTGAGATATCCCTTGGACCAATGTAGCAATATTCTGAGTGAATTGCTCAGTATTGCTCATAGCTTGTTCTAGTTTCTTCATTCTACCGTTTTGGTCATTTAGAATATGGACTAACAACTGTGTGTTATCGTCTTTTTGAACCATTGGTGGCTCAGATTGGACATTCTCATTAAATGCCTCCAATCTTTCTTGGATCCTTGTATCCATCCAAGTTCTAAGTTCATCAACCATACTTTTGGCTGGTGGGGAGATTTCAATGTCCTCGCCTGAACTAGAACTTCCTTCAGGTAATTTAGCACCATTTCCAAAGTTTTTCATTCTTCTTGTTCTTACTGGCAAATAGCTCTCCCACTGTGGTCACCAATTTGTTTGTTGCCAAACTAGAATTTTCAAAGAATAGTCGCTAATTTGTTTGAAGGAAATAAATAACTATGCTAGATGAGGGTCTAGTACCTTACTGTAGAACCCTAATCTGATTTCAATTTAAAAGGGACTTGATAGGCTCGGTGCTTGCCTTTGCCCAAATGACTTTAAATTAAAAATGCAAGTAAGCAAAAAGAATGAAAATAGCACTAAAGTGGATAACAATCAATAAGATTAACTAACTAAGCTAATGCAAGTAAACAAGAGAATAATAAAACAGATAATAACTAATAAAACTAACTAATTAAGCTAATGCAAGTAAACTAAAGCAGATAACAATTAATAAAACTAACTAAGATAATAACTAATAAAACTAACTAATTAAGCTAATGCAAGTAAGCTAAACAAGATAACAATTAATAAAACTAACTAATTAAGCTAATTCTAAAGTAAAAATCATCATAGCATTCATAATTAAACCTAAATTATAGACAAAAGTAACTAAACAGTGTAAATCGAGGGCTACGCCTTAACTATAGTAACAAATAGTGCAATCGAGGTAACTAAAGCATCAAACGAGGTAACATTCACGTAAACGGTATATTCTTATGCATTCAAGACATCAATCGAGGGAATACTTACAGGCATGTACAGTGACTCAACACACTCTCTTTCCTAAATAACCGTTCTCTTAGAAAACACTAAAAAACTACAATTCTCACAAATGAAAGCTCTCTAAATTCTCAAGTAAGGTTCTTAAGAAACAGTAACTTTTGATCTTAAAAGTGCTCTTTGGGTTTGTTTGTGGGTGTGTGTGTGTGTGGAAATGCACCTGGGTTCACTATTTATAAGCTAATTCCAACCGTTACATTTCATGCCTTGATTTTTTCTTCAAATCTCATGGAAATAGCCCCTGTTACTTGATAACTTGCCTCGATCATGGTCTTTCTGTTAGAAAATTCAGGAACGTGCTTTGGATTCTAATGTGCATAATCCCATTTGCCAGATGTCATCTGTGTGGCTATGAAAATTAATAAACACGTGTCGCTCCTTGACTGGTTTACGTGCCTTCTTCTAACTGGTTCCTGTTCTGACCATTATTTGGTCCACGCGTCACTCTTTGATTGGTTTATGTGTCCTCTTCTAATTGGTTTCTGTTTTGACCATTACTTAGTCCATGCGTCACTATTTGATTGGTACTCTTGCCAGCTCACATGCCATGATCTACGCGTCGCTCTTTGATTGGTACTCTTGCCAGCTCATATGCCAAATCATTATTTTTGAATTTCGTACTAACATCTATACTAAATTTTGCAACAATCTCATTTTCAATGTACACAATCAAAGAGATCATTAGAAAATTATCTTCAATTTTGTTACAAAACCTAGATTTGACAATATTCATCCGTACTTGCAATAGAAACTGGAAGAGTAAGCACAAGTAGAATCACTCTAAAACAAGTGGGTAGACTATTGATTGTCTTGTTCTAAAAATCAAATTAAAGTTGACCTTCTTTGCTTCTCATGATCTACAAATTAAATAAAAATTTTATTAATTATCTTATTATATATTTAATAGTATTTTAACTAAAAATTATTAATGTTGCTAATTAAAAAAAGCCAACACAAAAACACAATTTAGTGCCTATTCCACTGTTCTACACCTATTTCACTTTAAGTGCATACCTATTTCACTTTAAGTTCACGTTTTTCCTGAAGTAATCTATATATAAATTAAAGCAGAAGATATTGCCATATCTCTGCCATGTGGCATGTATGGCAATGTCTTCTGCTCAACACATGTTATATCTATAGACATATGTCATCAATTTATTTGTACATGTCAAATCTTTGCCAACTAGACTTTCACATGTGTCACTAATAAATGAGTCTTATAATTCCTAAATAATCATGGTCTTAAATATTCACTTTTTACACATTAAAAATACCCCATTAATTTTTTATCTTTTTCTTTTTATGTTTTTTATCTAAAAAGATTACATCACATTTATTTCAAATTTTAAAAAATAAATGGCTTTAAATGTGCACTATTCAAATGAAGAAATTACATTAAAAAAGGAAAAAAAAAAAATGCCATGTATTAGGTTATAGAAGGTAAAACAATTTTTTTCCTTATATTAATGTTCACAGATTGCATCTTTTTCTTTTTACGTTTTTTATCTAAAAAGATTACATCACATTTATTTCAAATTTTAAAAAATAAATGGCTTTAAATGTGCACTATTCAAGTGAAGAAATTACACTTAAAAAAGGAAAAAAAAAAAAAAAAAAAATGCCGTGTATTAGGTTATAGAAGGTAAATTTTTTTTTTTTTTTTTTTTCCTTATATTAATGTTCACAGATTGCCTCCAAAACGACGTCGTTTTGGAGGTTCCACGTTAGAAAAAAAAAATTTAGGTTATTACATTCTTTTACTTTCTTTGTTAAACTCTTAGCCTCCTCTCTAGAAGATAAAAAACTCTTCTTCTTCCCCCTCTCTCTCTCTCTCCCTAGAAATTATTCATTTTGATACGTTTCATTTGCTACCTTAAAGTCTTCGTCTGCTCTCTCCTCTCACCTTTCATTGACAATTTCGCTGGTAGCAGCCTAAGGTGAGTTTTTTTCCTCTCTCTTTTTGTTTTCAATGAATTTCTTTTTTTTTTTTTTTTGGATTCATAGCCATGAGTACTAGAAATCTTCTCTACATTCAACCTACAGGACTCTAATTCCAAGGTAATTTTTTTTCTTTAATTTATTTTCCTCAAACTAATTTCTATTTGGTTCCTTAGAACATTTAGGTAAATAGAAGAGATAGAGAAAAAAAAAGAAAAAAAAAAAAAAAGGTTGGTTGTGACTCTTCTCTCTCTTCTCACCATTCAACGGCGATTTCGCCGGAGCAACCCTAGGGTGAGTTTTTTTCTCTCTTTTTGTCTGATTTTTTCCCCTTTTTCAGTACTATGATTATTGGTTAATGATTGCTAGGTGAAGGAAATTTCAATACGCTGGGAAGGACTCTAGGTGAAAGAACATTGAGACTGGTCAATCTTTTGCTGTTAAGATTCTCGAGAAGAACAAAATCATCCACCTCAACATCACCGATCAGGTTTTTTTCTTCATCCATGGAATAATGGGTCCTCTTCAAAATTAAAATTTTTATACCATATTCTCTCTATTCTCTTCATTTAGTGCCCTCAATGGTCAATTCAAACCGTCGTTTTTGGATTAGATTCAACACCATTTTTCCAGCAGGTAGAACATATTCAAGAAAGAAGTGAAGCAACAGCATATATAAAAATCCAATATGGATGAGCTTCTCTTGAAGGTAAATTGGGGTTTTTGTTTGTGGGTTGTTTGGTTGGTGGGAAAATGTGGGAAAAGGAAAGAAATTGATTATTTGGTTTTTTTTTATTTTTTTTATTCAAGGATTTGGCTAAAAGGGTTTTTGAATATTCATGTTGAGTTTTAATTTTTGTTATTTGAATCTTAAAATTTGCAGGTGGTATTGACCGCCACACATTTGGCAATTGTGATGGAATATGCGGCCGGTGGAGATTCAGTGAAGATGAGGTTATTACTTTCTCTATTTTTTTTTTACCTTTATAATCTGTATTGGTTCTGATGTTTTGATGTATCAGCTATTCTGCATTCAGTTGTACCCCAACCAGGTCCTTGCCAGTGGTCAGAGAATGTTAGGTGATGGCGTGATGCCATGAGGTTCTCAATGCCAGGTCCTTACCCTCGATGAATTTCTTAGTCGTTCTGTTCTGTTGTGAATTAATTCTTATGATTTTGTTGTTTGTGGGATTTGCAGATTAATTCTTATAGTTTTGTTGTTTGACTTAAAAATACTTAATTGCACGTGGATTCGTTGTTAGATAGATGTATTGTTGTTTGTGTTGATTGATTACTTTTTGAATGCAACTGTTTGGATTTTTATGAACTTGGATGATTTTGTTACCAGATTTCCTGTTGTTTCAATGACTGATTACATTCACAAAATGGGTTGCTGATATATTTGTCATCCTATTTTCATAGACATCTATCTCAATACATTCATAGAAATTCTCAAGGGAGCAACAATATAAAAGAGATGTTGAAAAAAAAATGAAAAACCTAAGTCTCTAATGGGTTGCTTCTTCTCCTTTTTTTTATTTTTTATTTTTTTTATTTTTTTACAATAAAAGGAGTATACTGGAGGTATACAAAAAAATTACAAGGTTAAGGAGCTCTCAAAGAACAGAGCTCTAAAAAATGAAACAAATAGGAACAAGAATGAGAGCGCCACCCATCAACCCAATCAAATAAAGAACGTAAAAATAATAACGTTGCTTCTTCTCCATTTTACTTAGCATCAAATTTAATTGGTCATGTGTGCATTTGAAGTTTTCCTTTCTAGAAGATATTCATAGCTCCTTGGAGTTAAGGAGTATATTGTTGATTGGCTACATGAATTTGGTTTCAACATCATTATACATATAACAAGGATGTTCTTTAAATATTGTGTTACTCCTTATTTTATAGCTTCCAAGTTGCATAGTCATGGGCCTTTTTGGTAATACGATTCCTAAATTTGCAGGTATTGTTCCCAAGTACACTGGAAGCCACTACCTTATACACGTCTCAATTAATATCTCTCACTGTTAGAGGAAGTTATTGACTTTTACATTTTTTTTCCTTTGCATGAAACTTTTCGAGCTCCTTTGCACTGGTAACCATATGGTCGCCTCTTATATCTTTAATCACATGAAAGCTACCTCTATATTTTCGACTGCTTGCTCCTTTTGCTGTGTCTTTTTATGATCCTATAGGAGTTTACTTCCATGGCCAGTAGGCTTCTATGTCGTTTGTTTCTAATTTAATGAGTTCTCTCATATCAGGGAGGAAGGAATTGGGAAGAGTGGGAAGCCTCTTCACTACTAAGGGAGCACATTCCATAGAATTATTCCCAGTTTTATGATCCAAGGCAGTGATTTTACTCTTGGTGATGGTTAAGGTGGAGAATCAATCTATGGTGTGAAGTTTGTCCGATGAGAACTTTAAACTAAAAGCAAACTGGGCCAGGCAAGTTAAAGTCCTCCTTACCAAAATATTTTCTTCCTTGCGAAATTTCTTCCTAAATTTTATAGTATTTGGTTCTTAAATATACTGAAAGTGTAAGTTGTAAAAGAAGTGTTAACCCATCTGGAATTTTTACTAACCTGAAATTTGGTAGTATGGTCATCTGAACTTTGTATCAAATTCATAAGATACCAATCAGCCACATGAATTTCCTCCAAGGGCTTAGCACATTGCACATAGAGTGTTTAGTGCACATTTCTGATAACTTGGAATTTTTCTTACATTCCTGCTTTTGGTTTCCTTTAAAGGTTGGAGGGATACCAATGTTGTCTTTGGCAAGGTGCTTTATGGGATGGATGTTGTTTACAAGATTGAAGTTGAAGGAAAGACACAGTGGTGTTCAAAATTTACTATGTGAATTCCCTGCTAATTGTTAAGATGATGCTCAATGCTCTCTCTTTCTGAGTGCAATGTAAGAAATATAGGCATACGTTGCAAATTACCATTATATTTTAATTTTAAAGAAATTATGATTCACATTTTTCTCTGTATTTTTTGTATTAGCCTTCTTTAGTGAGCTACCCACCTATCTTTTCATTGCAAGTTAAATATTTTTTTGGGGAAATTATGTAAAAAGAACAAGAATTTATACCATATTCACATTAAGTCCTATTTTATTTTATGAAATCGTTTCAATGTGAAGCCTATGTTTATCTTCATTATTCATCTCTATTATTTTGGGTAGTAATGGAGAATGCAGTGTTGCAGAGACACAATTTACCACGTACAGCCTCGATTTGGGTTTAACCTGTCAAAAAAAGCTACATCACTACCAAAGCCTCCAACTCCTTGATGTGTGCAACAATATTTGGTCATATGAATTATATTTTCTAAACACTATCTCCTGCACAAAGTTTAAATGGTAGATTATCCTGTACATAAGCAAATTAGACTGCCATATTAATGGTTCAAACAAAGGTTGTGTATAATTAAAATATCTTTTGAATGGTACTCTATTTTAGTTTTGAATTTATTATGATTGATAAATTCTTTATTTATTTAAAATGACATGTTTCAAAATTGATACAATTACATATCCTGTTTCTAATTTTTTTTTTGGCTAAACTATACTCATGTTTTCCTACCTACAACATCTCAAACAACAAAAAGAAGAAGAAAAAAAAAAGGTCAATAGAATTTTATTTATTTATTTTATAAGTGGGAAATGAGAATTCAAATCCTGAATATCTTCATTAAAAACACTAATGCTTTTGATAGATCATATTTTTAATAGTTTTCCCGTGCGTTGCACGGGTTTGCGACTAGTAAACAAATAGTTCCACACAACACTTCCACTCTATGAATTAGTGAATCCTAAGCCACGTGTTTTTTTTGGTTGCTAGAATCCTAAGCCACGTGTTTTTTTTGTTGCTAAAATCCTAAGCCACACGTTATTAATAATAATAAAAAAGACTTGCATAGTTTCATTTACTAGAGATATTATATTACTATTACTATTACTGCTACCAAAAAAAAAAATATTACTATTACTATTACTATTTGAGTATTTGACTCACTTTCATAGTTTCATTGACTTACCTATTTACTATTGGGTTTTTTATGGGAGAGCTGGCAGGGGGCAAGGCCTCCCGTGGTCCTATGTAGCTCCGTTCCTGTGTTCACGTGATGAAATCGTAGTACTAATCGTCTTTTTGAAAAAAAAAAAAAAAAAAAAAAAAAACCCAAATGCTTCAATATGTCGGTTATGGGATTTGCTTTGAGAGGCAACATTTCTAAAGAATGGTAGCGACAATGGTACCCTCTTTCACGAGAAAACAATAACAAAAATGAAAATAAAACCCCTCTCTATTCCCCTCTAAACCCCTCTTTTTTTTTTTTTTTTTTTTTTTTTAAGAAATGGATAGCCTTTTTTGTTTAATAATAATTTATAAAGAATATTTCATAAATAGTATTGTTTGAAAAATATGTCTAAAAATAGTCTTTGTTTGTTTGTTTTTGTTTTTTAACTGTCAAGAGATGAGTTGCACTTAAATACCAGGATGTGACAAAATTGATGAGTTCATTTCTTCATATGAGCATGAAACTCATTAGAGATGAGTTCCGTGTTTCACAAAAAAAACCTATTTTCTCAAATATATTTTAAACAATATTATTTTGTCAAATAGTTTTTTATTTTATTTTATTTTATAATGTATTATTCAACAATTCTAATTAATTAGTCAAAAATTTCTCTCACCAGGTTAGAAATTCTAATCCTAATTATAGGTAGTCATAGTTTCTTGGCCTTATTGTAAAGTTACTATATTGCCTAAATTCTAACTTTTTTTGCTAAATTCTATGAATTGGAAAAAATAAAACAAATAAATTCAACCACCACAAACTTCAACCAATCCTCACCGAGTAGGGCTCAAAATAGTCGCTATGTATAAGTGATTCTTATATGTGGTTAAAATTTATAGTCAAGTTGTTGTACCCATTGCGAAGATTGTCAAATGACATTTATAATTAGGCTGTCATCATTTATAGTAGTGAAGCGATTATTCTTTATGGACCAAACGTCCTAATCAGAAGTATAAAATAAACAAATAAATACATAATTAAAGGTGTTTTGAGACCAATTTTCTGCATCTAGAATCTTAACCAGAAAAAATAAAATAAAAAGGAACTTGAATCCACAAAATTAATAAATGTGTAAAGCGACATTTTCCTAAGTGATTAGCACAGCTGTCAAGCATAAGTTTTCCAAGCTAATTGAAAGCATCCAAGATAATATATTTAAAGGCCAAATTACATTATTAATCCTTAAAATTTACCTATTTTTGGTTTTTAATTCATAAAATTTTAAAATGAGCGTTTTTTGACTTAAAGTTTAAAAGGTGAGCACTTATAGTCTCTTGAGTTTCAAATGGGTGATTTTAGTTCTTAAAGTCTCAAAAAATGAATGTTTTTAGTCCCTCCGTGTCTTACAAAGAAATGGTAGCCTGTTAGTTTTTAATTTGGTCATCTCATCATTAAGTTAGAAAATTTAACAGAAGTGGGCTGAATAACTAATAACTCTCATTTTTGTTTTTTAAACTTCAAGGGTTAAAACTCTAAATAAATAATATTAGGAACTAACAGTGTAATTTAACTTATTTTAAAGTAGGCAAAAATTTCAATTTTTGTGCATGGATGGATCTTTCATTTTGGTCCATATAGTTTCTCTGGTGTCTTTTTCATCCTTAATTTTTTTTTTTTAAACAACATGTTTTATTTTCGTGCTTATCGTCTTCTCACTTAAGGAATTAGATAACGTAACTATTATTAAGGTGACAAGGATGAAAATGAAATAAAAGAAAATATATGGATAAAAATAAATTCACTACATAAATACAAAAAGTGATTTGTTATTTTTTAATAGGGTAAAATATATAAACCACATTTGAGATTTGAGTTAATAACAGAAACTACCAAAATTTTTAAAAAATATCTAGTTTGCCTTCAGAGACAAAAACACTCACTATTTGTATACTTTTCTTCAAAACTGTTTGTACTTAGAGGATAAACTATATATTTTCGAAAAACTCTTAATAGTTTCTCTCGTTAACACAAATCTCATGGGTGATTTATATATTTTATCCTTTTTAATATACATAAAGGAGGATATATACATGTTGGTATATATATATATATATATATATAACACTTTATTCTTTCTCCATATCCAGATTTGCCGGATTGTTTTTTATTTATTTATTTAAATCCCATTGGCTCTATACGGATTCCGAGAAAAAAAAAAAAATGATTATGAGGGATTAGATTCTCCAGCAATTCCAGTTGCAGCCATTGCCACCTTCCATTTTGTAAGGTTATGATTATGAAAATCCTGAGGCAATAATAGGATTATAAATTCTGTTTTTTTTTTGGACATAGGGTCCCACATGAACATGGCGAACGTATACGCAAATCAAGAATGATTGAACTTCTATATTAAATTAGAAATAAAAATGGCTGGATATCATAAGATCATTAGTTTGATTCGAAGTTTTTTTTGATAAATAGTTTGATTCGAAGTTGATATGTTAACTATAATTGATTATTATTAAAAAAAAATTAAAAAGAAAAAAGTATAACTATAATTGATAAGTCTACAAATCATGTCGCTACCAAAAAGGGATATGGAGGTCGACCTCTGTTGAAAAGTTGGGCCTGGACGGCACGTGAGGTGGATTGACTGACTTATGCAGTGGCTTTGGTCCTTCCTCTATTAAACTTTAGCTAACTTTTCTAGGAGAAACCCATGTAAATTATCAAGAAAAACAAAAAACATTTATGTAAAATATCACAGTTTTATTGGGATGCTTCTTCAAGGAATAAATGGGTGAGATCAAAGGACTATCTTTTTTATTATGTATTTATTTTTAATAAGATTGATTTGAATTTTTGGCATCATTAGACTAAAATATCAATTGATTTTTTATGTAGACGAAATTCAAACCCAAGTCACTTATTCGAGGACAAAATTTTTTATTAGTTGAACAAACTAGAATCCACAAAAGAAAAAACTTCAACCAAAATTATAAATACGGTATCAAAGACCATTCCTATTTGATGGAGAACGAAATATTTTCGTGTCAGCCAATACTCGGATATGGTTTTGTATATATATATATATAAATATATATATATATATATATATATATATATAATGTGTGTGTGTGTGTGAGAATTAAAAAGCTCCATCTAACTCATTAATGTAAATTGAAAAATGTAATACATAGCCCTAGTGATAACTATATAGGATTGTAATCACTGTTTTTTTTTTTTATTGGTAAATTACAACAAACTCTTAAGGTTTTCGGAAATGACTGTATCCCCTTCTATTTTTTATTTTATTTTTTAAAAATGTTATTTTGCAAAACCCCAAGGCAGCTTGTTGTAATTGCGCCCCCCCCCCCCCCCCCCCCAGCTTTTTTTTAATTTATTTATTTTTATTTTTATAGTCGTCAAATAAAAACTGCAACAACATTGTGAATGTAGCCATAGTTTTGGGTGAATTACATAAATTTGGTTTTTGTGTGTGTGTTCTTTGTCTTTATCTTTTATTTATATCTTCGGTCAAACGCATTAAGACCCCCTTAACTTTCATGTTATTATTGGAAGATTCCATTAACTTTTTTATCACCAATTTAGTAAATAAACTTTAGTATTGTAGCAAATAGACTCCTTATGTCCATTATCCATCTCTTTTTTTTTTTTTTTTGCACCAAATCGGTTAAAAGCATATTAAAACCCCCTAAAATTTTATGCTATTGTAGTAATTTCTTTTCGTTTTTTTCGAAATTAATTTAAAAAAAATATAAAAAAAAAAAAAAAAAAAAAGGTTAAAATAAACAGAAATTTGACAAAAGGAGTCTGATTTGCAACAGTATCAACGTTATGTAATCATTCAAAGTTTAAACTCTTGATTTCATATGGGTATAAAAGATGAAGTACAAGTTGAATCACTTACAACTACTCCATTTTTTAAGGTTTATGGACTAAATTGATAAAATGATAGTTTAGACATGAAAATGAATTCTACACATAGTTTAGGAACCAAAAACATAGTCTTCCATAGATTAAAAATAAAAAAGGGAATAAAAATCTTTAGTGTCAACCTATATTTCCCTTGAGTTTCTAATAATTTTATTTTATTTTATTTTTTTTGGGGAGGGGGGGGGGGGGGGGGTTGGGGGGAAGGGGGTCTTCATTAATTGTTGATATAATTTGTCATAACCCCATTTTAACCCTAAGGATTTTCCTAGGTATTCAGCATGCAAATCAAGGCGACTCGACCAATGCGGGAACCAACTGAAAGTACTCAAACATGCCAAAATCCGTCAATCTAGGACCGTGTCTCGAGGATGGAAGGGCTTGAGAAAGTTTGACCGAAGTTTGACCAGAGCTATGGCTGAGCTCTATTGGGAATTGCTCGACCATTTTGCCGTCATTTGGAGGAGCACATGAAGACCATCAGTTTGATGGTTCACAAGCCCAAAACAGACTTAAAACGAAGAAGTTATGGCCGAAACTACGGAAAACGGCCCAACACTTAGTAAAATTTCACTAAGTGTTTTGGACAAAAAGAGACCCATTTTGGAGCCGCCTTTGTCATGACTCAAATCCGTTATATGATTTGGAGTCGGACCGACATGCTAATACTAAGCTTGTGCCCGATATTAACACAAACCACTAAACTTACGTATAGAAATTTTTTCCTTCTTTTTCTTTATTTTTTACAAGGTCAATATACTGATACGAATTTAGTTATTAATCTGAAGGTACGGACCACTTAGTCCGACCACAGGAAGTGATAGAAATAGAGCAACTACAACAATAACTAAGATCACTTAGTCACATTCATACTATTGTATCTCTATGGATCATATTACTTTAATTACATAACAGCGGAAGACTAAAATTAACGTAATTAACATTACATGCCATATTGTTTCTAAGATCTACCTAACTATACAACATAGCAGAATACTCTTACTACTTTCAAAATAAAACATTCTGAAAACTAACTCCACCATTGCTGAGACCTCTGCTGCAACAAGGAAGGTACCTGCAACCTGAGCAACCAACTTGCTCAGAAAAGGATGCGTGACATGAGAATATAACAGTATGCATGAGATGCATGATAAATAAAATATCATTTAATGTGGATATGACTTGCTTGTAACTCAGTTCATCCTAAAATGATTTCATGCATTTGTAATATACATATTTTTCTCATAGTCTTACAACGTGATTGAAAATACTTGAAATATTACTATTTCCTTTATCATAGTGTAAAACAAAATCTCTTTTCATGTAATACTTTTCTTTCTTTTGACATTGTTTCATTACTGTGCTACGTCTCATCGTCCCATTCCAATGAGAATTTAGTATGAAAGTGAAACAACATAAAACATAATTTTCGTTATTACAATCTGTCTTATCGTCTCATACCGGCAAACAGATAATAATAACATAAAACCAAAACCTTTAAAAACTAATGGATTATGATCATTTTTGGTTCATTCTGTATGTGAGTTCCCTAGCCTGTTGGCTAGGGTCCCCAAGACTCTGGTACCATAACATTAGGGCCTTGTGCCCTCTTGGTTGTGGGATCAACCATTTTACCTCACTAGTTGGCCTTGCCTTACACCAACCCATTCCATGGAACGCCGGTATCATTACCCCTACTGGTTTGGTCCAGAACTCATCCAATGACTAAATCCATAATATTAATTTCTGTAAATATACTTTGTTCAAGCTGTACCTGGAGTCCCTCCTTGTGAGGAGACTAAATCATGATTTTTCTTGAAATCACTTTACTTTCTTGAACTTAGTTTCCTTAGAAACTCTTTTCTTTCTTGAACATAGTTTCCTTTGAAACTCTTTCCTTTCTTAAATATAGTTTCCTTTGAAAATCTTTTCTTTCTTAAACATAACTTTAAAAACTTTCATGCATATCCACAATTCATAACATAAAATATTTGAAATATCATTTCTTAAAACTTGCATAATCCTTTCTTTTTGCAAATGCAATATAATTCAAGTAACTCATAATAAGTCAAAATCATTTGATACATATATATATTCTTAAGAAACATGGGCTATTTACCCTCTTGACACAATCCCTTACCTTGATCCAACAGCAGCACAACAGTCTCAAAGCTTGTATTGGAGTTCTTTACTTTCCTTGTTCAGTCCCTAGACCAAAGGATATTAAAATCCAATGATTAGTAGACATTCTAACTCACAAAGGCACTCATGCCTTACTTTAACTATAAAATCGATAGGTTTTCTATTCCTTCGCACATACTTACCCTAATTAGGTTCCTAGGAATCTCTATAACTCAATCCAAAGGCAACCAAACAAGCAAACAAAGCAATAGTGGTAATACATCAAAACTAGTTCTATTCACTGCCTAACCCGGAAACCGTATTGCAGGACTCAAAACCTTTCTTTTCTGTATTAGATGGTATAATTAGGACATATAAAAATTCACCCATTCAGTAAACACCTCACTTATCATGTATACCAAATTTCAACTCAATTCACTTACCCTATTGCGAGAATAAATTCTTCAAAGTTTCCTAATTTCCAATACTAGAAATTCTTTCTTCCTACAGGGAAGTCCTCTTATAAATTTTATTTTACTCACTAAAACATTTTAAAACACCATGAAATTACATAATAGCACACTAATATAAGTCTACTATATACAATAGAATTTTCAGCTCTAAACGACCTCTTTACAATTATTTAAAAAATACCACAAGTTAGTGTACTCAAATATTTCTTGACAGATTTAAGGTCTTAAAAGAAAATTCCTAACTCTTTGAATACCATCCCAATTTCTATAATTCTTAGTTCTAAATTCAATATTTGTATGTTAGATTTAATGTTGTTCAAAATTGGCATCCAAATTCCACAATTACAATTTATTACCTGAAGGAGAAAATCTTATAAGGCAAAATAGGCGATCGTCATAGGGGACTTATTTTTCTACAAGGTCGTCTATCTCATTATTGTTTAAACAACCGTCCAAGCTGCTTAACATGGATGAAGCCATTGCTGACTCATAGTAGTTGGCCTCTTATCCTCAACAGGTTGGTTACATAACGGCCCATCGATCGAATAACTGCCAGCAAGAATATAGGAGTGCAACCTTTGCTAACGATCTCAACCAACCTGCTCAAATTGGGGCAATGGTCATACATAATCTTGGATCTTGGATGATGACGTCTCCAGATCCAAACGTCCCTAGAAGACCACGTGTCTTACCCAGATTCTATAAAAACACCTACTGAGCCTACGATAAAGGTACGCACAAATATTTCTAAAGTTATTCTAGAACCTTTCTTCCTAAAACCCTACTAACTAAACCATCGGAGGTTCATTGGCCGATTCCACACCGATGCCACCTTCGACTGACCTCCCTTATTTTGTAGGTCGTCTAGATCGGAGCTCCAGCCAAGCAGTCCAACTGATTTCCAGCACCATAAGTTTGGCGCCATCTCTGGGAACGAGAGTGAAATCCAGTTCCACCCTGTCACAACCATTCCGGTACAACGAAGGATTGCATGGTCCTTACGAGAGCAAGATCAATGGAGAAGAATTCACATGTCGCTGGTCCTAGCGGCCCACCACCACTGCCTGAGCAGACTCACATCGAGAAGCAAGTTCAGACTCTTGTGGAGAACATCCAAGAGATGACAAGGCAAAATCGAATCCTGATGGAACAAAAGGAGAGAGCCACAAACCTCACGCGAGAACCATAGCCAAGGAGACCACTGTGAAGTGGGAGGACAAGCTACGTGAGGTCAGAGTGAAATGGGTGAAATACGAGATGCTGTCAAAGGTAAAGATACTAAGAACCTTGATTGTCTCGTCCATAAAACTGACTCACCTTTCACTGGAGACGTGGTGTTTTATCCACTCCCTTCCAAGTTTCGCATGCCACAACTGGAATCCTTTGATGGATCCAAGGATCCCTTTGATCATCTTGAATCCTTCAAGACAATGATATGCTTACAAGGGGTTCCGATGAAATAATGTGTTGTGCTTTCCCAACCACCTTGAAGGGACTAGCGTGGATCTGGTTTAAAAAGCTACCTCTAGGATCTATCTCGACCTTTATCCAACTTAGCAAGCACTTCATTAACCACTTTATTGGAGGACAGAGGCATGGATGACCTACCACCCACCTGTTGAACGTTAAACATAAAGATGGTGAGAGTCTGAGGTCTTATCTCACGAAGTTTAATAGGGAAGTTCTCTTGGTTAATAAAGCGGACGATATGGTCGTCCTCACCGCCTTTATATCTGGCTTGAAACTCGACAATTTCCTTTTTTCAATGCATAAGGACCCTCCCTCCACCATGGCTGAGATGATGTATGAAGCCCAAAAGTATATGAACAGAGAAGACGCACTGCAAGCCAGAGATGTTGCTTAAGGGAAAAAGAGAAAATTCAACATGGACGATCGTCCAAATGATTCAAGAATGAAAAGACAAAGAACCCATGAAAGGGGAAACAAAGGTCGAAAAAGGCACGAAGATAGAAGACATGAGGATAGGAGGCATGAAGACAGAAGAAAGCTAGGAGGACGTTTCACGAGTTTCACACCTTTGACCATCCCTGTAGATCAAGTCTTTTATCACATTCAAGACGATCCCGCCTTGAAGTGGATAGGAAAGTTACGAAAGAGTCTAGACAAGAGAGACCGAGACAAGTATTGTCGTTTTTACTATGACCATAGGCACAACTCAGAGGATTGCTTTGTCCTTAAACAGCAAATAGAGGAATTTATCAAGCAAGGAAGATTGTAGAGGTTTGTAGGGCGAGATCAAAGAGACGTCTGTCCTAACCAAAATCATGCTCAGCGACAGCCAATGGAAGATCGTCTAAGACCCCCGGTGGGAGAGATTCATGTGATTGTAGGAGGAATGACAGCTGGGGGAACATCACGTTCTTCCAGGAAAGCCAATGCCAGACAAATCCATAATGTGTTGGACACAGAAGGTCCCTAAGGCCCCTAAGTTGGTCGACATTCCAATAATCTTTATGGAAGAAGATGCACGAAAAATACACCACCCCCACGATGATGCACTAGTAGTCACTCTAGAAATTGCTGGATACACGACTAGACGAGTCTTAATCAACAATGGGAGCTCAGTAAATATAATTTTCTTACCAGCATTCTAGCAGATGAAGATTGACAAGAGCAAGCTCCTCCCATTTGATACTCTTCTCATCAGATTCGTAGGCAGCACCGTTTATCCTAATGGAGTTGTAACTCTCCAAGTTATCGTGGGTACCTATCCTCTTCAAGCCACTAGGAAGGTAGATTTCCTTATGGTAGATTGCCCTTCGGCTTATAATGTTATCGTTTGAAGACCAGTGCTTAATCGCCTTCGAGCTGTCACCTCAACTTACCACATGTTAGTCCGATTCCCGACCAAGAATGGGATAGGAGAAATGAGAGGGGACAAAGCCATGGCACGTGAATGCTATCTAACGTCCGTTGATACAGAGAAGGCTCACTAAACCCTAATGGTGGAAGATAGAAGGAATGTCGTCGAACCACTAGAAGCCATGGAAGACATTACACTAGTTACTGGAGATAACAAGAAAACTACAAAGATAGGGACAACCTTGTCAAAAGAAATCAGAGGCGAGTTGATTGAGTTCTTGAGGGCAAACGCTGACGTCTTCGCATGGAGTCATGAAGACATGTTGGGGATAACTAGAGATGTGATGGCGCACAAGCTTAACGTAAACCCTTCCATGTATCCTATGAAGCAAAAATGGTGAGTCTTCACCCCAAAAAGGAATGCTGCCGTAATGGAAGAGGTGGCGGTTGGATTCATTAGGGAGGTTTACTACCCATAATGGTCAAGAAGTCCAGTGCAAAATGGAAGATGTGTGTTGACTTCACCAATTTAAACAAAGCATGCCTTAAAGATAGTTATCCACTACCAAGGATAGATCAATTGGTAGACTCTACAGCAGGTCACAAACTCCTGAGCTTCTTGGACGCATTCTCTGGTTACAACCAAATCCTTATGGACGAGGTAGATCAGCAGAAAACCGCATTCATACCAGCCGTGGCCTTTTTTGCTACAAATTCATGTCAATCGGCTTGAAAAACGCCGGAGCAACGTATCAACAGCTGGTGAACAAGATGTTCCATGACTAGATAGGGAGGAATGTAGAAGTCTATGTGGACGATATGCTGGTTAAAAGCGTGGACGATACGAACCATTTGGATGTCTAGAGGGAGACGTTTGACACCTTCAGAAAATATAACACGAAGCTTAACCCCATTAAGTGTGCTTTCGGGGTCTTTTTTGGGAAGTTCTTGGGATTCATGGTGTCCCAAAGGGGAATTGAGGCCAACCCCAACAAAATTAAAGCAATCCTCAAAATGACGCCCCCCAGAACCGTCAAAGAAGTCCAAAGCTTGACGGGACGAGTCTCGGCCCTAAATCATTTTGTCTCAAGAGCTATGGACAAATGCCTTCCTTTCTTTAGAACCCTAAAGAAGGCCTTCCAATGGACAGAAGAATGCCAACTGGCATTTGAGCAGCTGAAGAGTTATCTCATGGCACCACCGCTCCTCAGTCCTTCCATTCTAGGAGAAGAGTTATACCTCTACCTAGCGGTATCAACCACCGTTGTGAGTTCTGCCCTAATAAGAGAGGAAGATCATGTCCAGAAGCCCGTCTATTACACTGGACGAGCCCTCAGGGGTGCAGAAGGACAATATTCCAACATTGAAAAACTAGCTTTTGCATTGGTGATTGTTTCAAGGAAGTTAAGGCCGTATTTCCAAGCTCATACGATAGTCGTACTAACCGACCATCCCTTCAGGAAGGCAATGAATAAACCGGATGCAGCAGGAAGACTTGTCCTTTGAGCCATAGAGATGAGTGAATTCGATGTGAACTATCGTCCAAGAACAGCCATTAAGGCACAAGTTTTAGCTGACTTCATCACGAAGTTCACTCATCCTGATCCAGAAGGAGTGGAGGTGGAAGACAAGTACTAGACGATCAAAACTGACGAGTCATCCATAAAAGAATGGGCCGGAGCAGGAGTCATCCTAATTTCACCCGAAGGAGATCACTTTGAGTACGTCATCCAGTTGCGCTTCCATACCACTAACAACGAAGCAGAATACGAGTCCCTCTTGACAGGACTTCGGCTAGCTACGAAGATGTGAGCAAAGAAATTGATCGTCCATAGTGACTCCCAATTGGTTGTGGGGCAAGTCCGAGGAGAATACGAAGCCAGAGAGGAAAGAATGAAGAAGTATCTCAAGCTCATCCAGTAGATATTGGAAACACTTGAGAAAGAAGACTTCCGCCACGTTCCAAGAAAGGAGAACGTTGACGCAGATCACCTGGTGCGATTAGCATCATCAGGGGAAGAAGGAGAAGAAATCATCGAAGTACAAGGACGACCTTCCATTGAAACGGCTGAGGTTAGTAATATCTATAATGGAAGATCGTGGATGATAAATGACTAGATGGTGATCCAGGCAATTGGATTAATTGTCCAGAATCAGGTAGAAACTCCAGACTTCAATTCTTAAAGAATCCAGTCGACTAGATGGTAGCCGATGGTGATCCAAGCAACTGGATTAATTGTCCAGAATCAGGCAGAAAGTCCAGGAGGCATTTCAATGAAGATCTAGTCGACTAGATGGTGTTCCAGGCGACTGGATTCGCGCGAAATCAATTTTAAAGAAAGCCCAATTGTGTTTTAAAGCTCTCTCTCTCTCTCTCTCTCTCTCTCTCTCTCTCTCTCTCTCTCTCTCTCATGTTTAGGTTTTCACCCCCATGGCTGCCTAAGCTCCTTGCTAAGGCTAAGGGCTATGTTTTCTGTATGACGATATGAGTACTTTGTAATCCCTCGGTTTTTATTGTTAAATTACATTTGATTGTTGAATATTTGATGTCTATTGATGTATGTTTTATTCCATACTATCTATAAGTTCAATCATGTTTTTCTTATGATTAAGGGGGAATATTTCATGGTTTCATCTAGGTATTTTGTTTTATAAAATTGAAAGGTTTTTCTAAATATTACTCTAGCCACTTTATTTTCTTCGATTATAAAGTGTTCTTGAGTTCTTTTAGTTCAACTAGATCAAAAGCTCTTTAAAGGAAAATAATCAATTGTATACTATTATTAGAACAAGGTATTTAACTGGGATTACAAGGGAATCATATTGTTATAGGGAAACACCCCAAAACCCTAGTACCTTTTACTTATATATTTCTTACAAATAATTCAATTTCTATTTTTACAAGTATTCAATCCATTATCTTTTGAAAACACAACTACCTGAGGATCGACAACCCCTTATAGCGTACTACAAAGTACCGCTTACTATTGAGCGACATCACACAGAAGGTTCTACAATATGTTGCTCCAGTTGGAAGCTTGAAGAGGCATTCCAATTATCAATTCTCATATTCCATCTACAACCAAACCATAAAGGACACCTCGCATCTAGCATTTGCCCCATTTCTTGCAATCGACTTCTTGTAGGTAGAATATTTTGAGCTATTCTCCACATCAACATTTTAAGTATCTTGTGCATTTTCATTCCCCATAGTTTCCTCCATATTGTTCTATCTGCACTGTTAGGCACTGCTTGTTGCAAAAAATATGCTGATCTCATTATAAATTTTCCTTGAGGCTAGGCCACCCACATCAACTTGTCCGGTTTATTCCTCATTGAAAAAGGAATTTTGGTGATTGCTCTGACTATATCTTCCTCAAAAAAATTCTTTTAGCTTTGCCAAGTCCCAACTTCTTCTTTCTTCATTCATTAATTGGTAAACCATCAAAGGTTGTTGGAGAGCCAAACTGTCCTTGGGGATAGGTTTGAAATTATCTAACCAAGGCACCCATGGGTCCTCCCATACCCTCATTTTCTGCCCATTACCAATTACATAGCAAGCTCCTTTTGATAGTACTCCCCTAGCCTTTTCAATACCTCTCCAAATTGGTGAAGCTTGTTAAGCTCTACCAGATCCTAACCAGCCATTCCTCACTTTATATTTTTTCTTTTGCACCTCAGTACAAAGAATTTCATGACCTGAGGCAATCATCCATCCTAGTTTTGCAGTTAGTGCTTGGTTGAAACATTTGGACTCTCTAAAGCCCAAGCCTTCATCTCATTTGGGCTTACACATTGTCTTCCAATCTTTCCAAGCCTTATACCTACTATTAGAGTTACCACTCTTCCATCAAAATCTCCTCCTTAGTTTATCCAACTGCTCACATGTGTGGTTTGGTACGTCAAATGCTGACATTGTATAAGTAGGAATGGTTTGTACCACTGACTTTAAAAGAGTGCTCCTTCCAGCCCAAGATAGAGTCTTCATTTGCCACCCCTTTAGAGTATTATCCACTTGTTGCACCATATGTTTGAAGTTCTCTGATCTTTTTCTTGAAATGAACATTGGATTTGCCAAATACTTTGAATCTGTACTCAACTTCTTCATCCCCAATCGTAGTGTCACATGCCTCCAGAAATTTGGGTGAACAAATTTGGAAGCAAATACCCCAGACTTCTCCTTATTTATTTATTGACCTGACCAACTACAATAAAGATTTACCCATTGTTCCATGGCCTTAATTTTTGTCATCTTTGCTCTAGAGAACAAAACCACATCATCTGCATGCATAAGATGAGTGAAGACAAGTCCTGTTCTATTTGCTCTAACCCAGCTCAATTCTCCCCTTTGTACTGCTCTGTTGATGATTCTCGAGAGTATTTCTTGGCAAATTATGAAGAGATAGGGAGACAGTGGATTCCCTTGCCTTAGACCCTTACTTGGGTTAATAGCACCTACTTTGCATCCATTTATAATCAATGTATAAGATACTGTGGCCATGCATTTTTCAATCCAGTTGATAAATTTTGGGTGGAATCCCAGTTGGTTTAAAATGGAAATTAGGAACTTCCAATTTACTCTATCATAAGCCTTGGACAAATCAGCTTTTACACCAAACATTCCCACTTTAAGCTTCCTAGTTTTGAAACTATGCAGAAGCTCTTGAACCATAACAATGTTTTCAATAATCCACCTGCTAGGAATGAAAGCAGAGTGCAGGGGGGATATAAATTTGTGTAGTAAAGGTCTTAATCGAGCCACCAACAACTTCGATATTACTTTGTACATAGTATTACATAGGCTAATAGGCCTAAAATGATTAAAGTTGGAGGGGTTTTCATTCTTTGGAATTAATACAATAAAAGAATGATTTAGCTCCTTAAGCATCTGGCCATGTATAAAGAAGTCTTGAACAGTATTGCATACCTGGTCAGCAACTATAGGCTAGTAATGTTTCAAAAAGAAAGTGGGGAGCCCGTCAGGTCCTAGAGCTTTACAAGGATGCATCTGAAATAATGTGGTTCTGATTTCCTCCCTTGTAGGAAATTTACATATCATCTCATTCTCCTGGGTAGTTATGCAACTTTGGACCAACCTTTCTAAATCTTCAAGAAAATTGCTGTAAGGTTTTAAGAACAATTCTTGGAATTTTGAGCAAAAATACTGACTGATTTCTAGGCCTTCCTTTAGCCACACACCCTGCTCATTTTTTACTGCTTCAATGCAATTTCTTTTTCTTCTAACCAATGTTGACACATGGAAGAATCTTGAATTTCGGTCTCCTTCTTTAAGCCACAGTTCTCTTGATCTTTGCTTCCACATCATTTTCTCTCGCAACAACCATTCATCCAGCTCTTGTTGAATGTTTGCTTCTGTCACCACCCAAGACTTCTAATAAAAGAAGTCCCAAGTTGTGACAAAAACCTTAGAATTAACATCTTCCTATGAGTCATATACTATCATATTCTATAAATGTCTCCCAGGAAAGAATGTAGTTAAATCAGAGCATACTATGCACTTTAAATATCTAAAACACCAGCAAAGCATTATAGTCATTTTCTATATATATATATACATTCCATGTACAAAGATTCATCTACATTGTTCCTCTAAATCACCTTAATACACATATACATCAGATTAATTACACCAAAATACCTTCAAAAAACACAAAAGATTCCTTAAGATCTTCCTTCCCAAGCTGGTAGTAATAGCATTCCAAAAGATCCAGCTATCTAATCCTTGTTCCCACTTGCTTCAAAACATCAACACTACTTAATCTGAAATGTTAAGGGAGAGGGGTGAGTTTTCCACAACTTAGTAAGTAACATAACCATGACTCAAACAAAACGAAAGGGGATTACTGAATAGCAAAGAGTGGCACCAGAGTTGATAGTAATTATTCACAGATTTCAATTCAAGATAAAAGTTACAATTGAGCATATATCAACAAGATGAAAGTTTACATAGTGGTGTTCTTGATAGCAAGCTTGGAAATGGTCTAAATATTCTCACATTTCATTTAGGCAAGTTCCAAAGCATACATATCCAAATACCCACAATTCATATCAAGTGGGTTCCAAAACAAATACCACTGGCCAGGGTTTTAAACATATTAAAATCTTATTCGAATTCCTTTTGGTTAATCCAAAAGGGTCACAAATCACATATACATTTCCAAGCTGCCTTAGATTACAAAATAGCATGTGAAAATACATATTTAGAAATTCATAGGTTTCACACTTGAAAAACATATGTAGGACATGAATAAAGTTACAAATTTCATTTTATAACAAGAAGGAACTTTATTAACATGATTGGGTAGCAAAGTGGTAAAAGCAAAATGGACTTTACCCCAAAGAGACATAGGAAAGCTGATAGAGTCAATTACAAACTTGAACAAGGGTTAACTTAGTACTTACAGCCCTAAACTTAGAAATACAACAATGGCTCCTTGAGTTCAAATACACTAAATTAGTAATACATGAAGTTAGAGCTTTAAAAGAATATATTAAACATAAAAAAAGAAAAAGAAAAAAAAAAGGGGTTTTGATTCTGGAATACAACCCTAATTAGAAACAAGATTCAAGTTCTAAATATAATGGATTTGTAACATGAAACAAAATACAAGATGGATTCTAACTAAAAAATAGAGTAACTTGAATTTCTAGTTAATTCCATGAATAAAACAGCAAGGGCAAATATAGCAAGGAAGTAAAACATGTCAAAGAACCTAAATAGTGGTTTAACTAAGTTAAGAGAATCATGGAGATGCTACTTACCTTAAAGTTGAAAATTCAAAACCAAAATAGGAACTTCTCCTTTTAGATCAGCCAAAACCCCTTTCTTCTATGCTACCCACTTTTTTCCTTGACTAAAAGGGTGTATGGTTAGATCTTTTAGAGGAACTTCTAGTGTTGGGCTGATTTTAAGGGATGGGAGATAGTGGAATATGAGGTGACATGTTCTAGAGGGTTCTAACTTATTTAGAGGAAAAGAGATAGTGGAGTATGATGTCATATATGAGATATTTGTTGCTAAGTTTCTGATTTTACAAAACAGCCCCCACTATCATCCCAAACTATATTACGACCCCACATGTCTATAATTTATACATATGCACCCCTACTACATGTAATATCATCTAATTAGATGCCTTCACTTATCATTTCCACTTACTTAAACATTATATGAAAATAAAGAACTATCCCCCAACACAAAGTAAATTTCAGGTATCCTACAATGATATAATACCCAAGGATGAAATTGAGTACATTAGAGATTTAAGGATAGCATACCTATTGGGGTGTCACAGCTTCTATCATTGCATTCTCTTCACTAGGGTCTACCATCTGTACTTTTTTAAGTTGATCCAACAACCCTTTTATTTTTGTACCACATGCTCCGAATACTTCTTTTCTCCATCTCGATAAAGCTTCTCTTGTTTTCTGCATCTTTCTACATAATTGATAACTTGGATTGCCAATCCAGTTTGATTGCCAGGCTTCATTAATAACACAAGTCGGATCCCTTGACCACACAGTTTCAAATCTGAAAGGCCTACCCTTCTTTCTAACCTTTACATTGATGTCAAGCAAGATAGGACTATGGTCAGAATGTGGGGCTGGTAAGTGCCAAATAATTGCATGCGGAAAATAATCCTCCACCCGTCATTGCGAACACCTCTATCTAGCCGTTCTCTAATACAATCTTTCCCCCACCTCTTATTTGTCCACGTGAATTTATTCCCATTGAAGCCCAAATCAATTGCCCCTGTATTGTGCATAAAGTCCCGTATATACATTTTTGATTGTTCACCTGCATTTCCTCCCCATTTTTCCCAGTGACCCATGATATTGTTGAAACCCCCCAAGCACAGCCAAGGGCCATCAAAAACTTCTACTGTGGCTTGTAAGGTGTTCCAAAATTAAGCTTTTTGAGAAGAATATGCAGGGGAATGACATAGAGACAACAACCAAGGCCGTTCCGCAGCATTAAAGATTACAACTACAATTATATTTTTATTCCTGTAAGTTACCTGGAGGTCCACATGCTTTTGCCAGAACAAACATAAACCTCCAGCCCAGCCAACTGCTTCTACACAAATTCATCAAAACGCAGTTTCCTCTTCACTAGCTCCATTTTGGCTGTTGAAGCTTTGGTTTCACAGAAAAATACAACTTCTGGACTATGACCACCTACAAGGGCTTTTAAAGCCCTGACTGTCGAGGTATTACAAATACCTCGACAATTCCATCCCAAAAGTTTCATTGTACCAGTAGTGTCGAGGTTTGGCCCACCTCTTAGCCGTGGAGAAAAAATAAAATATAATATAAACAGATAGGGAGAAAAGGTTTTACAAATGGTATTTACTTTATAGTGCCTAAGGATCAAGTTTTGAGGGTTGGGTGGTTTAGGACATTTATCAAACAGGTGGAGTGCAGTCAGGCAGTACACTTCCAGTTTGGAAAAACATTTAGGCTCCGTTTGTTTCGACGTAAAACATTATTTGGAAAACGACTCATTTTCCAAAAACCATTTTCATGAAAACTGTCTCATTTTCCTGTGTTTGGTAACGGTATTAAAAATAGTTGAAAAACGTTTTCTAGTGTTTGGTACGCACAAAAAAAAAAAAACATTTTCCGAAACATATTTTTTTAGAAAACGTTTTATGGTGTTTGGTATATACACGTTATTTTTCATAATCCACAAACATTATAAAAATAATTAAAAAAAAAAATCAATCATGCTACTCATAATTCAAAAAATTAAAAAATCAACCATATTTTTCTTAATTCAAAATAACTATACTTTTCAAAATTCCAAATATACTTAAAATAGACAATCATAAATAGGAACTTACATAGTAAAAAAAAAAAAACAATACTAGATATGGCACAACCTAATTTTACAAACATTCTAAAGCTGACTGACAAAATGAATTATTTTTACAATAATATCATTTCAAACTATTTCTTAAGGGGTATCTTTGGCCGTGATCTCATCCTGGCTCTTCAAGCAACATCCCATGCCTTCTAGGGGGCATCGACACGAAGCTATGCAGCGAAAAACGACTCATACCCAAGTGAGTCAAAAGCAAAGCCGGTGTGTTTTGATCTTTCTTGTGGGATTTGAGATTCTTCTTGGATTTGAGATATGGCATATCTCCTTGCCTCAGCTGGCGTGACTTGGTTCCCAATCTCAAGAAATGAACCATCTTTGAACTCTATCCAGATAAACCAAAAATTAATGAAGGCAAATAAAACACACACACACTTAAAACACTGAACACATAATCTCCAATATAAAAAGAAAGATGTTCAAATGCAAAGTATTTAAAAAAAAAAATATTTTGGTTTACAAAAGGGATGCATTGTGACGAGCAAGCACAAAGTACAAAATGGGATGGAAGCAATCACTTTGCTATATATGCTATATGCATGCAACGTCTCTGTGATCTCATGTCCATCTATTGGATCAAGGCACCAACTCTTGTTAGTTTAAATCAGGTAGTGTGCTTCGGAAATCCAGCTTCATACTTTACCAAAAAGACCACACACCAACTGTGAAAGTTGAATAAGCATTCACCATAGTGTGCAAATAACATTTACCAAACTATGTTATTGAGACAACATCAGATATGGTTCACCATATAGATCAACATCAAAAGAATCCTAGCAGTAATAAGACTCCTACTGCTAGCAAACCAAGCCAAGAAGAGATATCTCAAAGTGTTTGATACCACTTAGTTATGTGATTGCTTTTAATTATATCTTCTCTTTACAATGTAATCGTTATCATAATTGTTACATTCTATATAAATATATTTTTTTTAAAGGTTACATTCTATATAAATATAAACAAAGCTCCTGAGTATTCTCAAGGAAGCAAGAATGTGTTATCAAATATATTTTGAAACTCTTTATTTTCCAATCATGGAATGGCTACCTAGCTCCAAAAGCAACACATTATATGTGAGACATATCAAAAGGCTAACAAAGCTCAGATTTTAGTAGGTACACTTTTTCAATTTTCTCCTCAATCTAACAAAGCATGGATATATTACTTTCTTTTTTTTTTTCAAATTTTCTCATCAACCTAACAAAGCATTAATATTACTTGAACTACCAACATTATCAATTATGCAAAACCATTTCAAAAAAGAAAAAAACAGCAAGGCAAAGGAATTTGGATACCATAACAAAGATTGCACCACCACCGTCACATAAACAGAATTTTCAAATGGGTATGCATAATGTGAGAATTTGTGATAGAACACAAATTAAACGCACTTTGCCTAAAAAACCTAAATGCCCTAATTCCCAGAATCCCAAATAAATAAAAACCTAGCCTGGTTGTAATTTTAATAATTAACGATGCAAAGAGCACTCACATTCTTGAAAAAAGCTCAATCAAAAGCCAAAAAATTCAAATAAAATACCCACAAATTCGATTAAACAAAATCCCATTAAAATCATCATCAATCAACTAAGTAAATCATAAATTATAGCTAACCCATTAACATAGCTAACATCATGAAGACCCAAATTAGGTTTTGAGAGAGGGATAAAAAAAATTACCAAAATTCTGGCGTATTTGATGGTCATTGTGGCGGATTGGTCGTCGATCTCTGAGAAAGCGTGAGAGAGAGCTACAGAAGAGAGAGATAAAGAGCGTGAGAGAAGAGAGAGAGATCGAATGCGTACCAGTAGAGATTGCTCCAGAAGAGAGAGCGAGAATGTCACGGTAGAGAGAGATAGAGAAACAGAAGAGAGAGCTAGAGCATGAGCGTATTCAGCAGAAAAAAACAGAGTGAGTCGACTGAGGAAAAAAAATAGAATGTTTTACCGAAAACAGCTCCGTAAAACAAGCTTCAGAAAAATAGGCATTTTATTTGTTGGTTTTCCATTTGACTAAAGTTACTTTTCCGTTGACCATGTTTTCCAAGGTTACCAAACACTGGAAAATAGGGAAAACATTCTTCAGAAAACGTTTTACGTTGAAACAAACGGAGCCTTAAAGAGAATCGGAGTTAAGAGAGAGAAAGAAAGATGAAATGAGGTAGTTTGTGAAAAAAGCATAAAAACTCGGTGAGGGCTTAAGAAAAACTTGGACAGAGATGAGATGGAGACACTTGGATAGAAGTCAAAAGGAACTGAGTTTTGAGGGGTTGGTAGCAGAGTCTATGAGTTAAGAAAAATAACAGAGAAGATTAGGTGATACAAGGAGAAACAAACCCAAAAACTGGAATAAGAGCACCGGAAAGGCTAGAGATGACGATGATGCTCTTAGGCAAAAGCAGAGAGAGAGAGAGAGTCACAGACATATAACTTAAAAGTTTAACCTACCTGAAAAATCTAAACCATATTAGAATTTCACCCATATTTAAAAAATGGTATTGCAACGCTTCACAGACCAAAAAAAAAGTTCTGATCAAGAAAATGATTGATATTACTCGTGTGCAGTCTTCATTAGTTTTTGATACATAATATGACAAATGATGGTACTTCTGTCGCCCTTCCAGCCTGTTTAATAGCATCTATTATTATTATTATTATTTTTTCACAATGCCATTTGTTAACCCTAAAGAAATTACAACATCATCAACCGAAACATGCTATGTAAACTGCGACATGAGGAAAAAAAAAAAATGTTTAAGAAAAAAAAAACGAATACAAGAAAAATCATATACACAAATACAAAAAGGGCCATCCGAGAGAATTTTATATGTATGGTAATAATGGAAGCAGGGAGGGGATGATCATCTAGGACCGGACAATTCATCTGGAGGGATGTGGGAAGCAGAGTTGATGATCCAATCAGCATTTGGGTGGGGCATCATATTATTGAAGTCTTGTTGACGGAACGTTTCCTCCTTCTGCCACTCTTCCCATCTTTCAGCCAAGCCATCACCTTCAAGCATTCTTACTACATCTGACATCTTTGGCCGTTCCATCGCGGTGCCTTGTGTGCAAAGCAGGGCCACTTGGATCAGCTCCTCCACCTCGTCCTCAATATAATTACCCTGCATATCAGAATCGACCAATGCTTCCAACTTCTTATCTTTCAGAAGTCCTTTCACCTGAATTGTCAAAACTAATGTCAGGCAGTTCAATGCAAAACCCACAAGGAAAAGATCTAATTGAGCAACCTGAAACGGTTTAGAAAGGAAACTATTGACACTAATACCAGATAAAGCCCATGCAGTATATAACATCTAGGAAAACACTGCTAACATGACATGGGCTACCTAAACTGGCATCAATATATGGTTATACAAAGTGTAAACTAAATAGGCCCTAAAATCACAGGAAATCAATGAATATTTTAGACATAATCCAAAGAAAAGTGCATATTATGGTAAATTTTCTCAAATCAAAATGTAGGAATCCTTGTGGTTATTGGAAAAGGATTTCCAGGCAATTATATGGAGTCAGAGTTATGTCAACAATACTGTGATAACAAGGAACAACATCACAAAAACGATATTCTAACAAAATTTTTATCACTTAGCCCACTGTATCAACATCCTTGCAATTTTTTTTCCCAAAAGAAAATGCCATCTGTACTGCATTTCCACAACACTTCCATGATTTTTTTGCCTTTTGTCAGACTGGAAATCACCACTTAAATGAACATGTGAACCATGGCTCAAAATCATATGGTATTTGAAATAAGAGTCCAAAAATATAATTTGAATCAAAAGCATTTAAACACAATTTTTACGTCCACTCTCATACATCACCAAATTTAAAGTTTAATCACAATAATAATAAAAAAATCCTCAGAAACATTATAGTTAACTTTAAAAAATACTTCCAGAGACTCAACACTATCAAGATTAAATATATATTAATTTTTCTTTCTAAGAAAAATAACCACAGGAAGTTTCATTCTCATATCATTACCCAATGCAACTTCCTATGAAGTGGGGTCTTGGGAGAAGTGGTTTGGATACGGTCCTATCCGCACTCTCAATACTTGAATGCAGCCCGAGACTTCTACCATTGCACCAAAAAAAAAAAAAAAAGCCTCCTGTGCATTTTTTTATTCATAAGTTACACACACCCAACGGGTCTAGAACCACAACCTCACCCACCATCCCGTTATTATGGAAGAAGTGCCATTCGAGCTAAAGCTCATTGTGATGTAGAACGCTCAAAGAGATATTTATTTCAATTTAGTGTTATTTAATTTTACAAGTCAAATGTATAATTCTTTTAGGCCATAGTATTTAATTAGGTTTATTAGTATTTTTTTTTTACCGTCAAGGTTAGTTTTGCAATTAAATAATTAGGCTTTCCCAAGCCCATTAGAATTATGGTTTCCTACGTCAATATAGAATTAGGATTTAGTATTCCTATATAAGAGCATTATAGTGATGCAAGACAACAATAGGAAAATAGAGATAGGGAAAATGAAAAGAGAAACAGAACAAATCCTAGGAATTATCACCTAGAATCTACTTGCAAACCCTAGGCATCACCATCTTAGGGGTGTCTGGCATCACCACCAAACAAAGAAAAGAGACGTATCTCAAATCAAGAAATATTCATTAATCATCCAGTCCCTTGAAAATAAGTACAAACTTTGCTTATATATTCTACTAACTACTAAGCCTTAATATAAGAAACCCGAATTCTAATGGGCTCGGCCCAATTATTGGAATATAAAAAATACTAATAAACTTAACTAGATACTAAGACCTAAAATAAACATACAATCAACTCCAAAATTAAATAAGATAAAATTAAAATAAATATCATGCTCCCGCATCATACTCCCCTCCTTAGAGAAAACTTGACCTCGAGTTTTATAGTGTGGAAGAAGCAAAATTCTGACACCTAACACTTACCTCAAGTCTAAAACCACAGTATGGAGAATGGAGAACAAAGAAGTCGTGGATTACATCACTTCATTAAACTTGTAAGGAATTACAAATTCAATGTGTGGAATTGATGTTGGAAATGAAATCACATTGTCTTCCTCAAGTATAGTAGAGTCTTCCTTTTCATCAGTAGGCAAGAAATCAAACTCTTCAACGGACTTGAAAGTACCATCCATAGCTTGGCCAACTTTGGTAGGACAAATACTATTTGAAACAACACCTATAGAGCACACTGCTTCTTGGAGATAAGGTTGAAGCTTAACAGCACAATTAGTGATCACTTTCTCTCCCAATTTCCACAAAATAGGTGAAACTACTCTTTTTCCTTTCTTACACTAGCTAAGAGCGGTCTAAGAAGATCCAAGGAAATGTTGTCACTTTCATCTATAACCATTGTCATAATTGTTTCCATGGATGAAAATACATCATGTGGATGGTTGGCACTAATGATTTTGAAGAAAGTTTGAAACATCTCAACAACCAATGCATCACACTCAAGGTCCAGCATCAGTAAGCATGACTTGATCCTTGCAATTGTATCAAGAATTGAAACCACGTTTGTATAACAGTGACTAGACACATGAGATAAATTTTTAAATACTACTACAGTTAGTTGAAATACTTCCTTCATTTTCTCATCATCATATGAGGCATCTAATGCTGTTATCCTTGTAATCTCCATAATGCAAGATACAACTGAAATCTTCACATCCATTTCAGCATGCCTCAAAAGTTCATTAGTGACCAATGCCTTCATTGAGGGTAAAAGTGCATCATGCATTGATTTGGATGGTGCTTGCTCCACATTTGCTAACAAATTTTCAACTTTATCAAGAAGAGTGAGGAGGTCATCAATGGCGGAAGGAAAGTTAAGGAGGTCATTCCCAACCTCCTTAAGCTAGTCCTCAAGGTATTTCTTAAAGGAAGTAGGTGGCTGGAAAAATACCATATTTCACTATAACAATAAGCTTCAACAAGGAATTCTAAAAAAAGCACCTGGATTGATGAACTTATTATGTGACTGATGCTCTGAGTCGATCATATTGTGAAGCTTGCATTGTTGAAACTTAGAAGAAGAGTCACGGGTTGAGGTCTGGGCTACTTTTTGTTTTTTTTTTTTTTTTTTTTTTCTCTAAAGATTCAGGTGGGACTGTATCTTTTTTTTGTGGTTTGAATGGCTGGGCTGTATTTGTGGGGCTTGGTTTTTTTTTTTTTAAATAATATGGGTCGGGTATGGTTATCAGGTTGGTTTTTTTTAGTGGGTCGGGTTAAAATGGATCGGGTAAAGAGGGGTTCAGTATTTAGTGGGTCGGGTTATGTGTTTTCAAAAGAAAAGACTAGGTTATGGGTTACCTTCGCAGGTTGGGGCTGCTGGTTTGGTGGCGTCACGTGTGATCGAGGCTTGCTGGTGGGTTACGGCGGCGTGACACAGGGCAGGTGAAGGCGAGCGGTGGATGGAAATCCAAGAGGGAGCTGCGATTATTGTGGTTCTGTGATGGGGTTAGTGCCTTGGAACTAGCGGCGGCACAAGAGGACTGAGGCCAGCGGATCACCGGTGGTTTTGGCGAGCTCTAAACAAAGACTTGAGAAGTGGGTTCACGGTGGTGCAATGGATCTCTTTTGTGTGCCTTTTGGAATACGATGGCTGCGGCTTGCTGAGGAAGAGGGTGGCACCGGCAGGAATCCTGGGCTGCTGGTGATTTTTCTGTGTGGCTAGGATGAGCCGTGGTGGCTGCTGTTTTCTGATGGATTTTGGGCTTGTAACCAGTGGTGGCTGAATGGTTGTTACCAAGTTGATGCAGGACAACAATAGGAAATAGGATAAACGAGAAAAGGAAGATAGAAACAGAATAAACCCTAGGAATCACCACCTAGAATCCACCTGCAAAACCCTTGGCATCACCACCAAAAGGGTGTCTGGCATCACCACCAAACAAAGAAGAGAGAAACATCTCTAATCAGAAAATTGTTATTTATATTATTCAATGGCCGCCTTATAATTTTGCTGGAGCCTCTTTTTAATAGGCCTCTAGGTTACATCAATAAGGAAATGCCTAATCAACCCTAATTAGATTTAACCACAATAAAAGCTATATTCAAAAATCAAAAATTCAAAATTCAAAATAGAAATCCAAAACATAATATGCAATAAATTATGCCGCATCATGTAATCCTATGGACAAGGAGATTATTATTGATGAATTAAAAGATTTCTTTTTGAAATTGTTTCTATGGCTTGGTGTCAACTCCAGTCCAACCCTAGGTGCTGATTCCTAGTAGTTTCCCCGCTTGGTGCTGACTCCAAGCAAGGCCTAGGTTCCAACTCTTAGGTCATATCCCCTTTATTTTCCAGTTCTTTAAATTAATTATTCAATTTTTCTGGTTTGTCCTGCGTCACACTGGCTCTATATTCTCCTTATTGAAGTGGTTGAAGCACAAAGCTAGAATATACAGAAATTAGACAAAATAGAAGAAGGCTAGAGAATTATTTGAAATAGCACCAACTCCAATGAAGATTAATGACAAAGAAACATGTAATAGGAAGATGTGGATCATTTACCCAATCAAGTAACATGACATCATCATCGTTTGCAAGCCGAGCAAGATCAAAAGCTCTTTGGCCAGTTATCAGTTCAAGAAGCATGACCCCATACCCAAAAACATCAGTTTTCTCTGAAGACTTTCCAGTTGAGAGGTACTCTGGTGCTATGTGCCCAATTGTGCCGCGTACAGCAGTGGTCACATGAGTATCTTTGTAATCCATAAGTTTAGCCAACCCAAAGTCTCCAACAACTGCTTCGAATTCCTCATCCAACAATATGTTTGCAGCTTTTACATCACGGTGAATAATTTTAGGATCACAATGATCATGCAAATAAGCAAGCCCCCTAGCAGCTCCTAATGCTATTCGTTGACGTATGGCCCAATCAAGCGGGGACTGTGATTCTGGACGTTCTACAATAATGAATAAAAAAAAAAAAATCATGAGAATAATAGAACATCTTAAGAACAACAGGCCAAGAACATTTGAGATTTCTTTTTGGTGTCTGCATGGGTGTCTGGAGAAATAACTTGTGTTATTTGTAAACTTGAACAGTTTGTTTGGATATAGGGCCCCACAAGCAGTCCAACATACACAAATAAAAGAACATACATGGTTATTTCAACTTTTTTTTTTCCTCAACTTGACATAGAAATGAACTTGCTGAATTTTACACTTAAAATTAAGAGTTATCATGCATGAAATTGGAATGCTGAGGACTTATAAAAGTAAGACATTCGCATCAAAAAAATGAAAAGTGTTTTAAAATATAAGAAAAAGAATAGTACATAGAAAATTGGCTTAGCAAGAGTACCTCTTAAACATGATGCTACACTTCCATTTACCATATAAGGATAAACAAGCAACCGTTCTGTTGGTGTCATGCAAAAACCACGAAGACGAAGAAGATTACGATGCACAGCCATGCTTATCATTTCTACCTCAGTTTGGAACTGCAGCTCCCCACCCTGAGTACGCTCCTCTTTAAGCCTTTTTACTGCCACTAGACCACCATCAGCCAAACGTCCTTTATAAACCTTACCAAATCCACCTCTTCCCAGAATATTTTTGTTGCTAAAGTTATCTGTAGCAACTTGCAGCTCACGCAGAGAAAACCTCTTGAGCTGGCCCAGGTGAACTTCTGGATCTTCCTCAGCTGGAAAGACATAGGGATAGGTAAAAATGCACCCTATGAAGAAACAACATTATGTTTAAAAAAAACTGTATTAACTCTCTAACCAGGTACATCAAAGAAATGATCCTGCGGTTTTCTTCGTCGCCACCAGGCAAGCGCAATTGCAGGGGCAGCAAAAAGTAGAGCAGCACCAGCAGCAACTCCTCCAGCAATTGCTCCAGTAGCACTACCTGAAACAATTCATCAATTTAGACAGACAGATTATGGCTCTTCTAAGTGAATCCAGGTCATAACAGGACACAGAATTCACTAATGGCAATGATGACAGAGTTCATCCAAGGCAGCATTCCAACATATGTTAACTGTGTGTGTGTGTGTGACCATTTTAAAGTGAAGATTATGACTCTCTTATGTGAACCAAGATCATAACAGGAAAGATAACTCATGAATTGCAATGATGACAAAGTTGATATAAGTCAGCTTTCCAACACATGTTCTCTCTCTCTCTGAGGTATCATGCTCTTTGGGAGACTTAAACCTAAGCACCAGGTACATCTACCAGAAATGACTTCACTGTCATCATCCTCCTTTCTCGTAGTCCCCCCTTTTTTTTTATGAGTCAATAGCATCATCAAGTATTAAAAAGTCAAAAGTCAAGTCTGACCCAACAACCAATGTCAAACTTTCTCCTTTTCTTCATCAGGGAGGGGCAGATAATGTAGTTGGAGATGGTTTTCAAGCTCCTGCAGAGATGATACTTCATGCCTGAGATAGAGCCACAATTGTGAAACCAAAGAACCCATCTTTGGCTGAGGCATTAGAATCAAATGCAAAACAAATGCTGAAGGATAGGACTTTTCCCAAAAACGATTATTTGCAGTTGAATCCTTCATACTTATATTAAATCAGAAGAAAGAGGAAGAAACTAGGAAATAGAGAGATTGAAAAATCAGGGAAGTTATCTGTGAGATGATTTTTAAAGGAAAATCAAAATATGCAAAACAAATTCCTTCTCAATTTTCAGCTAAAACACACACACACACACACACACACACACAAACACTTATTTTTTATTTTTTATTTTTTATGACAAGGAACCTCACCAAGGCCCTTCGGATCCAACCCTAGGTAGTAAAACCCGGATACACGACTCCACCCACCAAAACCGTATATCAGATAATCTAGGGGAAACTTCTAGCAGAATTGAACATGGATGTTTGAGTCTACAACTCATCTTAAGCCTCCTACTAACTAGGCTGCACCTTGATGTGTACACACACACACAATATACCTCATTATCAATACAAATAGAATTACTATTAATGATGAAAACATATAACACACCTGGATTAGAAGATTTTGGTGCTTGAGGAATAGGAGGAGGTGGAGAAACTGGAGGTTGAGTGAGTTGATTATTTTTAAAACTGCAAAATGGAACAACAGAAGTCAGTTAAGCATTTTGATTGGTCATTCTAGAATGTGACCAAGGAAAATAGAAGTTAGAAATGAAATTAACCTGATAGGAGTAAATAATGAAAAGGAACCATTAACCGGAATGTCTCCTGTTAAATGGTTGTTTGAAAGATCCCTTCATTCAACATGGAAAGAAGATAATGTCACATTTTTGCTATATATATATATGATGCTGTGCAAATACAAAATAAATCTTGTTTGATTATGAGAAACTTAGACATCACGATAACACTCACAGGACTTGGAGTGATGTAACCTTAGTTAAAGACATGGGAATTGTTCCTGACAAGGTGTTGTTGTTCAGACGCCTATTTCACAGAACAGAAACTGTCATTTTACAGATAACCACAAAGATATTGCAGCAATAAAAAAACCATCTAATTATTCAGTAATATTCCAGTAACTAAACATAATACTAATTATGTATAAGAATATCACTGCAGAATACCATAGATATATGTAATCACACTTAATAGTATGTGATGCGGAAGAATTTATTGCAAACCATTTTTAGATATTGGATTTCCATTTTGAATTTTGAATTTGACTTTAGCTCTTATTATAAGGATTTTATAGGATGTAATAGTGCCTTAATGTAATCCTTGAAGCCTATAAAAAAAGGGCTCCAAGAATGATTTGAGCAGTCAATGAATAATATGAATAAGAATTTTCTTATTAGATATTTTCTCTTTTGCCTTTGTTTGGTGGTGATGACAAGCACCCCTTAGGTGGTGATGTCTAGGGTTTGCAGACAGATTCTAAGTGATGATTCCTAGGATATTTTCTGTTTATCTTTTATTTTCCGTTATTCCTATTTCCCAATTATTGCCCTGCATCAACCAAACACCATTAGGAGGGGTTTTTACTAGCAGATTCTAGGTGGTGATTTCTAAGATTTGTTTTGTTTTCTCTTCCTTTTGATTCCTAGGATTTGTTATGTTTTTCCTTCGTTTTCCCTATCTCTATTTCTCAAATTATTTCATCTTGCATCAGTATGCTACATCTAGCTATGAATCTTCCTTTTGATTCCTAGGATTTGTTATGTTTTTCCTTCATTTTCCCTATCTCTATTTCTCAAATTATTCCGTCTTGCATCAGTATGCTACATCTAGCTATGAATAAAAAGTGTAATCCGACTCTTATTATTCAAACAATCCGACCATGGATAGAATTAAGGAGCACAACACATAAATTCTAGTTTAGCATCATTTTTTTTTAGGTAGTCATTTGAGACTAAAATAATGCATGTGTTATGCAAGAGCGGAGCCAAGAATTTTTGTTTGGGAGGACAGATTATGGTATTGATATATATTAGTCATGACAAACCCCTTGCATACTCGCGCACACACACGCATATACTTTTTGAAGAGAACTTATCATTAGGGCTGTGCAGAAAACCGATGAATCAAATCGACCGACCGTAACCACCTGATTTTTTCAAGTTCGGTCCTTTCTTTGGGGTTCGGTTTGGTTTTATTTAAATAAAAAAAAAAAAAATCAGTTATGGGTGCGGTTTCGACGTTCATGAAATTTGGACAGAATCACACTGAAACCGACCGAATATATATATATAGAAGGGTGGAACCTAAGTTGTGTGGTCTTGCCTACCTTATAAAAAATAAAAAAACCTTTATTCAACCACCTTAATAATAAATTTTGGGTAAATTATACTGACACCCCCTTCTTTTGGGGAAACTAGACTCGCTACACCCTATTTTGGGAAAAATGACACTCCATCCCCTTTTTCTCAATTTTTAAAGGAATATTCCCCATTTAAACATAAATAATTAAAATATAATTTTTTTTTTTAACTCAGGTTAGTTAGACATTAGTTAAAAAAATAAACAAAAAAATAAAAATAAAAAGGGGGCTAAGTGTTAATTATTTTGCAAATTTGGGAATGCAGTGTCATTTCCCCAAAATAAGGTGTAGCGAGTCTAGTTTCTCCAAAAAAATAGGGTGTCAATGTAATTTACCCATAAAATTAAAATATTATATTATATATATATAGTTATATACAAAGATATGGCCTACCTTAAGAGATATGCTCTCTTTTTTGCTAAAATAAGAGAAGTGCTCTTACTCACACTTAAGTAAAACCCATTTAAACAATAACCCACCCCAACCCTAACCAGTAATCACTTGACCCAGCCTCCTCATTTTTTTCATTTTGTGATTTTCATCAAACCATAACCCCCCTTTTGCCGCTCTATTCCTCACCCTAACCCTACTCTCTTAATCTCTCTTGTTTGTGCCGTTGTCAGACCCTCGTAGCCCCACCGTCATCACCTGAACCACCATCGCCCCTCGCAGCCCCGTGTCTCTCAGGTTCTCTCTCTCTCTCTTTAAATCTCTCTTATGGCATTTCAAATTCACAAGCTATTAGCTCAAATTGGTAGACTTGCTCACCAAGGACTACAACTGCAACCAGAAGTTCACCATCACCACCAACACTGACACTGGACCGATACACTTCCTTGTCTCCTCTATTAATTTAGGGCTTTCATCTTTCTTTTAAAAAAACCTAGAGAAACAGATTGACCTACTTAAGGCTAGTTTTATAAATGATAGAGAATTCATTTTCCAAAACTATATGAGAACATCTCTGTGAAATTTCAAGATAATGCGACACTGTTTAGTAGGTCAAATAAGATTTACAAAAAGACTGAACCGCTCCTTTTAAGATGCTCCTTATATGAATTTCTATTTTGATTTGTGAGTGTTGGCGTGTTTGGTTTTTTGTTTGAGTTGTCTTGATAGGGATTTTGTGTGAGTAGTGTGTTGTCTTCAAAGTGTGTGTTCATTGTTTCTGTTTATGTGTTCATTACTTTATTAAATTGTTAGATTGTTAATTCTGTTCTTTTCTTTTAGATGGATGCTATTGAAGAAACCACACATAAGGATGGTGGCACTCCTACTAATGAAGGACCACCGGCCAAACCTCCACTCCCACCCATGGTGAGTAACAAGTCCACTAGAAGTGGAAGAAAAAGATCAATAGTTTGGGATCATTTCACTAGGGTTGAACTAGGAATTCCCAATAAACCTAGGGATGCATGAAATTATTATGGGGCAGATTATGCTTGTGATACTAGGGTCGATGTAAGAAGTATCCTTTAATGAAGGTAGATAAGACCCAAACAGTCCTAGGTTTTAAACCTAAACAAGAAGGGGAAAGTAGTGGGGGACTTATGCTGATTGTGTTTAGTGTTGGGGCTTGTAGAGAAGCATTGGCTGAGATGTTGATAATTGATGAGTTGCCGTATGGATTTGTGGAGGATGAGGGTTTTAGAGGCTCGTGTTTGTTGCCCAGCCTAGATCAACTAGAAATCCTTCTCGCACAACAATTGCAAAAGATTGTTTTAGAGTGTATTTAAGGGAGAAAAGGAAGTTAAAAAATGCTCTTAAAGGGCAATGAATCTGTCTTACAACGGATGCATGGACATCCGTGCAAAATCTGAACTACATGTGCCTCATTGCACATTCTATAGATCGGAAACTACACAAAAGGATTCTCAACTTTTGTTTAGAGGAAAGTCAGAAGGGTGAGACAATTGGTAAGGCGGTTGAGATGTGTTTGCTTGATTGTCGGATAGACAGGATTCTAACCATTACCACTGATAATGTAAGTTCTAATAGTGGGCTCATTCAATTTTTATAATGGAAGACTAATCATAGAAAGGAAACAATTTTGGATCATGATTTCTTGCATATGAGGTGTTGTGCTCATATCTTGAACTTAATTTTTCTTTATCAGTATATCTTGAACTTAATTGTTCTCGAGAGGTTAAAAGAAATGGATGAGTCAAGAGGGAAGGTGAGGAATGTCGTGCGATATAAGAGGCAGGCCCAAGGCATTCATCTACTCTTAACATAGTCTTGAGGAACGAAAGCTTCAAATCAGAGACAGAATCTTCCTTCCCTTCAAACAGCCTAGCATTATGCTCCCTCCAAATTCCCAACACGAGACAACGGGGGATAACTCGCCAAATTTCCAGACATTGACAACAATCAAACTTGCCCTGCCAGCTCACTGAAAGGTCCTCAACACCCTTCACATAACCCAAGAAACCCCAAATAGGGAAACACCATACAGCACCAATCAACAATAATCACTTGTCACTTCTGTAGATTATCCATCGTAAGTATTTTCCCTAAAGGCGCTGTCAATAGAAAGAAACTAACCTTGGATGGAACTTTGGGCTTCCACACTCTTCCAAGGGAAAGATGAAGAGGCTATGGAAAGTAACAACCGATAAAACAATTTAACTTCAAAGGTCTTCTTGGAAGAAAGGTGTCCAGCAAATGCTATCCACCCCACCACTCCCGACCAACCCAGAATAGAGAAAATACAAGAAAGTAGCAACATATTCTAGCTCCCAATCATGCACCAACAGAACAAAATTGACATCCCAATGGGAACTCTCTCCCTAAAAAAAATAAAAATAAAAGAATTAATCAGCCACGGAGGCATCCTTATGTCTGGCACTTCTAAATAATTCCAAAATCTGCACCTACAAAGGTAGTCCTCCACACCAAGGGTCATGCCAGGACTTTATTGTAGGTTTATTAGGTCTAAAAAAATCCTCAAAAACTGACAGAACCGCACTAAACATACCACTACTTATCATCTTTTAAATTCTGTTTTGTATACCAATGTTGTCTAGTTTCATATGAAGACATGTACAAAGATATCAAAAATAGAACTTAGTATCTCCCATCAAATTTATGCTCGATTACAATCTTTCATGAAATAAAATTCATATATTATCATCATCTCCATAGTGAAATTCTTAAAAATTCTGTTGAAATTCTTAAATTACCAAATTGTCCACCAAATTGAAAAAATAAAAATCCAATGAAATCTTCAAGAGCACGATTGTTCTAAACTTTTTTTTTTTTTTTTTTTTTATAAATAACAGAGAACTTTATTGAATAGACACTACATGGTGTGCATAAAGTATGACCATGCCATAGCTAAAAGAATTACAAAATATTAGGGGGACTTAAGGATTCAAGAAAACCCCCCACAAAATGAGAGGTTGTGAAACCCCAAGCCTTAGCCCAATCAAAAAGAGAACACATACAAAACTCAATGAGTTGACCCACAGAATGTTCTATATCTTCAAAAGAATGATTATTTCTCTCCCTCCATATAGACCACATTAAACAATAAGGGATAAGGTTCCAAACCTCCGAGGAGTGTTTTCCAAACCAATTCCTCCACCCAGCCACCAACTCCAATACACAACCCGAGATCACCCAATCCACTCCAAACAACCGAAAGACATAACTCCAAATCTCCCTAGCCACAAGACAATGTAACAAAAGATAGTCCACCGTCTCCTCACTACACCTACACATACAACACCACCCAACCGTAACTATACCCCGCCTCCTAATATTATCACAAGTTAGAATCCTACCCCAAGCCGCGGTCCAAACAAAGAAAGCAACCCTCCAAGGAGCTTTAACACCCCAAATACCCTTCCAAGGGAAAATTGTGTCCACATTACCCCGAAGTGCGTCATAGTAGGATCAAATATCAAAACCTCCAATCTTCTTCAAGTCCCACCGAACTTTGTCAACATCCTCTTGGGAAGGGCTCTTATCTTGAAGGAGATGAGAAGCTACATCCTTTATTTCCCAAGCCCTACCAAATCTAATATGCCACTCTCATCTCTCCCCACCCACCCACCCCCCCGTGCTCGCTATTCCGGGTATATAGAGAGTCAATATACGCATCGCGATCACGGGAGCACTCAAATAACAGAGGAAACACTTCCTCCAACGACTAATCACCACACCATCTATCATGCCAAGATTGTCTTATGACCGTTACCCACATCAAAATGAATATAGCTATAAAAAGATTCTCATCCCACCACAATCCCTTTCCAAAGACTACAGCCATAGGACCCCCTTATCGGTCTAGTGCACCAACCACCCCATTCCACTCCATATTTAACTATCAACACTCGTTTCCACAGCTTCAACTCTTCTACTCCAAACCTCCACATCCACTTCCCCAACATGGCTTTGTTAAAAGAAGATCCCTAACCCCAAAACCACCTTGAGCAATAGGAGTGCAAACCTGATCCCAATTCATCCCAATTCACCAAGGGAGTTTTAACTTCCCCCCACAAGAAAGTTATGATGAAGCCTCTCAATCCTCTTGGCGACACTCACAGGAATTGTAAAGAGAGACATAAAATAGGTCAGAAGGCTCGAAGGGGTGATTTTGAAAAGCGTTAAATGCCCCCCCCCTCTCGGACAAATATAGCTTCTTCCAACACGCAAACTCGTCATAACCTCAAAACATGTCAGCACCCGACGAATATAAACCAACTGCTCAAGACAAGCGTCACAAAATAAAATAGTAATAACTTCGATCTCTGATAATATACAAATTGAGAATGAGCTCTCTCCCCCTCCACCTTCCCCCTCCCCCTACCCTGCCCCTTTTCAACCCTCCTCCACCACCTTTCTCACACCCAACCCACCCCACGCCATGGACCCAGCCACCACCATCCATTTTCTCTGCACAAGCCTTCCTACAAACCATCCCACAACCTATATACCCAGCACAGCCAATCCAAATCAATACCAAACCACAAGACCCACCTACCCTTTACATCAAACCCACCCCAAACCTGAACCCACCACCACAAATTAAACCAAAACACCATCATAGGAAAACTTTAGAGGTCCGAGGGAAGCCATTTCGAATTGATTCCAAACTCTTTACGTTGGGATTCGATGGAGGTCGGGCGGATCCATATCACATAATGGAGAGCAGAGGTCGTTTCCAAGGGTCAATTTGGCTGGGTATCAAAGGGTTGCATTGGACTATAGGAGAACTGAGGAAATTGAAGCATGTCTCACCTTCTCGGAGTGGTATTTTCCAGTTCCGATGAGATGGATATAGAACCCTGGAGTTTAGCTGCTTGTCAAACCGGGGTGGGCGGTTTGTGGAATTGTCGGAATACCATAGGGGAACACAGCGAGGTAGTATTAGGATCCCAGAAGGTCGGCGTGGTGAAGGATGGGCTCTTCTTATGATCGAGATACAAAAATACTACCTGGAGACTGAATCCGGTAAGGTTCCGCCGAAACGAGACGGAAAATCCAGGGGTAGACGTGCGACGGCGCCGGAATCCCAATCATCGCGTAACGGGAGGATGCTCCATAATGAATCGCGGCCGTTACGGAGGGGTGATTTGCATTTGGCGCCGAAAATCCAGCTGCGAGAATCTCAGGATTTAAGCCATTTGAAAGGAGTCAAAGATCGGGTCATCCTTTCCATCACGGAGCCACGCCCGACCCGTTCCTTTAACTTTCAATAGAAAGTGGGCCCTAAAACGATCCGGGTTACTAAAAATGAGGGCCAGGCCCGAAGTGCAGCATGGGTTGGATCACCAAAGGGAGATGGGCCTCCCAGGCCTTAAGTTGGCCCAAGTACTAACCCAAATGAGCCTACCCGTGAGTGTGAAAGGTCTGGTTTGGACCATGATATTGAGTCCCGATCAGACCCAGACTTGGACGAGGCAGAGGCTGGGGAAATCATCTTGGACGTTGACCTAGTAGAATATGCCGGTGAAGAGATCGGTGTCGAGCTGGTTACGGGGGTGTCGTCGGGGGAAGAGTCCGCTCCGATCTCTCCAAGTCCTATGGGGGAGACGATCATGGAGCCGGTTTGAGCAGCGTTGACGGTGGAGGAACCAAGCTACGCGACGGACCTTGATCTGGTACGGGTGGATTTGGCGGAGGTGATACAAGGTTCGATGCATGATTTGGAGCTTGGAAGCTCGCTGCTGTTATGCTCTAACCAAGAGGAACCCGTTTCGTGGCCCTTGGTGATGGAGCACCAATCTGAAGTGGTTAAGGGCGAGACGGAACCCCTCTCTCTCATGGTTTGCGAACCGTTAGCAGTGGTCGCGCCATCAACTATCATGGATACTTCAGAGAAGCCTCTCCCTACAGGCTCAGCTCGGTCTGAATGGGTGAACACTCAATATCGAGGATTATGTGAGTTAGTGGGTTTCCCTCTCGATAGTCATGAGAAGCAGTGTCTGGCTTTGCTGAGGAGGATTGAAGCATCTAGGTCCCAAAACAAATGTGAGGTAGGCTCACGGAAAGTGGTCTGTTCGGGGAAAAAAGGTGCTCGGGAGCTTCGCAACCTGGTTTCATCTGTGAATTATGAAGGTCGGCAGCGTGTGTGCTGCTGAGTCCTGAGGTAAGTTGCTTGGGCCTTTTGTTTTTTTATGAAGCTAAAACTTGTCTCTTAGAATGTCAGGGGTTTGAACGATCCCAAGAAGAGGGTGATCCTCAGGAACTGGTTACGTACATGAAAGGTTGATGTGGTGTGTTTGTAGGAAACAAAGTTGGATAAGGTTGATTGGAGAATTATCCAAAGCATCTGGGGCAATCGTTATGTTGCTTGGGTAGTCCTGGATGCTATTAACACAGCTGGGGGGGTTCTTTTATTATGGGATAAGCGAGTGCTGGAGTTAGCTGATTCCATTGTGGGTAAATTTTCTATTTCTTGTTTGTGGAAGTGTTTGCTGGATGGCTTTGAATGGGTTGGTACGGGCTTATACGGTCCGACCTGTGATGAGATTCGTCCTGATTTTTGGAGTGAAGTGAAGGGTGTTCGTCAACGCTGGGCTCAGCCTTGGTGTGTTTTTGAGGATTTCAATGTTGTTCGATATCCTAATGAGAGGTTGGGTTGTAGTATACTAAGTACGAATATGATTGATTTTTCGGACTTTATTGAAGATTTGAATTTGGTAGATCTCCCTTTACATGGGGGCAGGTATACTTGGTGCAATGGGTCGATTAACCCATCAATGTCAAGGATTGATAGAGTTTTGGTTTCTTCGGATTGGGAGGAGCATTATCCGGATGTTATGCAAAAACTGTTGCCCAAACCTATATCTGATCGTACTCCTATTATGCTGGAAGTGGGAGGTATGAATGGGGGTAAGAGGGCGTTTAAATTTGAGAATATGTGGTTGAAAGATCCGGAGTTTGTGAATAAGGTTCGTGGATGGTGGTCGTCTTATTCTTTTAGGGGTACGCCCAGCTATGTGCTGTCCCAAAAATTAAAGGCTTTAAAGGAAGACTTGAAGAAGTGGAATAAGCAAGTCTTTGGGGATGTGGGATTAAGGAGGCAGCAGCTGGAATGTGACTTGCAATCCTTTGATGAGAAGGAGAGTACTAGTTTCTTGACCTCTGAGGAACGTGTCTTGCGTGAGGCATGTAAATCAGAATTAGAAAACTTGGCTATTTTGGAGGAAGTTTCTTGGCGGCAAAAGTCACGGGTTCTTTGGTTGAAGGAGGGAGACAACAACACAAAATTCTTTCATCAGATGGCCAATTCTCATAGACGTAACAATTATATGGAAAGGGTGGAGGTGGATGGTGCTGTCTATGAGGTTGAGTCGGAGGTGAGAGAGAAGGTGGTTCAGTTTTATACTTTTTTTATATCAGGAGCAGAAGTCATGGAGACCTACAGTTGATAGGTTAGACTTTGACATGATCTCGGAAGAGGAGCAAGCTTTGCTGGAAAGGAAATTTGACAGGGATGAAGTCTTGCAGATGGTCAAGGATCTTCAAGGGGATAAAACTCCTGGGCCAGACGGTTTCACCATGGCATTCTTCCAGAAATGCTGGTCTGTGATAGAAGATGACATAATGGGATTTTTTGAGGAGGTTCACACTTATTGCAAATTTGAGAGATCTCTCAATACCTCGTTTATTGCTCTTATTCCCAAGAAGCAGAATGCTACTAATATTCGTGATTTTCATCCCATTAGTCTCATTGGTAGTGTATACAAGCTGCTTTCTAAGGTGTTGGCCAATCGGCTCAAAGGAGTGCTTGATCATCTCATTTCGGAATCTCAAAATTCTTTTATTGGAGGCAGGAAGATTCTGGACTCAGTTCTAATTGCAAACGAATGCTTGGACAGCCGGCTTAAGAGTCGCCTTCCTGGTATTATTTGTAAATTGGACATTGAAAAGGCCTATGACCATGTCCATTGGGGTAGTTTGTTGTATCTTTTGAAGCGGATGGGTTTTGGGAGTAAATGGTGTCAATGGATTGAAGCTTGCATCTCTTCGGTGCAGTTCTCAGTGTTGGTGAATGGCTCTCCTGAGGGATTCTTTCGTAGTTCGAGGGGTATTCGGCAAGGGGACCCCCTGTCCCCATTGCTTTTTCTCTTGATTATGGAGTATCTGAGTCGGATGTTGAGGAAATTGGAGGGTTTGATCCAGGGTTTCAAGGCGGGGGATAATGCTAGTGATGGGTTACGCATTTCCTACCTGCTGTTTGCTGATGACACTATTCTATTCTGTGATGCAGACTTGGATCAATTGTCATATATTCGGATGGTCCTTACCTGCTTTGAGGCGGTTACAGGCCTCCGTGTGAACATGGCTAAAAGTGAGATGGTCCCAGTGGGTAAGGTTGGTAACATTGGAATGCTGGCTGATTCTCTTGATTGCCGGGTTGGTTCGCTTCCTTTGACATATCTTGGTATGCCTTTGGGGGCTTCTTACAAGGCAGTGGCAGTTTGGGACCCTATCCTTGAGAAGATGGAAAGAAGGTTGGCAGGTTGGAAGAAGCTGTATTTATCTAAAGGGGGTCGTCTAACCCTTCTTAAGAGTACGTTATCTAGCCTTCCTACATATTTTCTCTCCTTATTCACTATTCCTGCTAGTGTGGCTCAAAGGCTAGAAAAGCTGCAAAGGAACTTTCTATGGGGTGGTATGGGTGAGGAATTTAAGCACCACCTTGTGGGATGGGATAAGGTTTGTACCCCAAAAGAGCAAGGAGGGTTAGGGGTGAGGAGTCTGATTCTAGTCAACAAGGCTCTATTGGGGAAATGGTTATGAGGATTTGGCTTGGAGGAACATCATCTTTGGCGCCGTGTTTTGGTTGCGAAGTATGGTGTTGATTTAGGTGGTTGGCGTACCTCCTGTATTAGAGGCCCATATGGCTGTGGTATGTGGAAAGGCATTATGCTAGGGTGGAATGAGTTTTTCCAGCATACTGAGTTTGTGGTGGGTATGGGGAATCGGATTCGCTTTTGGCAAGATAAATGGTGTGGGGATACGGCTTTGATGGATCGATTCCCAACTCTTTTTGCTAGTTCAACTCAACGGGAGGCAACTATTGCCTCCGTTTTGTTGAGACCAGCCGTGGGGGGCCCTTGTGATTGGAATGTCACGTTTGGTCGTGACTTTAATGACTGGGAAATTGATCTAGTGGTGGAGTTCTTTCAAATCTTAGCCTCCAATTCTCCTTCCAAAGAGGGGCCTGATGGGTTGTGTTGGAAGGGTCATAAGGATGGTGTTTTTACTTCTCGCTCATTTTATCGTTTGTTGGATGCTAGGCCTAGGGTGCCGTTCCCTTGGAAAAGCATTTGGGCAGCTAAAGCTCCCCCTCGGGTTTCCTTCTTTATTTGGACAGCGACTTGGGGGAGAATCCTTACTTGTGATAACCTTATGCGGAGAGGTTACACATTGGTGGGTCGGTGTTGTCTTTGTTGTTCTGATGGGGAGACAGTCGACCACCTTTTGTTACATTGCCCAACTTCGTATGTGTTATGGAGCTTTCTTTTCCGTTCGTTCCATGTTTCTTGGGTTCTCCCTCGGAGTGTGAAGGATTTATTATTTGGGTGGCGTAATTGGTTTGGGAAGCATCATTCTGATATCTGGAACTTAGCTCCGCTGTGCCTAATGTGGATTGTGTGGCTGGAGCGTAATAGTAGAACTTTTGAGGACGCATTGTGCTCTACAGATCAACTTCTTGAGAAGTTTGCTAGTTCTTTATTTGTTTGGGCAAGGGCGTGGGGCCTCTCTACAGCAAATAGTGTTGCTGATTTTGTTGTTTCTTTGAGTTCTATGTCTGTTTCTTCTTCTATGCTGTAACTGCTTAGCCTTTGTGTGCATACTTTGTGCACTCACTAGTTCTTTTTAATAAAATTCTTTTTACCTATCAAAAAAAAAAAAAAAATAGTATCATTTGCATACAGTAAGTGAGATATACCCAATCCTTCCCCTGATGCACCCCTCACTTGGAAACCATGAATGTAACCTCCTTAATTTTTTCAACAATCTGCTCAACACCTCCATAACCAAAAGGAATAACAAAGGAGACAAAGGATCCCCCTGTTGTAAACCCCTCGAACTACTAAAGAAACCAGCAGTAGAACCATTAACCAACATGGAAAAACAAACCGTAGAAATGCATGCCTGAATCCACCGAATCCATCGACTACTAAAGCCCATACGACTCAACAAATAAAGGAGACTATCCCAATTAACATGATCATATGCTTTCTATATATCTAGTTTGTAGATAACCCCAGGATAATTGCTTTTAACCCGGCTGTTCAAGCATTTATTGGCTATAAGGACCGAATCCAACATTTGATGACCACCCACAAAAGCATTCCGAGAATCAGAAATTAAGCCATCCAAAACCCCTCTACATCTATTGGCCAACACCTTCACTAACAACTTATACATGCTCCCAATAAGATTAATAGGATGGAATTCCTTGATGTTCGTAGCATTGACCTTATTAGGAATGAGAGTAAGAATGAAGCATTCAAGGATTTTTCAAACGTGCAATGTTCATAAACCTCCTCAAAGAAATGTTCATAAACCTCCTCAAAGAAATCCATGACATCCCTCTCCACCACACCCGCACTTCTAGAAAAGCGCCATAGTAAACCCATCTGGTCCTAAAGCTTTGCCACCTTGAAGATCCTTCAAGACTTGAACAACCTCCTCCTTCTCAAACCATTTTTCTAAAAGTTTACATTCTTCCTCCCCAATAGAAGCAAAAGGTAACCCATCAATATGAGGTCTCCACTCCTTAGATTCCATATACAGAGATTCATAAAATTGAACCACATGTTCCTGTCCACCTCCAAACCACCTATGAAGTTACGTCTTCGATTAGAATTCGTCACTTTGTGAAAGAACTTAGTATTATTATCACCCTCCTTAAGCCAAAGAACCCGAGATTTCTGTCTCCACGAACTCTCCACCAAATGTGCTATTTGAACCACCTCAGATTTGAGTTCATCCCGGAGTTGATGATCCTCAGGAGAGAGGCCTCTAAGACCCTCCTTCAATTCTAATTCCATCACCTCCCACATAAGCCTTCTCTTTCTAAAACGAATATCCCCAAATACCTCGCGGTTCCAAATCTCCAAATCTTCCTTTAGGGGTTTCAATTTGTTAGCTAACACAAAACTAGGACACATAAAAAAAAAAAAAAATGTAACTTGACCACCACCCTTGAACCCTCTCCACAAAACCTTCCTCCTTGAGCGACAAATGCTCAAATTTGAAGGAACTTTTACCCCTCCTCATACCCCCTACTTCCACCAAAATAGGACAATGATCCGAAATAAGTCGAGGAAGCATTTTTTGAATAACAACAGAGAAATGTTCCTCCTAGTCAGAAGAAGCTAGAGCCCGTTCAATGCGAGGCATGGAAGGAGGTGTCGTCCCACTATACCAGGTGTAAGCACCACCAACAAGTGGCAAGTCCACTAAATTGAACTAATCAATCCAATCCAAAAATTCCAGCATAGTAGGACTAAAGCTAGTACACTCCAATCATTCACCAGGGAAACAGGTAACATTAAAATCCCCAAAGCACACCAGGAAACATTCCAACGCTGCCTTATATCCACTAATTCTCCCCATAGCTCCGCTCTAAGGCCCTCCAAATTCGGACCATAAATCCCAGAGCAAGCCCACTCAAACCCATTTGAAAGACTCTTCCAACTACAAGAAACAGAGAAAGTGCCTACTACTGAATCCACCTTCTCAAGCACCCTCTTATCCCACATGAGTAAAACTCCTCCAACTGTGTTAACAGCATTTAGAGCCACCCAATCAATATAAGGATTACCACACAAACTTCGGATAACTCCCAAATCAATACCACCTAGCTTGGTTTCCTGAAGGCAAACCACATCACATTTCCAATCTTGCAACAAAATTTTGACCACACCACGTTTCTGGGGATTATTAAGACCCCTCACATTCCACGATAAAAAGTGTATCGACATAAAAAAAAAAATACACCCAACACCCCAAGGGACCAAAATTCAACGACTACATAACTGTTTCCTCTCATAATTCAAAGAGGAAACCAAATTACGAAGCTCACGAGCACCTTTCATACCTGATTTTGATGGCTTTTGAAGCGTATTGTTTCGCTTCTGTTGCTTCCTACTTTCTTCAATGCGACGAAAAAGCACTAAACACTCTTCTTCAAATTAATCTATAGGAAAACCCACATATTTACTGAACCCACCCATTTTATCATCCAACCAATTTGACTTCAATGACCCCTCTACTGCAACAGCATCCTAAACTGAATCAACAACTAGCAACCGAGACTCAGGGGGAATAATCTGACATAGAGGTTCAAAGGAGATGGGACTACGAGCCACCTCGTCTTCCCACTCACCAAAAACTACTAATGGTAGATTCTGATAGTCACGATCCACCACCACAGAGTCAAACCTCATCGAGGTCTTCGTACCCCCTGTCAGAGTTGTGGGAAAAGACAGCCAAGAAGCTTGGTGGTCTTCCCCAATCGTCATCAATAGCTCTGACTGTACTCGCGGAGAAACGAGCCCCTAAACCAAAGCGGCACCATCCCCAAAACCCACATCTTCCACTTCCGCCGTAGCCTTAGGTTAAGCCAACACGATTCCTTCTAAATCGCTACTCAAATCGCAAGGCGCTGGCACCTTACCATCACTTCCTCCTTCATCGTTGCTCGAATCGCCTGACATCGGCAACTCGACAAGTTTGTTGGTAACCGACATTCACCCACATGAAGATTCTTGCAAGTTAGAACCCCCCTACATACCAATGCTAAAGTTTCTAGAGTTTGGGCTTCCACTTCTAAACTGGGCTCAGAGACTTGAGGCTTTAAAGGCTTTAAGTGCTTGGTTTGCTGAAACTTAGGCCCAATCACGGTATCAAGCCCAGCCCACTCCACTTTCCTGTGTAAACCTTGATCCATAGTGATACGCAGCATTTTGGGGGAAGGTTTCCCTTCAAAATGAAACAGCTGAGTTGGTCTAGGTTCAATTTTGGACATGGGCACATGTGGCCGAGAATTACGCCTCCCCAATTTTGGACATGGGGACACATGCCCTACTGCCGCCACACTCTCGTCGGAAACATGATCCAAAATTTCATTAAAGAAGAACTTGCGCACTTGAAATTCAAAGAGAGACTATCCCGCAACTCACCGACCTTCGGGAATCCTGATACTACCTCGATGTGCACCACTATGGTATTTTGAAACCTCCATAAACCTCCCACCACGATTTGAGAGGCAGCTAAGTTCAAGAACTTTGTACCCATCACGAAAAAATTCGAAAAAACCTTCCAATTTATGTGTCGGAGTACATAACTTGACCATAACATCCAAAATCCAACACAGGCCGCCAAGCCCAACCCAAAGGGATCCTCTGAATCTACCCCTACGCTCCATGATGTGATATGGATCCACTATACCCCCAGAGAAACCCAAAGTGAATGACTTAGAGTCAATGCTAAAGACATTCCCACCATTCTCAGGCTTAACATTTCTAACTATCCTTTGTTGCATCCCACCCTCACGGAAAGAAGGCTCTTTGATAGGTAAGGCCTTGAGTATTAGACTCTGGGCTAATGTGTTTTGGGAATGCCAATCTAGTGGTGGAGGTAAGGTGGTGTTTATATTTGGTTGGGGGTGTATTGTGGAGATGGGGAAATGTTGAAAAGGTGGTGTATGTAAAGGTTGGGGACGGGGGCATTGAAGGATTTGTGAGTATGGAAGTGGTGGTCTGGTTGAATGAGAGGTTTCTAATGGTGATCTATATTGGAGGAATGGTTGGGGAAGGGGTGAGGAGGGACTGGGGCGGAGGGGGGAGCATTTGGGGTATCACTCAGATGCTATGAATAAAACTTTAACAAATACAAGAGCAAATTTTGTAATAACAAATGAAATGGAGGAAAGAAAAAAATATGTTGTCTCTATAACCACTAGACCAATCGGCTAATTCTTTTTCTTTTTTTAATTTTTAAGAAGGCCATTGGACCAACTCAATTGCTTTGCTCAAGTAGCCTTACTTTCTAAAATTGATGACTTAACCTCTCAAAGCTAATACACCATCTTAAACATAGTGGGACTGCTTTTCAATTTTTTATTTTTTATTTTTTATTTTATTTTTGGATAAGAGTGGTACTGTTTTCCACATTGCAAAATATATTAAGCCTCCCAAAGCTCCAATTCCAGCTAACCAAAATCTTGTCCACCATTCAATGATGAATTTCAATAGATACATGTCACAAGGGCGCCAGTTCCAATCATAAGTTCAACTTTTCTATTTATTATTTTCTGCTAGGGCAATGACATCCTCATCTGAAACACCTAGGCTACAAAATATACATTGTATTTAGAAGCCAGCAATGCTTTGGGTCGAACAAATTTTCATTGAATGACTTTCAATAACATCTCACTGCTTATGCATGTTTCTGTATGTGTCTAAGTATTTACCACAAGTACCACGCAAATAAATACCTTGTAATTATTGAATAAATGTAACAAAGAATCAGGTGCATTTTGTTTCTAAATATAGTCATGAGAAAAATTACTATCTAAAATCAAATTAGTCACATTTTTGCTCATTTACTTGTTTTCAGGTAGGTGAGCCAAATAATTACATGCTAAGAAGTAAAAGAAAAGAAGAAAATATCCAGCAAAAAATAAATAAATCTATTGACTTATACTATAAGATGAAGGATAGATGTTCATACAGGAATCGAAGTTTTGAAAGCTCGCCCAATGTTCTTGGAATGATTCCACTTAAATTGTTCAAGTAAAGATCCAAGCTCACCAAGTCTGTCAAATTCCCAAGCTCCTCTGGGATTATTCCAGTTATGTTATTACTATAAAGTTCCCTGTCATAACAAGATGATTCAAAGGTCTGTACCAGAAACAAGGCAAAAGTTTAAACATAACTCAAATTTAACATCCACAAACTTTGCTTTAACAACATATACAACAATGGGCAGAACCAGAAAACAATTTCCTAGAGATAGATGGCAAAAAGAAACTCTAAGACATATACATAAAGTTGAACATTGAAAGATTAAATCCAACATGGGAATCGGAAACACCCATTTTGTATGTGCATCTTATCTTACATGAAAAGGTGGTGTGGTCAACAGGTGAACATATACCAATAGCTACATAAATGCCAAAACAACTTGCAAGGGGCTAGAACAGTAAAATACCAGACATTTTGCTTCTAGACAACAATGTAACACAATGAAAGTGCTATGATATTGTGAGTTTTTAAAATGTTGTTCCTAGACAAATACCCAACAACAATGAAGACAAACAAAATAACACCAATGAGCTCTAGCTCCATTGGTACCTCCAACCCTCTTCTATTTTTTTTATAAGTAAAAGAGTTTTATTAAAAAGAGGTTATTTCACGTTTACAATAATAAACACAAAGTAACATAAAAGAATTACAAAGGATTATGCACAAGTATTAAGAGAAGAAACAAAATTAATAAGGGAAATGTTGTGCGTGAGGCCCCACACACAAGACAAAATGAAAAAGAGTCCGGAAAATGCAGCTTCCAACTCAGCCTGAGAGTGTTTCACATCTTCAAAAGTATGGCAATTTCGCTCCCTCCACATGAGCCAAATCAGACATAGCGGAACCAAGTTCCAAAGAACAGGGGGGGGTGTTACCAAGAAAATGTGTAACTTAACAAAAAAGAACAACAACAACAAAATAATGTTGGATTATTTCTCATCTTTTTGATAAGGAATTTATTAAAAAAAGAAAAGCACAAATGGGGCACTACTCATGTACATGGGATGTATAAATGAGATACACCAAAAGCTATCAATTAAGAATACAAAGAAAAATGTGCAGTGGCAGCCATCTAATCATATAATGACCTCTAGAACAAAATTGAATTCTCACACCCTTCAATTCTTCAAGCATTTCTCTCTCCATTTCCTAACAACTTAACTACTACTTGTTAGAATAGTGGTTAAATGATTAAATTCATCATTTCCTAACAAGTAAAACGTTTGGGAAAATCGGTAGTCTATCATATTTATCATGGTATTAGAGAATGTGGTTCCAATTTCAAATCATGTATCCACTCTACCTCCCATTTAAAAAGTAAAAAATCTCATGTGTTGGGACTCATTCATCCCTAGTCTAAGCCCACACGTAAGGGGGGGAGGGGTGGGGGGAGCTCTGAACCATTTGTAATGACTCGAGAGAGAAGAGTTAGCCACATCTACACTTATACCCCAAAAAGACTAGTAAAGTTGTTAGGGCTCTTTGTAGTTGTTTATAAAACCCAGATCAGCCCAGTATATGCACAATGTGAGACTCAAGACACACCCATACAACACACACTCATCTGATTTAAGCATCCCAAGGTCCTCATCAAGGCTCCGAGCCCAAACAAACTTATTGGGTTGACTTTGATACTATGATAAATTACCAATTATCCCAAAAGCTTAAACTATTAGGAAATAGTGAATTTAATCATTTAACCATTATTCTAATGCTACTCATCTTATGCAAGCAAATCGTGGCAACTATGCTTTAAAAAGTGGAATCATGCTTAATGTATTCATAATAGAATTTGAAAAAACACCCTCATTGAGTCATGGCAAAAGAGTGAAACGATGTTGCCATAAATTATACACTAAAGTCCACTTTTGGCCCCTTAAGATTGGGTGTGATTTCATTTTGGCCCCTTAAATTTGAAAGTTCTCATTCGGGTCCCTTGTGTTTGTTTGCATTTCAAAATGCCCTTTCCGTATATCTCCGTTAGGGAGTTTGCTGTTAAGTCCTAGGTAAGCACCTAATCATGCATCCACATTACCCATTTTAACCTACTATCTTGCCACGTCACCCACATAAATAAATAAATAAATCAAAGGAAAAAGAATATTAAAATTCAACCTTCATTACAAAAAAATTAAATTAAATTAGAAAAAGAAAAACCCAAGAACCAAATCTGAAATCTCATCTTTCTCTCTCTTCCCACATTCAATCTCTATCTCCTCAAACGGAGTCAATCTAATATATGTACTACATGAAAGGTCTCACTTCTACAGAGGATACCTCCGCCACTGCTTCACCTCCTCCGGCCTCTCATTGCAAACCATCAACATAGACACCAAAACCACAATCCACTTATGGGGTCCAAAACTTGATTGCAACACAAACAACCCAAAAGCCTTCGCTACTAATCAAGTACTGCTGCTGTTGGTCTTGGTGGTAAAATTTCCTATACAGAATTTGAGCATTCGCTGCTAATACAAACATATTCTTTTTCTCTCTCCAAACACCAATTTTGGCTTACAACAGCAGATCTAATCCATTACCCCAAATTTCCATCTCTCCAATAATCAGAACAGCAGATCTAATCCGTTCGAGACCAGCACCAATACTGCCTGATCTGGTGCTGACAGACCCTTCGCTGAGCCGCATCGAGCCACGATTCCGGGGAAGAGAGAGAAGCCGAGAAGGACGATGCTTTCCAAGGAGTCACAATCCGGCATTGACAGACCTTACTCACCAAATTCGCCATTGTTGCAGTGAGCAAACCAAGAAGCAAGTGAGAGAGAGATAGATCGGTGGGGTGGAGAAGAGAAAAGGAAGAGAGAGAGAGAGAGAGAGATCAATGTTATTTTTTTTTCGTTTAAGTAAATTTTAATTATTATTATTTTGTTCTATTATTTAATAAAGAATATGAAATAATATTTAAAAAAAAATGTGACATAGTTTAAATAATATTAAAAATATTGGCTTAGATGGCAATTAACAGAATTATAGTAACAAAACTAGGCGGAAGGGGCATTTTGAAACGTAAACAAATGTAAGGGACCCGAATGAGAACTATCAAAGTTAAGGGGCCAAATGAAAAAATGCCCAAACTTTTTTTTTTATTGGCACCGGGTATCCAAAGCATTTGCTCCGACTACTCCCGGGGGCGCACAGGCCCTCAGTAAGGAGTTTCTTGTAGGTGCACCTTGGGTAATTCAATGGGCAATTAAATTCCCCTAGTCTGATGGCCACAAGGAAAACACACCTAAACTTAAGGGGCCAAAAGTGGATTTTAGTCTAAATTATATGACATACAATAACAAAAGAAAAACAGGATAAAACATGAAATATAACCCATCATATTGGTACATGTTTGTGTGAAAGAATGTGTTCATACATGGTTCATGTTTCTACTCATTGAAATATAATATCACCAGGTGTTCCACCTCCACTATTTACCAACAGAAAAAATGGGGAGGTCCCAATGGTGGTGGTGGTGGTGGTGGAGAGGGGGGGGCGCAGTCTTTCAGAACTCATCGCAAAGGAACCAATCAAGAACCTATAGAATCAATCAATATATATATATATATATATATAAGTAGAGAGCTTCAGCTGAGGTCCTGCCATTTGGCATGCTTAGAATTTGACATGTGCTAAGATCTTTTTATTTATTTTATTTATATAAAAAAATTAAGATGAAGATAAAGATTAAGAAAAAATTAAGATGAAGATAAGAAAATAAATAAATTAACATGAAGATAACGATTAATAAAAGATTAAGATAAAGATAAAGATTAATCTTTTCCAATTTATAAATACACGTTAAAACCTATAATATTGAAAATATTATGGATTCGTCTATATGTCGTAAATGATTTTCTGTGTAGTCTCTTAATTTATTTTAATGATTCAATTGTCTTGGTATTTAGTAACACTAATATTCATAACTTTTTCAGGTATTGTTGCTTACACTTAAATTGTTTCCATTGTGGAATTGACAATGAGTTCTCTTTTTACAAATGTTTTCTTTCTTTTGTTTAATTTTTAAGATTCTAACACATAATCTATGTTTGGTTTTGAATAAATTTTTGAATAATTGCTCTGTTGTTAATTATAGATGTGAAAACCAATTAGGATTTACACTTAGCTTATATTGAAAATATTTTGGATAAATATATTTTGGTATCGAAAGAATTAGTAGATTTTGAAGAATTCAAGTAAGTTCAGTTCTAATTAACTCATTACCATAATTGGTCTTCAAATCTCTCTCACAGGGCCACTCACACACATACACTGGCATTCGGAGTAAGAGCCATTTAGAGATAACAAAGGTTCAAGCTTCAATCTTACCTCATGAAAGAAATTCAAAAAAATAGAACAAAAATCCGAAAGAGAAAACAAAAATGCATAATACCTTCTAAAGATCCATTGTCAACCCTTTTTTTTCAGTAATACTGAAACATGTATGAGTTAATGACTTGGACCTCAATTTGTTCCTTTAAAGAACTGATTTTTACATGACCGAATAAAATCAAAGAAAAACAGATAATTCAAGGAAAAGCAATAGTAGCAACTAAATTATTATAGTTATGAATTAAAAATCTTGTGCATTGCACGGGGTACATGCTATTTTATACCAATTGAGGGAGATGGGAGGCAGGAATTTCTTTCAGATAGAATTCAAAATCTTTTAGTAGAACACGGGCAAACGTATGGGCTTTGGACTATAGAAAAGGGCAAAGGATTATGTTCAATGTGCTCTTACGGAAAGAGGGAGCAATTCGTTTCACTCAATGCTATTGAAGTTAATTGCATCTCAACCTAACCAAAGATTCCTTAAAAGTTCTAGGGAATCAAGCAAAGCTTTTCTGTTCGAGAGATGCTGTAGTGAAAGAGGCCTTTTTTTATATGTGGCAGACTATGGAAGAAATGACAATTGCGGAGTAGAAATCATACTTGGAAGATGAGACTCTTAGGGGTGCAAAGGATTCTTCCAAGTGATAAATGAATTAGTGGAGATCCAACCACACCCCCAACAATACGATTTTACACAATCGAACTTTACCTAAAACGCATGACACCCATAAACACACTTTGAGACTTTGCCCACCACCATGGACTAGACTTTGGTTGCAGAACCAACAGTTGGGGACACTTGAAAAAAAAAAAAAAAAAAAAAAAACATAGACCAGATGATGCAAGCATGATGAGGTGTCCAATTATGTCATGATGACATGGCCATGATGAGGTGGCCGACCACTCCACTAGGACATCATGATGTGGCTGGAATCTGCTACTCAAGCAAAGGCTTTCTTTTTAGATATGTGATTAAATAATTTCGGCACATGGATGATTGTGGTAGAAGTTAGTTAGACATTTGACTAATTAATTTAGACAAGTGAGATAAATATTGTAATAGCTTAGTGCTAGCTATGGCTTGTGATTTCTTTTAGCATGTGACTATTTGTTTTACACATACTAGCAATAGTTTAGGGAGGTTGTTATTTGTGATGATGTCAGCATGAGGTCATTATAACAAACTCCTTAGTGTATAAATAGCTATGCTTAGCCATTGTAAAAGTCAATTTTTTCCATTGAAAAAAGATTAGTCTCCAAGTTTCAGATCGAGGTTGAGATCTCTCTCTCTCTCTCTCTCTGCCAACACTTTTCTATTGACTCAATTTTCTCTCTTTCTTGAAGCTTCAATTTCGATTGGGCCTTGTCGTTTCTCTCTAATTTCGGTTCTTTTGGGAATTCTTCCTCAAGAACTTGAGCACTAAAGTTGATGATTATCATGGCACAACAAGTAAGAGCTGGATGGAATAGAGGACGAAGGAATGGAGCTAATTCCAACCAGGGTGCAGATTTCCCTCCTCACATGGAATAAGTTACAAAATGATGATCATCAACTCCAGCCACACGAAGATGAGATTGAAAAATTGTAAAGGTAAATTGCTACCTTGACTAAGATGGTGCAGTGCTTGCATCCTTCTAGTGTAATGAGTGATGAAACCGATGATGCTCAGCAATTTGAAAGGCATGGGAGAACAACATCAAGGTTGATCTTCTAGAATTTCAAGGAAGTTTCAACCCCGATGAGTTCATTGATTGGTTGAATACAATCAAAAGGGTGTTCGATTACTATGAAGTTTTGGAGGAAGGAAAAGTGAATTTGGTATCGAATCAAATTAAAGGGAGAGCTTCTGCATGGTGGGAGCAATTACAAGTGAATCAACAAAGAAGGGGCAAGAGCAAGATTAAAGAATGGAGCAAAATGAATAAGAAGATCAAGGAGAAATCCATCTCCTTCAATTATATGCAAACTTTGTTCAAGAACCTACACAACCTTCAACAGGTTGGTAGTGTGGATGAGTATACCAAGGCCTTCTATCAACTCAAAGCAAGAGTTTATTTGAATGAGAGTGAAGAGCGGATGATGGAAGGTATCTTAGTGGCTTGAAGCCATCCATTCAAGATATCCTCGAGTTGCATTTGCTTTAGACAGTTTCCGAAGCTTATAACCGAGCCTTGTTGGTAAAGAAGCAGCAACATCAAAGTGTTTCAAGGCCCGAACAGCAATTTCAAAGCAGCCAAAAAATCCTTTCACAAAATCCCAAAATCCAAATCCAACAAAAACATTAAATTTGATGCTAAAACATAAATCCAAAAAAAAAAAAATCTCAAAAACAACCACATGAGGCATCGAGGTTCCTCCACCACCCCCCTTCATTGTGCTCCCTCCGCCAATCCCACCACCAAAATTAGACATTGTTATGGTGGTTCCGTCACTTTGCAATGAGCATCTGCAAGGAAAGGGGGCCCATCAACCTTCAAGAGTCTTTCCAGAGTCTTCTCTTTATTTCCTTATTGGAATTTGGATAGTGAGAGATGAGAGATGCGGCCATGCGGGATGAGAGATGGGGGCAAAGAGAGAGAGAGATGAATTGTAATCAGATAAAATGTAAAATGAGATAAGGAAATTTGATAATGGTTATAAGGTATTCTTAATGCCCAAAGGAGCGGAGGAGTTACTTTGCTGTTGGGCTGGCAGGTTTGGCAAATTCCGTGCTGGTGCTATTTGGAAAATTATTCCGCATTGTCTTATGTAGTGTATTTGGTGTGAGCGCAATGCAAGAACCTTCTCCGGAGACGAAAAGACAACACCAGCCTTGAAACTCTCTTTTCTTCGAACTTTATTTGAATGGGTGACGGCATCCAATTTAGCTGATTCTAGTTCATTAGCTGAAATGCTTGATATTTGTTCTTTTTTAACTTAATTACTTCTGTTTGTACTCTTGTACACTCCCTGTGTACTCTGCTGATTTCCCTTTTGATTAATGAAATATTTATTTATCAAAAAAAAATAATGGTTATAAGGTATTCTGATATATCCAATGGGGGAGGAAAGGTGTGACAAAAAAATAAACCCACCACCAGCCCAAATAACTGATTTTTTTAAGCCTTAGACCCGTCACTTGACCACCCGTAAACCTTTAGGTTAGACCAAGTCAAACGGGTGGATTGGTTTGACCAAGTCATTGCTCGCCCAGTCATTCTGATAGGAAGAAACCTCTATATTATGTCAAAACTCAATAACAACCTTGCTCATAGCATCATTAGTCATGAAAACCACAAAAAGGGAAACGATGCAATTCACAATATTCAAGTTAATAAGAAGAAAAACTATTAGAAAAATGGTTTCTAATTCTTATTTTTAGATTTTAATTTATCTCTCAACATGAAACAAATAGGAAAGATCATCATTGAACAAAATACAGTCAAACAACTTTTCCCTGCTTGTGAAGATGACTTACAAGTATTGCAGATTTGTAAGCTGACCAAGTTGTGAAACCAGTGTACCAGATAGATTTGCATTTCCAAGATCACTGAGAGAACAGATAATAGTCATCATATTTGTAATATTTAAAGTAAATCATAACTACAAGTCCAAGTAGCAAGTCACATAATGAAGCTTACACTCGTGTCACGCTATTTTCGCTATCACATGTTACATGGAACCACGTGCAGGGATTTACAAGGGTAGGATCCCAACTTTGCAGAACATTATTTGGATCAGCTAAATTGGTCTTCAAAGCATTCAAGGCATCGCCTGCCTTATGCGAATGAGGCAATCATTAAGTGCAAACATCAATTAATAGAATAGAAATTGAAGAAAACAGTGTTAACGTCCAAGCTTCCATAACAAAATGAAGGGAGCTCTGTGTCATCCAATTAAAATCATAGTTTTTAGCAGCAGCTAAACAGTCTTTAAATCGCTCAAATTAAAAGCGAATTTCCCAAGTTGCTCAAGTTAGGCAATGCGTAGAACTGAGTTAAACCCTCTTAGACTATGAATTAAACATTCCCACTCAACCCAGCAAGGAATTTTTCCAAGTCCTATTATTTGTTAAATTTCACAAACAAGACAAAAAGGCAAAGAATAAACCATTAGTATTTACAAGAGCTTTTTCTGTTTTTTGTTATTCCCCCAAATGTGGTAAACAACTCAAATTCCCTGAAAACTCGGAATTTAATTGAAAATTGCAATATACAGCAAATGGGAATATGAATTCCAAATTCCAAATTCCAAACAGAGCTAAAAATCCAATAAAGAAAACAGAGAAAGAAAGAAAGTATTAACCTTCGGCATTAGCAGAGACCTTTGAGACGAAACCAAAGAGCAGAATTGAGGAGAGAAAAGCGCAAAACAAAACCGAAACCGCCAACCGCTCCATTAAAACAAACAAAAAACTAAAATTCATAATAACGTTATTCCTACCCTGAACCACTTCATCGTCATGGATTGGATTAAATTCAAAATCAATAAAAATCTGGAACCCGTTGACCGATCGCTTCCTGGTTGACCCAATTACAAACAACCCTGCTTCCTAGTAGTTGGAGTTTGTTTGTTAATTGATGATGATGATGGTGATGGTGATGATGATGATGATGCTATCGGTGATGAGATATCAAAAGAAATGAAAATGCAGCATGCAGTAGCGAGCGTCGAGAGAAAAGAAGACAAACAAATAATAATAATTATCAGGAAAGGAATTTTCAAACATACATACACAGTTCAGCAAAAGCAGGTAAAGCGGGTGGTGGGCTTATTAGTCAATGTCTTACTTTGATTTTTATTTGTGGAATTTTATTTTATATGTGAAGGAAGAAGAACAAGTGTTGAAGAGAGGTGAGCGGGTCAAAGACGCACGAACTGGTGTGTCCCCACCACCTCACCTTCCTTAGTCTTTAGTCTGTACTAAGTAAAACTACTTTATGCTTATACATACTTATTTCCTTTCTAATAAATAATACAACAAAATATTATAATATATTTGTCAATTTTTTCTTACAATCCCACTCTTTTTCTTTAACTCCACAATTTGTCAACTAAATAGTGATTACCTCTTTCTTGTCTACATCTTCCTCTATTTTGTTTATAGGCAAATTTTGTGATTTCTATGTATTTGTTCCCTCTTTTTTTCTTACCTACATGTCTACATGAAATGAAAAATATTATTGAGTTGTGTTTGGATTAACTTATTTGTTAGTTTAGAAATTTAGATACAATTGTAATTTTAACTGATTAAGACTCTTTTATCTCAACTTATATGTTCTCCATTATGAGGAGAACCAATGCTCAAATCCTCCATCCTTTAACTATTGAAAAAAAAAAAAAAAAAAAAAAAAAAAAAAACCCTCTAATTTTATACGGTTTAATTTTTAACAAAACAAACCAATAAAAAAATGAGCTCATCAGAGCACACTCTTAAAGCTTGCTAATGTGTTTTTCTCTCATCTGCTACAATTTTTTCTATATATTCTAATTCTTACAATTTCATTTTTACTATTAACTTTTAAAGATGCAAAGAACTTCAATGGGCCAATGGGCCAATCATCCAAACACGATAGCTACAAGACCTACAAAACAACACACTCAATTGGAGGAGCATCGATGTGGTGTCGGCCAAACATTTTCCAATACTTTTGTCAAAACTCACCGTATCCTTATCAGAATTCAAAATGATAGAGTTTAGGATTTGTGCTCTCATACCTTGTGGTTGGAGTGTGCTGGTGTTTATATAGGGTTGTAGTTGTTATGACCCCTTCCATGAATTCATCTGCCTTTCATAACCTTTGTCATAATACACGCATGGTATTGATGTAAAGGCTAGAATCTTGAGGCGTACATTACATTCATAGATGAAGATCATACACCTTATCCCAGCAGATCGTGCTCTTTGTGTTAGGAGATGGTCATTAGTGTAGACACCCCATTTTGTAGCTACCAATATCTAGAATCCCTAGAGACGAACCATGATACTACTCTTGTCTATCAAAAACAACTTTGAGTAGTGAGCCCGAGAAAATATTTGGAACAATCTCAAACTCAAACCAAAGCCCAAGAGCCCAAATCGGACCAAGTAATGCACCATTCCAAGAAGCGTACGCATCCATCATCCTCTTCAACACGCTCAAAATGGCCCGCGTGCTCCAAGTGGTGTACATATCTCTCATTCATGCGTACACACCCTCCCAAGATGCGTACGCATTTTTGAGACAGATCCCCAAAATCACTTATTTTCCATACCAATCTCAATTAGCCATATGAGATAGTTGATAATGGTTAGCTAGGGTTTTTCAACTCCGGCCACACCAACCCCCACAATCCATTTTCCTATATAACCACCCTCATTTCACCATTTTCCGCAGAGGGGGGGGGGGAGGACATTGATCAAAATCCTAGGCAAAACCATAGAAAAATAGTTTGAAAAACAGTGATTAAAAAGGCTTCTTGAGAGCTTGGCAATTTTCTTAGGTTCTCTAACCAAGAAAACAAGCCTCTTTCTCAAGAGGCTAAATACATCACTTCTCTTGTTACAAATATCTTCTTCTCACATCACAATCAAAGTTGTGATAGACAAACAACTGAGGGATCGATTAAAAAAACTATTCTTACGTCAAGGTAGGCCCTTGGGAGAGAAATGGATCTTCTTCATAGTCCATTTTTTCACCCTAATCTCACTTCTTTATTTATATAATGTCTTGTTTGATTAAATACTGGTTTAATTTGTTTATTTTCATTTTTTTATTTAAATATTTCATTTCCGACAGTTTTTTCACTTACTGTATTTCTTGTTGGGCAAAGGTGCATACGCCACCTTCAAGTGGGCGTAGGCATATGCCTATTTGCCCATAAACATTTTTACTTTTATTTCTTCTCCTTGATTCATACTTCCCCTTATTTAATTGGACCTTCAATGAAACTTATAATGAGTTAAACTCTCTAACTCAAGAAACCCTAGGGTTTCATATGGAGTTGATAAACTAACTCGAGGATTAAGTTGAGTGGTCTAATTTAATTGCTTATTATCTATTGTGCATTCATAAGGTCCGAGGATGAGTCCCTTATTCGAACATCCATCCAAAGCCCTTGGGTTTTATGAGGATGATAGAATGGACTTTAGGGCCACATAAATTGTTTACATATATATTCCTTTAATATGCATCATAAAGATCCAATGATAAGTCATCCATTCAAACACTCATCCAAGATCTTTGGATTTTGTGTAAGAGTGCTAGAAGGGACTTTAAGGTCACATAAATTGTCAATGCATTTGTTTCCCTTTCTATGTTGATCCAATGATAAGTCTTTATTCAAACATCTATCCAAAGCCCTTGAGCTTCGTGTAAATATGATAAAATAGACTTTAGGACCATGTCAATTGTTTATTCTTTTATTTATTCTTTAAATCCAATGATGAAATTTGTTTCTCTTAAAGACTCTAAGTCTCCAAATCCCCCATGGGGAATCAATGAGAAAGGTTCTAGGATAATGATTACTCCATCTCTTGTCAATATCCATTTTGGGTATGTCTTCTATGTACCATACTACATGTTGATATCATCTTTTCATATTATCCCTCCTCATGTCATATGTTATACTCTATCTCACATGTCCATGCATTTATATTACTTGTACATTATTTCACATGCTATATTTCCATATCATATCTCTCCATTGTGTGTTATTCGCTTTGATGCATTGTTTGCATGTTAAGGGTTTGTTTAATAAATTCATTGTCAAATTAATCCAAAGTAATACAAATGAAGGCCAGCCGTAAGGCTGGGCCATCTTGGGTGCCTAACACCTTCCCAAGAACATACCTAAGCTTCGAACCTAGTCAAAGGCTAGTACCTTTGTGCATGGATTCTAAGTTGGTTCTTGGACCTAAACCAGGTGGCGACTCCTTTTCTCCGCCTTAGCCCTTGAGGCTTAGTAGGCGTACTCCCGAGCACATGTATAGGATGGGCTCACACCAGGCAACTCGATCCACCACTTCACAATGGGTTTAATATTCCCAAAAAGGACACGAGTGACCCCTCGGGGAGGGCCTCGAGAATGGGGATCACATGCGCTCACAGTGGTGACTCCACTGGGAAAGAAAAGCTTGACTTCAGTTATTACTAGATTAATTTGCAATGATAATTTATTCTTCAAACATCATCTATGATATGCCCATAAACATTTGGAGGAGCTTCCAGAGAACACAGGGCACGTACGATGACTTCAGAATCGCCTTCAAAGAAGACATGACCAATCCCGACTTCTAGTGCAAAAGTTATCGCTTGTTTTGCTGCTAGTCTTCGACTATCTCAGGCAAGTGGAAGGACCTAATCTTTTGACTAAGATTTGCAATCACCATTCCATAACAATCCCGGATGACTACTCCTATCCCACCTTCCTGAGTCTCAGTAAATATGGCTCCATCAAAGTTTACCTTAAAACAGTGCTGAGGAGGGGGGCACCATCGCGAAAACTTGGTAGGCTAGGGTTGAGGAGAGGTCTTCTAATGCAAAAGGTTATATTCCTGCAAGTAAGCTTGGGCTCAAGGCCAAATGGTTGGGTAGTCATCAGAAGGGAGCTCTAACCTTGATTTTTTACGCTTGTGCCAGAGGAACCATGCAACAACAGCAAACTTTTCCGGGAGATGGGGAGTGGCATTTTCCATAAGTCTTCGAGCAAGGTCAGAGAAAGATCCATACTGATGGGGAAGGAAGGAAAGAAGATCTGGTATTGCCTCCCAAATTTTTTTCACTACTCCACACGACCACAACGCATGAAGGCAATCCTCTACTTCTTTCCCACAACCTTCACAATAAGGGTCTTGGACTACCTTTCATCTAAACAGTCCCATCTTTGTTGGTAAGGACTCATGGCAAGCTCGCCAAATAAAAGTTTTCACTTTTGGTGGTGTGTTCTTGGACCGAATTTGCTTCCACATTGTATCACGACCTCTAGTGCTGAAGCTGCTTCGATTTGAGGTCCATGACTCTTTGAGGAGAGTGCAATAACCACTTCGCACCGAGTACTTCCCGTCTGATGCTTCATGCCATATTATGCAATTGGGCGGGGATCTCTCACTCAATGGAATGCTGAGAATAACATCAGCATCGTATGGAAGGAAGATGAATCGGATCTTGGGTTCATTCCATGTTGGAGGATTACCAGTTAGAAGACTGTCAACTGTAGCATCAGGGGGTACATTAGGTAACAGAAACAAGATACAGCGGTGCCCTTCCTCCAGCAGCCATTTATCTGCTTTGATCTTGATACTGGATCTGTTCCCGACTCGCCAACTGGACCTTGTGGTGATCAGCTCTCGTGCTTTGAGAATGCTACGCCAAGCAAACGATCCTCTAGCAAAATCATTGGCTTCCATAATGTTATCATGAGGGAAGAACCTGGTGCTAAATACTTTGTGGAATAAGGAAGATTTACAGGTCATGAGCCGCCAAAACTGTTTTGCCAGAAGGGCAAGATTGAATTTGTGTAGTTCCCTGAATCCTAAGCCCTCTATACCTTTAGGATTACATATCTTTTTTCACTTGATCCAATGAATTTTCCGATGTTCATCCTTTTGACCCCACCAGAATCGTCGGATGATGGCCTCAATATCATTACATAAAGCTCGTGGGAGAAGAAAGCAATTCATGGTGTACGTTGGTATAGCCTGGACCACCGCTTTGATAAGAACTTCCCAACCGGATTAGGAAAGAAGCCTCTCCTTCCAGCCCTTAATCTTGCTCCAAACTCTTAATGTGTCCAAAGCTAGCCACTTTTTTTCTGCCCAGCAAAGAAGGTAAACTCAAGTACTTTTCATATTGACGAATAACAGGTACACCTAGGTTGTCTTTGATCTCTCCTTGAGCTACTGTAGAGGTATTCTTGCTAAAGAATATGGTTGTCTTTGCTCGGTTTATTTGCTGCCCAAAGGCTTGTTCGTAGAGCTTGAGGATGTCTTGGATTTTCTCACACTCGAGCATGGTCGCCCTGCAAAATAACAAGCTGTCATCTGCAAAGAACAAGTGGTTGAGTTTTGGAGCCCTTCTACAAATAGATACACCATGTATATCTCCATTAGTAACTGCCTTATTTATGAGGCCATTGATTCCTTCTGCACACAAAATAAATAAATATGGTGAGATGGGGTCTCCTTGACGAAGACCCTGAGATGGAATGATATGCTTAGTGGGTTCGCCATTGATGAGAATGGAATAGGCGGCATTTTCAATACACCCTATAATAAGAGAAACCCATTTTTTATGAAAACCCATTTTCACCATCATCTGTTCAAGGAACCCCTACTCAACTCGATCGTATGCCTTACTCATGTCAAGTTTGAGAGCCATGGATCCCACTCTACCTAACCTTTGATTATGCATATGGTGTAAGGTCTCAAAAGCCACCAAGACGTTGTCAGTAATCAGATGACCAGGAACAAAGGCACTATGTGTTTCCGAAATCACCTGGGGCAAGACTATTTTCAACCTATTGGCTAGAATTTTGGAACATAATTTATAAATCACATTACACAAACTGATGGGACGGTACTTGATAAGTCATGAAATATGATTTATTAAGTTCATTTTCTAAGGTTTTTAATAGAATTATTTTGCATTTTATTTTTAGTTGTATGCAAATCATTGCATTTATTTTATTTCATTACGTTGTATAAAAATAATTTATTTACATGCATTATTTTAATTTTATAAAGTCTAAATTTTATGTTATGTTTTAGGTGTAAACTAGTGCTGAAAAAGAAAAAGAAAAGAAAAGAAAAAAAAAAAAAAAAAAGAAGAAAAAGGCCAGCAAGCCCACAAGCTCACCTCTCCCCTTTCCTATTCGCGCTGCATTGGATCACTTGCTACAACTTTAAGATTGCAAACCCAAGTGCAGGTTGTCGCGAAGTAATAATTTATCGGAAGTCCGAGTGTCGAACCACAGGAATTGATGGGACAAAGAACACTGGTCAAATGAAATAAAGAAAAAATCAATGCAAGCAGAACAAGAAAGTAAAACTGATTGAAGTTTTCCACTAATAGTGGAGTAATGACTATTTTTTATATTTAAAAGAATGAAGGAAAATACTAAAGAAATACTCAATTAATAAAAAAAGGCCAAGGCATTAGGGATCCACCTAGCAATTCTTTATGTTTTCTTTTTTATTATCATTATCTCAGTTAGAATTAAGTGATGACTTAATCTAACCGGAATGTATAGCATTTACGAACAGGTAAACAATTTCTCACATGGATTAAATATTTTTGGAGGAAACAGACAATAAAATCTGTATTATCATGCTACAGGAGACTTCATGCATTCTATATAACCGGAGTACATAAAGAATCACAAAACCTTATAAGCATGAAATAATTTATCAACTAAATATTATCCCACCAGAAGTATTTAATCATAAACATTCAAACCATGATCAGATAATCAAAAGACTAACAATAACAAATTACTAAGCATCACCCCTAGCCTTAGCTAGGTGATTAGCTGCTCATATTCGAGAACAACGTGTTCCAATTAAATAAACTAATCATCCTTAAAGAAGAATTAAAACTAATAAAAATAAAACCCCAATTTAACTAAAATGAAAAGGATTCTGAACAAAAATGCTTCCAATCACAAGCTGTGGAGTCCAAAAGCAAGAACACCAAGAAAATTCCCAAAACCCAGCCACTGGTGCCGTTTTCTCCCCCTCTCTTTTCTTTCTCCAACCGTTGCTAAAAGCCAAAAGGATCCCTCAAAACCTCCTTCCTTTCTTCCTTTTATTCCAGTTGCTGACCAAAAATCTCTTCCTTTTCTTTTTCTTTCCTTTTTCTCCAGTTGCTGCACTTGCTAAAATTTCTGTTTTTTCTTCTCATTTTTCTACCATTTCTCTGTTCCTTTTTTCTTTCCTTTTTCTCCAGCTGCTGCCTCCGAAAATCTCTACTTTTCCTTCTCATTTTTCTGTCGTTTCTCTCTTCCTTTTTCTCTCCTGCTGCTGCCTCCTTTTTTTCTCTAGCTGCTGCCAACTTTTTCTCTAGGTCTGCCTCCTTTTTCTCTAGGTCCTTGTAAGACCCATGGAAATTCTCATTTTGCCCTTCACCTTAGTTCTTTTTTCCTTTTTTTTCTTTTTTTCTTCATCAAGTTCTCTTCTAAGGCCATCTCCAGCAGTTCTTTATCTTTATCTCTATCTTTATCTCTAAAATTACACTTTTTAACAACTCTCTATTTTTTTTTTAAACAACCACTCCAACACTACTCTTTATCTTTATCTCTATTCTATTAAAAATTATTTTTTTATCACTACTTCCCACCAAAAATAACAACCCCCACCCAAATTAATTTCCAGCAACAGTAACCAAACTAAACAGAAAATTTCTGCCTTAATTTCCAGCAACAGTGACGCTGCAAACAGAAATCCGGTGGGCTTGGCCGTGGGTCACCTCCAGGCGGCAGGCTTGGCCGTGGGTCACCTCCAGACCGGCAGAGATCCGGCACGGCAACCCCAGGCGGCAGCCCTGCCGTGGGTCACCTCCAGACCGGCAGCCTTGGCCGTGGGTCACCTCCAGTCCGTCCACTATGGCCACGGCAAGCCACCGGTTCAGGCTGGGGTGGCTCTCTCCGTCGCCAAGCCACCGGATCTCCTTCAAGCCGTGGATCACCTCCAGCCGTGGGTTATGGGCGGTGGTACCACTGCCGGTACAAATCTGAGAGAAAAGAAAAAAAAAGACAGTTGATTTTTGGCAAAAAATCAACTAAAATCCGGAATGTTCTTTGATTTTGATTTTGAATTTTTTTTTTTTTTTTTTTTTTTTTTTTTTTTTTTTTTTTTTTTTTTTTTTCTGAAATCATTTATCTGAAGCTTTTAATCAAAATAATATTTATAAAAAAAAAAATCAACGTTGATAGTTTATAAAAAAAAAAATAAACGTTGATAGTATACAACGTTATCAACGGTAATGTTATATAACGTTGAATAACGGTAATATTTTATAACGTTATTCAACGGTTATATTGTGTCAACAGTCATATTTTTTAGTATAAATAGGACTATTTCCTATCTCAATTTTCATTCACCTCAAACCAAATTTTCTCTTTCATTAATCTCAAATTCAGTTTACTCACTCACTATCAAAACCCAATTTGCTCTTTCATTATCAAACCCAAATTTCTCTTTCATATATTATGGAGCATAATTATCATCTTAAGCCTCGTGATTATCAAATGAGGGAAATGGAAATGGCTCTTCTTGAGTCTGACACTGATGATGACGTTGAAATACTTTCAATTCTTGCAATGGAAGACGAAAGATTGAAAAAAGAGCGAGCATCAACATCACACCGTGGTTCAATTGTAGGCCGCAAGGTCATTAAGCGCAATTATTTGCAAGGCGAAGAAAGGCTTTTTCATGATTATTTTTCAGATAATCCGGTTTTTCCTTCTCATATATTCCGAAGGAGGTTTCGGATGAGTCGTCCACTATTTTTTCGTCTTCAATCTGCACTAGAAGCGTATGATCCATATTTTATTCAAAAAAGAAATGCTGCTGGAACGCTTGGCTTGTCGTCCCTTCAAAAAATGACTGCTGCACTCAGGATTCTTGCTTATGGAGTAGCTGCTGATTCTACTGACGAGTATGTGAGAATTGGGGAAAGCACTGCAGTAGAGAGTCTAAAAAAATTTGTTAAAGCGGTGGTTAATATTTTCTCTGAAGAGTACTTGAGGTCACCAAATAGCAATGACATTGCTAGGTTGCTCGCGGTTAACGAAAAGCGTGGATTTCCAGGAATGTTGGGGAGCATTGATTGCATGCATTGGAAATGGAAAAATTGCCCGACAGCATGGAAAGGTCAGTATACTGGTCATTCTCGTGAACCAACACTTATTTTGGAAGCAATAGCTTCATATGATCGTTGGATATGGCATGCATTTTTTGGTCTTCCTGGGTCTCATAATGACATCAACGTATTAGAGCATTCTTCTGTATTTACGGAACTTGCTCAAGGGCGTGCTCCTCCAGTGAATTACTCAATCAATGGTCATGATTATACAATGGGATATTATCTTGCTGATGGTATATATCCACAATGGTCAACTTTTGTGAAAACAATCTCAGCTCCAATAGAAGCAAAGAAAAAACACTTTGCTAGAGTTCAAGAGGCATGTAGGAAGGATGTGGAATGTGCATTTGGAATACTTCAAGCAAGATTTTCAATTGTGCGTGGACCTGCACGCTTTTGGGATCAAGCAACTCTCAATGATATTATGAAAGCATGTATAATATTACATAACATGATTATTGAAGATGAGCGCGATTCTAATGAAGTACAAGAAGATGATGATTACGAACAAGTGCCTGAAAGCATCCCTATACCCGTGTCACGAGAGCCTACAATTGAAGTTCAGAATTTCATTCAATCTCATATTCGCATTAGAAATAGAGAAACTCATTCTCAACTCCAAGCTGATCTTGTGGAGCACTTGTGGCAATTACATGGCCAATCATAAGATTATTTAGTTTTAATTTTCATGCTTGTATTATTTATTTATGTTACTCTTTATTGTAATTTGAAGTTTATCAAATCTATATAATTATTGTGAAAGTTCTTTAAAATTCTATTATCAAATAAAAAATATATTAACACTTATAACTTGCAAAGCCAATGCTATATATATTTTACCACATTAACGTTCAAAGTAATAAATTAAGTTATCAACCATAATAGCAAATGACATTTAATAGCAACAAAAGTTCAAAGTATTCTCTTAATTCATACAACACAATAGCATTAATGAATATAATACAAAAATAATACAATATCATTTACTAATTACCACATCTTTTTGCAAGGATTTCCGATTGGCGTTGACGAAAATATTGTTGTTGCATTAGAGGCAACGCATCTACATTCATTGTCATAATTGCCGCCTCCTCTCTCAATGTTTCCCTCTCCTCTCTCATTCTTTCCCTCTCCTCTTTCATTCTTTCCCTCTCCTCTTTCATTCTTTGCCTCTCCTCTTTCATTTTTGCCAAATTGATTTTTTCTTCCTTAAGACAAAGACGCTTATTCTCTAGCTCCATGTACTGAACACGGCCCCTCTCAAGAAATTCCAATCTCGATTCCGCGATTTTTTTTTTGTCGTCCGCCATGACATTCAACATCACTTCCACATTTGAGCTACTACCTTCGTCGCTCTTTTGTTTGTTCAATCGAGCTTTTTCGGCATTCCTACCCGGTGGTCTCTCCAAGTTTATGTTGGAATCATTTGTGACATCTTTATCTTCTAGATTTACCGAAGAAGATGGTGTCTCCATTCTCTTTCTTCTTGGTGTCTCATTTTGATGACTATTCAACCATTTTGGTGAATACTTCAGCACGTTCCAACAATGTTCAAACGTAAATTTTTTGCCAGTTTCTACTGTATACAATTGTTTTGCTTGATCAACCTAAAAAATTCCAACAATAAAAACAATTAATATTTTCAATAGTTAAAATAAATTGATACATTAACAAATTTGAAGAGTTAATAAGATGCACCTTATTTTCCTCAGTTAGACCACTTTGACGCAATGATTCAATCTTTGACAAACACCCAGAATATTTATTGGTGCCAAGTTGAATGGTTGACCACCGGTTTTGAAGAGAACCTATAGTTCGCTTAGTTTTGGAGGTCGTATGAGCATGAAAATATTCATGAACTCTAATCCACAATATTTCATATGTTTGATCAGTACCTTGCACCGGATCTTCGCTAATAGTGAGATATGAAGATATAAGAGTCAAGTCTTCTTCTACGGTAAAATTGGCTTGACGTGTTTTAGGTCTTTTAGTGGATTCAACTTGGGATGGAAATGGATTATTATTATAATCCATCTCATTTGGGGTTTCCATCATATATTCGTACGTATCTTCTAGAAGATTAACGAAATTGGGGGTTTCATTTTGAGAATTCATCCCTAATAAAAATACAATACAATACAATATTAGGTATCAATCACACATGAAGAGTATGTAAAAATAAAATTGTTGCAATTCTCAAACAGATCCAACCTATAATTTCATAATACATACGTATGTAAAAATAAAACTGTTGTAATTACCAAACTGCTAAGGATATATAAAGTTAATAAAGTTTGGTTAAGCCAGGATAATATATTCTAACAGGGATAGCAAATTATACATCCAAAAGAAAATTATATACTAGAAACAGATTATAATTGCAAAATATTTCAATACCGAATTCTTTTAAGATGAACAAGAAGATAAAATTATGGATTACTTCGTTCTATTTATTTATTTTTGTTATATTTTATATTTAATTTGACTATCTAATTAAATATTTTTTATAACTTATAAACGTTTAGGGGTATTTTGTAGTCCAAAACTTATTGGGTTTCGACTCTGATTTCTCAATAAACAGATATATACAACTTTAAACTATAATTTGTTACAATATTGAATAAATTTTATGCTTCAAAACTCTTAACTTAATATTATTTATCTGCAAATTAAACCAGCCAACTAATTTTTCTTCCACATGAAAATTAATTTCTTTATAAGTTTCTCCCAGTTTTAAAAAACCTGCACCAAGCAAAAGACTGTGGAGTCCTGGTCATGGATAAGGAAGACAACAACACTCATGTCTTACACCCACGTGAGGTAATTCAGAATCTAACTAAATTACAAGACAACTCTTCCAAAACTAAATCTTTTTTTATTGTCATTTTATATTTACCAATTTCAGCTTCTAATTTATTACCTGAGTTTATTCTTTCCCAATGATTTAGTTTCCACATTTGTTTTTTTTGTTAGATAAGAACTGATGATATACATGAGTTGGAGGTTATCAAATACATTTTGCTTTCTGGGTTCGTTTTAAAATTAAGAGAGCTTCATTTTAAAACCCAATTATTATTTTTTTGGTTATGTTTTATACTCTGTGCTATATCCAATTAAACCAGAACCACATATACACATAAATTAATTCCAGTAAAAAACTCAACACATAAACTACCAGAACCTCATCCAAAGCTCAACACCCAAACTAATTCCAATTAAAAGCTCAACACACAGACAGAACCTCATCCAAACTTGATCACCCAAACTAATTCCAATCAAAACCTCAACACACAAACTAACATAACCTCATCCACACCAGTAAACAACCCGAAACCAACCTCATCACAAATTCAACACAAAATCAACCTCAACCCAGTACACAAACAGCCACAAGCAAAATCATCCTCAACCCCAGTACACAAACAGCCACAAAATCAACACAAAATCAACCCGAATACAAATTTCCTACCTCACGCCGTTACCACCACCACGCCGGAAGAGAAAAGAAGACAGATCGGCAGAAACCGGTACCACCGAATCAACCACCACCGAATCAGCCCAGATCGCCGAGCCACCAACCCAGATCGCCAAGCCACCAACCCCGATCGCCAAGCCACCAACCCAGATCGCCAAGCCACCAACCCCGATCGCCAAGCCACCAACCCAGATCGCAAAGCCACCAACCCCGATCGCCAAGCCACCACCCAGATCGCAAAGCCACCAAACCCGATCGCCAAGCCACCAACCCAGATCGCCAAGCCACCACCGATCGCCATCAACCACCACCGAATTCAACAGAAAACCCAAAAGACCACGCCGGCAAGCCCAAGCCACCACCGAACCACCACGCCGGCAACAGAAAACCCCAAAAAAATTTCAGACGAGAGAGAAATTTTCGTGCTTCAAAAACCCCAACAAATTTTCAGACCGAAAGTTTCTATTGTTCAAACAGAAAATCCCAAAGAGCAAAGAGATAAAGAGAGAGCAGAGAGAAGAGAGAGCAGAGAGAAGAAGAGAGAGAAAAAATTTCGGAAGAAATGAGAGGAGAGAGAGAAATTTTCGGTATAAAATGCCGTTGGTAACCGGTGGGGTCAGAAAAAAAATAATTGTTATTTTAATGTTTTACAAAGTGTACAGTACCCTTTCAAAAATGAAAGGGTACTGTACACTTTGTAAAAAAATTTAAGGATGAAGAGTTATTTTAAACGACTGCTGGAGGCCGGTTTTTGGCTTTGTCCTTTAAAAATAGAGTTGAAGAGCAGGGATTTAAACCACTGCTGGAGATGGCCTAAATTGTGAGTTTTTAAACAACCAAAACATTTTTTTGATTTGTAGAATTTTTAATAAAATAAAACACATAAATGAATAATTTTCATGTTATGCAATGATGTGGAAAAATTGTCAAACTTTGCGTGTAACTTGGGAATTTTACGTAAGAAAATTCTATTAATGCCTTATGGAAATGATGTCAAAATGTATAAAATCATGACTTATCATCACTCCTCAAATAATTGAATTCACGTGGGAGGCTTGGCTGGTGTGTCCCACGGATTGCATGTCTCCTTTTGTTGCCGCATTGCACTAAATCATGGCTAAAAAAAAGTAGCCGTAAACGAATTGCGTGACCTGTAGCCTTGGTTGGTGCCGTGGGGTGCAATGTCTTTTTTTAAGCCGAGATGCACATGATCAGGGCTCCCTTTTGGAGCCCTAAGTAAAGTGTGTTTTCTTCAACAGCAGCAACCGCCTAGGATTTTTTGGCAGAGACTCTTTTTCCTATTTTTTCCTCTCTAGTTTTTTTCTCTAGAATTGATTTCTTTAGTCTTCTTTTTGTAATTTCTTGGCTATGATTGGCTAGACAAATTGCTTAAGCCAAGGGGGAATCCGAATTTGTAAGGTAAACTAATTTTTTTAAAATCCATTTTAAGTTTCAATGTTTAAGATTTATTCTTTGATTATTCTCATCTTCTTATTATTTGTGGTTGTATGATTTGAATATTTTCATGAGTTCAATCATGTTTTTCTCATAGTTAAGTAAAGATTTTAGTTCCATTAAACCTAAGAGCTTTTAATTTCATTGGATATTACTTTTTATTGCATTGTGAGAGTGTCGATTTTAGGTTTTTCCAACGTAGTTATTTATTATGTGTTTAAATCAATGAACAATCAAATAGTATCTCTAATTTAGATTTTATTAAAAATGGTTTTTATTGCAAATGTTCCAATTGAGGGTTTGGGATGTGAAACCCCCAATTGTGTAATTCTATGGATTTAAATTGAATTAATTTATCTTAGGAACCCAAAGCCCTAGCAATTTTTAGATTTGAGTTTCTTTACTTATTTAAAATGTGAGTTTTCAAAACAACCAAAATTTTTTTTTTTATTTAATTTCTAGTATTACGTGTTTATTTTAAAATCCCTCTCTCAGTGGTACGACAACCCACCTTACCATATATACTACCATTTTACTTTATACATGTACACACATATTCATTCATATTAAATTTGATTAGACTCCATTAAAGAACGACATTTTGGAGGCCGATCAAATTTTGGTGCTATTGCCGGGGAGAGGCGTATTTGAAGGAACACCATCGCAGGATTGGTTTGCTCAATTGACTTGTCAAGGCGGTAAACTCGTTCCAACCCTTTCTTTGTCAATACCATTTTTTTGTATATATTATTGTTAGTTAGTTGTTTTATTTATTTTTGCTTTGAATTTTAATTTTGAATTTGCATGAGTAGAAGGTATCGTGATAACCTAGGTAGATTTGCAATAGAACCCGACACGGATTCTTCGGATTCCGAAGCTTACTTTCCAAATCTATTTGACTCACCTATTTCATCTGATACACTTTCACTCACATCATCACACACATCATACACATCCTACACAATGGGTGATCACGAGGAAGATCAACCCATCAAGACTCTACATGACTACCTACACCCAACTAGGAATAGTTCACCATCATGCATCATGTTTCCGGCTAACCAACAAAATTTTGATTTTAAGCCCGGAATGATTCCACTCCTTCCTACCTTTCATGGTATGGATAATGAAAATCCATATGTGCATATTAGAGAGTTTGAGGAGGTAGTTGCCACTTTCCATAGCCAATTAGGATCGATAGATACAGTTAGGCTTAAATTCTTTCCCTTTTCTTTGAAAGATAAGGCAAAAAGTTGGTTGTATTCTTTGAGACCTAGGTCTATTGCTTCATGGGGTGAGATGACACATATTTTCTTTAAAAAATATTTTCCCGAGCATAAGACCAATGCTTTTAAGCATCAAATATCAACATTTGAACAAAGAGAGAGTGAATCTCTCTACCAAGTTTGGGAAAGGTTCAAGGACCTTTTGAGTTTGTGTCCTCATCATGGGTATGAGAGTTGGCGTACGGTTAGTTGTTTTTATGAGGGGTTGCTCCCTAGGGACCGCCAATTTGTAGAGATGATGTGTAATGGGGAGTTCTTGCAAAAAGACCCCGATGAGGCTATTGAGTATTTGATCCATTTGGTAGAAAAAGCCCACACATGGACCGGACCTAGTGCTACTGAGAGTACTAACCAGTCTAGACTTCACACCTTTACTTCTTCGAGTGGAGGGATTTACCAATTGAAAGAGGAAGATGGTTTGAAGGCTCAAATAGCCCAATTAACCAAGGAGATAGAGACCCTAAAAATGAAAGGGACTAGTGGTACCAAGCAAGGTTACCAAGTTGAAGTGCATGAGGAATGTAGTGTGTGCCATGATCCGGAGCATCCTACCAAGGATTGCCTAATGTTGCCTAATGTAGTGGGGGTTTTTGAGGAACATTGTGGAGCCATAGGGAACTTTAGGAAACCATTTTCATCCTACTTCGAGACTTACAATCCAAGATGGAGACTTACAATCCAAGATGGAGGAATCATCCTAACTTTGGTTGGAAGAATGACACTCACTCTTCCCAACAACCACCTATGCCACAAAGGAGTTTCCCCCAATCCTATCCCTCCCAACATGCACCTCCACCACAATAATTCACTCCCACTCATGTGCCACACCAAACACAACAACAATTTCCTTCTTCATCTAATTCACTTGAAAGTACAATTCATGCTTTTCTTGAGGCACAAAGCAAGACCAATCAAAAGCATGATGCACTTTTAAATCAATTGGCCGAAGAGAATAAGGAAATGAAAAGCCACATTTCAAAGTTGACCAATGCTTTAACCGTAAATGAGAAAGGGAAATTTCCATCCCAACCTCAAATACCTTAAGGTCAACACATGGCTCAAGGTTCCCAAAATAAAAAGAATGTAGAGCATGTTAATGAAGTCACTACTAGAAGTGGGAAGAATGTTGATAGCCCACACATAGAGGAGCAAGAAAAGAGTAGTGACAATGTTGATTTGCCTACCACAAGTGAACCTCTTACCAGACCAATTTCCGTCCTTTCCCATAAGCTCTAAAAGCTTCAAGGAAGTTGGATTCTAGTCTTGAAATCCTAGAGAATCTTAGGCAAGTGAGAATTAATTTACCACTCTTGCATGTGATTAAGCAAGTACCATCTTATGCCAAGATTCTTAAGGATTTATGCACTATGAAAAGAAAGCACAATGTGAAGAAAACTGCTTTCCTCACTGAACAGGTTAGTGCTCTAATTCAACATAAAATACCTTCCAAATATAAAGACCCTGGTTGCCCAACGATTTCTTGCATTATGGGTGACCATGATATTGAGCAAGCTTTGCTTGATCTTGGGGCAAGTGTTAATTTGATGCCCTATTCAGTGTATTTACAACTCAGTTTAGGAGAGTTAAAACCCACCATGGTGGTGTTACAATTGGCAGACCGGTCTGTAAAAACACCTAAGGGTATAGTGGAGGATGTTCTTGTTCGAATTGATAAATTTTATTATCTTGTTGATTTTTTCATTCTTGAAACTAAATCTGTTGTGCATGCTAATTCTAAAATTCCTATTATTCTTGGTAGATCCTTTTTGGCTACAGCTAATACACTTATTAATTGTAGGAATGGCTTGATGAAGCTCTCCTTTGAGCACATGAATTTGGAAGTGAACATCTTCAACATTGGGAAGCAAATCTTTGAAGATGAAGAATGTGAAGTAGTGAATTGGATAGATGTAGTTGTGCAAGAGAAATTCACCAAGACATATCATTCTGACCCTCTTGACTCTTGTTTATTAAATTTTTCTGATAATGACTCTAGCATTGATTCTGATATTGCAAATGATTGTTCTTTGCTTAACTCACAGGTTATGGAGCTCAATTGTTGGAAGCTAAGATTTGAGGAGCTACCTAAAAGTGAAAATAAAGCTCCACCCTCTAGTGTTGCAATACCAAAACTTGAACTAAAGCAACTACCAAGTGGGTTGAAATATGCATTTCTTGAATCAGGTGATACCTTTCCTGTTGTTATCTCTTCTGTTTTAAACATGGATCAAGAAGGTAAATTAGTTGAGTTGTTGAGAAAACATAAGATCGCAATTGGTTGGACCATAGCAGATATTAAGGGAATTAGCCCTTTAATTTGTACTCATATGATTAATTTTGAGGATGAGGTCAAGGCCTCTAGACAACCTCAACGTAGACTAAACCCAAACATGAGAGAAGTTGTAAAAACTGAAGTTTTAAAGTTGTTGGATGCGGGTATCATTTATCCAATTTCTGATAGTAAATGGGTTAGTCCTACTCAAGTGGTTCCTAAAAAGTCAGGAGTCACTGTTGTGAAAAATGAGCATGGGGAGTTATTACCCACCAAACTTGTCACCGGATGGCAGATGTGTATTGATTATAGGAAATTAAATACCGCCACCTGAAAAGATCACTTTCCTTTACCCTTTATTGACCAAGTCTTAGAGAGAGTGGCTGGGCACTCTTTCTATTGTTTTCTAGATGGTTATTCTGGGTATTATCAAATTGAGATTGATTTAGAAGACCTGGATAAGACCATTTTTACATGTCCCTTTGGCACTTATGCATTCCATCGCATGCCATTTGGATTGTGTAATGCTCCAGCCACCTTGCAAAGGTGTATGATGAGTATCTTTAGTGATATGGTCGGAGAGTTTTTGGAAGTGCTTATGGATGACCTTTCGGTCTTTGGTGATTCTTTTGATGGATGTTTGGAGAATTTAGGCAAAGTGTTGGCTAGGTGTGAGGAAAAGAACCTTGACTTGAATTGGGAGAAATGCCATTTCATGGTAACTTCCGGGATAGTCCTAGGCCACATTGTCTCATCTAGGGGTATCAAGGTAAATAAGTCCAAGATAGAATTAATTTCTAAACTACCTACCCCTAAGACCGTCAAAGATGTTAGATCTTTCCTATGCCATACGGGTTTTTATCGTAGATTCATACAAGGCTTTAGTTTTATTTCTAGACCCTTGTGTAGCCTCTTTCTTAAGGATGCACCTTTATTTGGACGAAAGCATGTCAAGAAGCTTTTGCAAAGCTAATTGATAAGCTTACCTCCGCTCCTATTATGAGATCACCAGATTGGAGCCTTCCTTTTGAGCTCATGTGTGATGTTAGTGACTATGCCATAGGAGTGGTATTAGGCCAAAGGAAAGACAACAAGCCATATGTCATCTATTATGCTAGTAGAACTCTTAACTATGCACAAATGAATTACACAACTATTGAGAAAGAGTTACTAGCCATTGTTTTTGCTTTAGACAAATTTCGTGCTTATTTGATTGGATCATCTATTGTTGTTTTTACTGATCATGCCGCCCTCAAGTATCTTTTTACCAAAAAGGATGCTAAGGCACGACTAATTAGGTGGATCTTGATATTGCAAGAATTTAGTCTAACAATCAAAGATAAGAAAGGAGTTAAGAACATGGTAGCAGATCACCTCTCAAGACTCACTTTTGAGGATAATTTGGATCACCTCCCTATTAATGATGAATTTCCTGATGAGCATTTATTTGTTATTTCTGAATTGCCATGGTATGCTCACATTGTGAATTACCTTGTTGTAGGTGAAATTCCGAAGGAGTGGAGCGCACAAGATAAGAGAATGGTTGAGGTACGTAATTTTTATTGGGATGATCCTAATCTTTTTAAATATTGTCTCGACCAAATTATTATGAGGTGCGTTCCTAATGATGAAATCACTAGTGTCTTAAACTTTTGTCATTCTGAAACTTGTGGTAGGCACTTTTCTATAAAGAAAACCGCTGCAAAAATCTTACAGTGTGAATTTTATTGGCCCATATTGTTTAAGGACACTAATAATTTTTGTAGGACATGTGAAAGATGCCAAAAGTTGAGGAGCCATTTCTCGTAGGAACATGATACCTCTTAATCCTCATTCTTGTTATTGAGATCTTTGATTGTTGGGGTATAGACTTCATGGGCCCATTTCCCCTATCTTTTGGTAATCTTTACATATTAGTTGATGTGGACTATGTGTCCAAGTGGGTTGAGGCCGTGGCGTGTAAAAAGAATGACCATAGGACCGTTGTAAAATTTTTGAAAGAAAATGTCCCATCTAGATTTGGAACACCACGAGCCATCATAAGTGACCAAGGAACCCACTTTTGTAACAAACCCTTTGAGTCCCTAATGTTGAAATATGGAGTAATCCATAAAGTAGCTACATTGTACCACCCTCAAACAAGTGGTCAAGTGGAACTAACCAATAGGGAGATTAAGCAAATTTTAGAAAAAACGGTTAGCCCCGACCGTAAGGATTGGTCCTTACGTTTGTTGGATGCACTTTGGACTTACCGTACCGCTTTTAAAACTCCTCTTGGTATGTCCCCTTACCGACTTGTTTTTGGTAAACCTTGCCACTTGCCGGTAGAACTTGAGCATAAAGCCTATTGGGCTATAAAAGCTTTTAATTTTGATTTGGATGAGGTCGGCAAGTTGAGAAAACTCCAATTGAATGAATTAGAGGAGTTAAGAAACGATGCATATGAGAGTTAAGAAACTAAAATCTAAAATCAAGGCAAAGATGAAAATTTTTCATGACAAAAGGATTTTGAGAAAAACCTTTGAAGTGAACCAAAAAGTGTACTTGTATGATTCTAGACTCCATAAGCATCCAGGCAAGTTGAGGTCTAGGTGGGATGGTCCGTATGTAGTGAAGCGTGTTTTTGAAAACGGGGCCATTGAGGTAGATGATCCTAGGGATGGGCTGATTTTTAAAGTAAATGGACAAAGACTTAAGCCCGCCCTAGATAGGTTTGTGCTCGAGGAAGAAACAATTTCCTTGGAGGATCCTGTTTATCGGGATGAGTAGATTTTTCGGAGTCTACCTTTTACTTATACCATATTTTGCTTTGTTTTTGTTTGGTGGAGCTAACATTTTGCAGGAAATATCATTGGAAGTTTCTACGCCACGATTTAGGTGCCTTCTAAACCTTCTTATACTATCATGTTGTACATTCTAAAACATTGAGAACAATGTTGAATTTAGGTTGGGGGGTGGGATAGTAATTTTTTAGAGAACTTCCCATACATATGTTGAAGTATTGAAATTCTTGCATGCTTGTTGTGTTTCCCATTCATTAACATCTTTTTGCTTTTGGTAAATATTAAAAAAAAAAAAAAATCTTTTTGATGTTTAATGTTATGCAATATGTCTTGAAATAATGAATTCATATGCTTTGATTGTGCTATCCTTGAGGATGTATTGAGCATTTGTTTTGATTTAAATGTCATTAGTGAGCTTAAAGGCTTGAACGCATGAGCATTTGATTGAGAAATTTAAATTCTGTCCTTTGATGCTTGATTTTTGGGTAGTGAGATTCCACATGTTTCTTTGAACTTCACAAGCACACTAGTACATGGTTGTGGGGTATGAAAGCCAAACATGAATGTTTAAAATCTTAAGACTAGTTGGTTGACTTGTTAGTTGTGAAATCCTTGGCATGGTTTTGTGTATTGTAAATTTCCTAAAAAATAAAAATTAAAAAAAAAAAAGAAAAAAGAAAATTGGTCATCTTGAGCTTATACTGAGTAACCGAGCCTCTTGCCTAGCCAACAGTGACTGTTTGTGTCAAAAGGTAAAGGTTTGGAATGGTCAATATAGTGTGGGTGACTAGTTTAGTTTCGTAGCCTTTTTGACTTGAGTTAGTAAGCCCTTAGGGGTGTCTTTACACCTAGTACCCATTGAGCCACCTGATTTGAGAGTCATTGGTCGAACACTCGATACACGAGTCGATTAGAGAGCTTAAGGGAGCTAAGCATTGTGCAACCCACACAATAAAATAAAAAATGATGATGCAAGTGTATATAAGCAATTTAATAATACTTTTTATGCCTTGGTTGTTTCATGTGACAAAGAATTCTAGCAATCTCTAAAGGACTAAGCCATTTATGATGGAATTGTTTGAAGCCCCATATCCATGAGCTAATTCACTTTACACTAAGGATGTGTGTGGCGTTTTACTATTTGAGCATGAGCAAATTCAGATAGAGTTTAAATTTTTCATAATTTTGGAGATGAAGTTTGTATTTTTAAGCTTGCTCATGACTGAAAACCATTGTTTTTGTGATTTTGCTTTCCCTTTGATAACATGATTGACATTGTTTGAAATAAGTCAAGACTGAGCATGTTACTTGAGAAACAAAACGTTTGTGGGTATCGTTCTGGTAAGCCCTCACGAGACTATAACTTGTCCACTAGGGACACCTAGGGATTTAAAGGCTTGTTGCATGAGCTAAATGCAATCGAGAGTGCCAGCGAAAGTGGTATAGTTTAGGTTTATTTTCTTTTGAATTGTTTTTAGGTTTGCTAGAGACTAGCAAAATTTAGGTTGGGGGGTGTGATAAGTCATGAAATATGACTCATTAAGCTCATTTTCTAAGGTTTTTAATAGAATTATTTTGCATTTTATTTTTAGTTGTATGCAAATCATTGCATTTATTTTATTTCATTACGTTGTATAAAAATAATTTATTTACATGCATTATTTTAATTTTATAAAGTCTAAATTTTATGTTATGTTTTAGGTGTAAACTAGTGCTGAAAAAGAAAAAGAAAAGAAAAGAAAAAGAAAAGAATAGAAGAAGAAGAAGGCCAGCAAGCCCACAGGCTCACCTCTCCCCTTTCCTACTCGCGCTGCACTGGATCACTCCTCAAATAATTGAATTCACGTGGGAGGCTTGGCTGGTGTGTCCCACGGATTACATGTCTCCTTTTGTTGCCGCATTGCACTAGATCATGGCTCAAAAAGTAGCCTTAAATGAATTGCGTGACCTGTAGCCTTGGTTGGTGCCGTGGGGTGCAATGGCTCTTTTTAAGCCGAGATGCACATGATCAGGACTCCCTTTTGGAGCCCTAAGTAAAGCGTGTTCTCTTCAACAGCAGCAGCTGCCTGAGATTTTTTGGCAAAGACTCTTTTTCCTATTTTTTTCTCTCTAGTTTTTTCTCTAGAATTGATTTCTTTAGTCTTCTTTTTGTAATTTCTTGGCCATGATTGGCTAGACAAATTGCTTGGGCTAAGGGGGAATCCGAATTTGTAAGGTAAACTAATTTCTTTTAAATCCATTTTGAGTTTCAATGTTTAAGATTTATTCTTTGATTGTTCTCATCTTCTTATTATTTGTGGTTTTATGATTTGAATCTTTTCATGAGTTCAATCATGTTTTTCTCATAGTTAAGTAAAGATTTTAGTTCCATTAAACCTAAGAGCTTTTAATTTCATTGGATATTACTTTTTACTGCACTGTGAGAGTGTCGATTTTAGGTTTTTCCAACGTAGTTATTTATTATGTGTTTAAATCAATGAACAATCAAATAGTATCTTTAATTTAGATTTTATTGCAAATGTTCCAATTGAGGTTTTGGGATGTGAAACCCCCAATTGTGTAATTCCATGGATTTAAATTGAATTAATTTATCTTAGTAAATTTGAGGAACCCAAAGCCCTAGCAATTTTTAGATTTGAGTTTCTTTACTTATTTAAATTGTGAGTTTTCAAAACAACCAAAACATTTTTTTGATTTAATTTCTAGTGTTACGTGTTTATTTTAAAATCCCTCTCTCCGGGGTACGACAACCCACCTTACCATATATACTACCATTTTACCTTATACATCCACACACATATTCATTCATATTAAATTTGATTAGACTCCATTAAAGAACGACATTTTGGAGGCCGATCAGTACTTAATAACTTTGTCAGGGTTCTTGACTTTTGGGATAAGAGTAATAAAAATGTGATTTATAGAAGGGAGGATAGTACCTGAGTTTAGGCAATGAAGCACGGCTTGAGTAACATCTTCGCCTACTACATTCCAGTAACTCTGATAGAAAACAGGTGACATCCCATCAGGCCTTGGGGACTTCAGTGGAGCTATCTAGTGCAAAGCTTTTTCTACTTCTCTTCCCGTGAAAGGTTTTGTTAACCTCACATTCATCTCCTTCGTAACACTTCGGGGAATTCCATCTAATACTGTTGCAACATTTTTCCAGGGGTGAAGCTGTAAATAGTTACGTAAAATAATCAACAAATCTAGCTCCAATGTCTGGTTGCTCAGTCAATAAGTCACCCTTCTCTGATCGTATCCCAATCAGTTGATTACGATGTTGTCGATGTGTGGCGCGACTATGGAAATATCGTGTGTTTTGGTCTCCCTCTTTCATGCACTGTGTTCTAAAACGTTGACGTCACATTCTTCCTTTTTGTAACAACAGGTTATTGATTTCATAACGAAGGTTTTTGACACATTCATGGTCGCCCCCCCCCCCCCCTCACACTATCTTGTTCCGCTTGACACAAAAGATCTCGCTTTTCTCTCAATTGCTTTGTGATACTTCTAAAACTTACACGACTTTGGTGGGTTAACTTGACACAGCAACGAGAGAGTTTTGTTTGGACATGGGCTATTGGTGGGCCCCAGCTTGACTCTGCCATGCATCTGTAATAATTGGTTCACAGCCATTGTAGGTTCGCCACATGTCTTCAAATTGGAATGGTTTACGGCGTTGCTGGTGGTGAGCAACCGGGGAGAGATTGATCCAAAGAGGTTTATGATTCCGAGGCAGAACTATCCAAGTGATGAATAATGACATCCTTGTGAAGCAACATCCACTCATTCGTAGCCATGGCTCGGTCTAACCGAACCCAAGAGGTAGTAGCACCTAATCTATTATTGCACCAAGTATATGACAGCCCTTTGAAACCCAAATCAACGAAGCCACATTCATCGATAATATCTCTTAAGCCTTGCATTTGTCTTTCATTCATGCTCGACGCCCCGTTTTCTCCGATTGACGAACTATCTCATTAAAGTCACCCACACAACACCATGATAACAAATACAGGTTATGGAGGTTACGAAGAAGAGCCCATGACTTATGCCGTAAGTATGCTTCTGGAGCACCATAGAATCCTGTAAGTTACCATGCTTGTTCAGTGCCCTCATTGACCACCACATCAATATGCGAAAGGGAGTAGGATCGAATAGTAACATGTAATTCTTGTTTCCAGAAGAGGGCCAAACCATCCCCCTTATTCCTTTGTTTCACAACAAATTTATTTGTAAAATTAAAACGACAACGTGAAGCTTCTACTCTATCTTCATCCATCCATATCTCACAAAGAAATACAATGGAGGGATCTTTTTTCGCACTATAGCAACGAGTTCCTGAACTGTCCCTGGGTTCCCAAGCCCACGGCAGTTCCAACTTATACAACTCATGACATTCGACAAGGTTGGCTTCCAGCCTCTGTCGATATCTCAATGTCATGCTCTACATGTACTCCAGTTATGGCAAACAGAGAACCATCTTCAGTGATGTTGGGAAACAAGTCTCTTATTTCATGTTGGTCCCGTCTCAGGGGATAAGTAGGAAATATCCCTTTTTAGGGAATGGAAAGGTGGTGGGCTTGGGGTGGTACTAACTTGGGTTGTGGCACGCTTTTTCCACTTGGTGACACTTGGTTTTGAAAGCATATTAGGCCTGGAAGGCCCGTTTGATATATCATTCAGAGTCGCTCGTGTCGAGGTGGACCTAAAAGAGTGGTCAGGTGCCTTTATGTTAAGAGTTGAAATTTCTGCCCCACTAATGGGCCCAGGGTTATAAATGACATGCGTAACAGTTGCAGAGGAAGTCCCTTTCACGACATTCTCTCCAGGTATATAATTGATAGCATTATCAATTGCTTGTAATTCTTCCTCAAAAGTTACACTCTTAGGATTTGACTCACTTACAGGATCAGTTAGGTCCATATATTGCTCCACCTCTATCGGAGTTTCCATATTAAGGCGCGTGAAATATGGCACATGATTGGGAGTTGATTCGGGATGATTTGGTGTCGCTGATGGTGCACTCTCCTGCCGCTTTGGTGATCCCGGAAGGTGGCTTTTCTCTACTTTTGCCCTGACTACCAGCCACCGTGATGATAGTCTGATGGGGGGAACGATCCATGCTCGCCCTCAACCAGGCACCATATTGCTGTGTCATTGGTGGCTCAACCCCCACGTTGCGGAGCCCTACCTCGCAATCTCTGTCAGAGTGATCAAGACACCTGCACCAATAACAAAAATTTGGCAGCCTTTCGTATCGGAAGGAGACCCATCCAATCTTGCCGCCATCAAACTTAAAGTTATGACCACGGCATAGTGGGGTAGTTATATCTAAACGAATGCGGATGGGCATACAATTTTCCCCCCCACGGTCATCCTCACTATCAGCAACCTTTTCCACCACACCCATCGTCCTCCTGATAGCTTCCACCAGGTCAAGGGTCATCCTACGTATCAGGAGATTGTGTAGTTGGACCCAGAAAGAGGTGAGTGAAATCAAGGTCAGTGATCGGGACATCATCCACCAAACGTTTGAAAACTATTAGGAACTTGTCAAAAGACCATGGCTCATTTGCTAGGACTCTCGCCAAGTCCAGTTCGTCATCAAACACAAAGGCCACCCGATTTCCACCCATATCCTGCATCGTGAAGTTTTGCCTCGTCCTCCAAAGAAGCTTGAAAGTTTTCGCCGCCGAATCCATATTTTACACACGGGGGGTAAAAAACTTCGCAGCCAAGATATATTCCAGTCTCTGCGTAGTATCCACCAGGTCTACTCCAGAGTCTTCCTTCTCCGACAAAGAGAACTTTTCCCATAAACCTTCAATCGAATCCATTCTTGAAACGGAGTAGATAGCCCACAAAAGAAAAACCAGAAGAGACAGAGAGACAAAAGAAGGAAAAGGAACTCAAGGGAACAGGGATAAGAAAGAAAAGAAAAAAAAACGCCAAACAAAAACGACTGTCCTACCCGTGGAGAACCACCGGAGGGTACCAAAACTTGTATAGGACAGTGACAATATTCTTCTGATGGCTAGGGTTTGAAGTGGTTCCCATTTTAATAACTATGACGAGTGGTTTCTCAATCTCAACAAACCAAGCCGTTGACATGAGGCTGCGCTATTAGCCAGGTCGGCACCAACTTAGAAGATTCTTTAAGACAGTTTTTGTTTTGTAATGGTAAGTGTAATAATACTAATACAAATGCTGCTTGCTTGCGCACTTTGTTTTTGTGAATTGTGTTATGGGCGCGCCACTACAGCTCCACTCTCTTCCTCGTCCACTAGTTTTTCTCCGACACTACCTACGCGAAGATATTATATAAACATGAACACGAAAGACAAAACGACCCTCAATGAGCATTTTATCTGAGGAGGGTAATTCAGACATTTCGTATAATGTCCTTTTCAACTAAAAGTATGGCCAAAGCCAAAGCCAATGACAGTTGTGTTTGTGTTCAACTTGTGCTTGTGTAGCCACTGAAACAAGGCCATTTTTGGTATTTCACAATTCTTGACTAAACAAGTGGCTGGCTTCTCCCAGCTAAAAAAACAAAACAAAAATAATACAAAGACTAATCAATTTCCATTTATTTATTAAAGCATCCTATTAAGTAATTTGGCTGCTTTTGCATTTGCATTCTCTCACCTACAATTACAAATCTCTCTGAAATCTTTCTCGTGTTTTTCAACTTTACGATGTCTGCGGCCGCTTCTCAGATCCGCCAGCTTTTTCCAGATTTTCTCTAAATTGATCATCAGGGTATATCTGCTAATTATTCATCTCTGTTTTTTAATCTGTAGGTGTTATTCATTTGACTGAAACTTGCATTTATTTTTTTATGTGTTTATGCTCAGAATTTCAAAAGTAGTGTTTTGTTTTCCCTACGAAATAATTTTATTGGTTTAGATTCTACCTGTTTATTTTCATTTCACTGTATGGTTTGGAATTGTTAAAGATATGTGTGACTGTTTAGTATTCTCAGTTTCTATTGTAGTCTTTGCACAAATTTATTATTCCCCTATTTTTTATTTTTTATTATTGGGTTTTTGAGTTTTTGTCCTTGTTTACTTTGGTCGGTATTAAAATTCTTAAATTAATGAACCCATAACATCTCTGATCTGATTTTGTTCTTAACTAGGTCCATCCATATATATAAAGAGGACTTGAGTTTCTGTTCTATAGGTTTTAGTAATTGTGTTTTGGGGTCTCTGGATAGATCTTAAAATGTTTAGCATTTGATTTATCTTGAATTTCCATAGGTTTTGTCTTTTGAGGCTTTGATATTGATAAAAAGGGCTTGAAATAGATTCTGTTGATTTTTACTTCTTCTGTTTCTTATGATATATATATATATATATATATATATATATATATATATATATATGTATTCTAATAAATCTGATATTCTGAATTCATTTATGGTTCATTTGTACACAAGTATTTGAAGAGATGGATTTGGATTCTAGTTGTTAGTTTAATGACTCGAATAAAGAATAGCATGTACAAATTTTTTCTATTGATGAATTCGTTGATGGATTTTAACCCTCCTAGTATGATATTCGAAACGATTAGGTGTATTCATAGCACGTGTTTTTGTTGGAGTAAAATCAATCACTTGTTTTTTTTTTTTTTTTTAGGTAACAATTTATTATAACAATTGTTCTTCAAATCCATTGATTAAAAATCCTCATATCGAAATGCAACCTTAAGGATATTGGGTACCTAACTATATCGTTGACTAGAAAACTTTTGACTTATTTTTGTTGAATGAAGAAGTGGGTATAAGCTAGGTTCAAAATTAATATTTACATATGTTGGTGCTTTTTGTTACTCCAAGTCTGAAGCTTTTACTTTTCATGTGGTCAAATTTCTTAGAGAAACAACCACGGATTTTCTTTGTGGGCTTTTTCTTGATTTGTTTAGGGTATGTTTGGAATGGAGGGAGAGGAGAGTAGAGGAGCAAGTGATCGGAATATGCTAAAATTTAGTGTATTCCGGCCACATTTTACTCTTCTCTCCCCCCATCTCCTTCCATCTGAACATAGGGTTGCATATTTTAAGATGATAATGAACGGAAGAGTTGAGAATGGAAAGTGAAAGTAGGAATAGATTAGCTTTATTACGATATTCACAAACTGCATCCATCTGCAGTTATGTGCACTTGCTAATCAATAATTCAAATTAACAACCATGTTGAAGAAAAGCTTTTATCCGTACTCGGCTGCATAACTGCCGAATTCCACTTAAATGCAATGGACGTTGCTTTTTTCCCTACTAGGTTCGTGAAGGTCAGAACTCAGAAGTCTTTGCCTAGTGTTTTACTTGTTTCTTTTAATAATTTATATAGTAAGCATTATGTACGTTTTCTTCCATCTTAAGTGCTTTATTGCAATTCCCTTTTTTAAAGGAAATTTGTGGTTACTTTTAATGAAATTATGCACTGTCCTATCTTCAAAAGAATTAAAAAATCTTCACATCTTCCCTCCACCCTCTCTTTTGGGCACATATGCATAAAGTGTTCATGTATATAAACAGGTACTCCTCAATGATGATGAGTTTATCTCATTTGTTTCAGCTTGATAATGTAGAAGTCATTTTAGCTAGTTCTCTACTCGTCTTTTGATTAATTATCTGTTTCATCAACTTTGTGATTGATTTTCCATATAATAAGTTACTCATTTTATTTACACTCTATAGGCTGATCAGAGTTAATAAGAAGGCTCAGAGTGTATCTTTTGTTGAATGGGGCGTGGAATTAAGTCGGCATCAGAATTATCTTTGATGTAGTTGTGTCCCCGCACCCTCCTTCATACATATGAAACATTATTACATTTAGATAACAGCTATTACCATCTTTCCTTCCTATCTGAGAAACAACATGGGGTGGCTTGAAATCCTGACTTCTCCTGTTGGTTTTAACTGGTAAGCCGGACTGCCAATAGAAGGACAGGTCATTGGCATCTTTTATATATTTATTTTTTTATGATAAGTAAATAAATTTCATTAAAAAAGAGCAAAAAGGAGCAGCACAATTCTAGTGCACGGGTAGTATAGTCTTTCACACTATAAAAGCTTACCCTTGGGCAGCCAACTTCACATAGGAACTAGGGCATCCTTACCGCTGATATTTTTCTTGTAAATAATATCTGTATATTACAGAGGAACTTAGAATCGAGCAGATGAGGAATTCTAAACTAACAGTGGCTGTGATGTTTATATGTACCAGATCTGTCTAGTTGAAAGTGAACTGCGTTTTAGAAAGCCTGCAGTAGTTTCCAATTTTGTAAAATTTAGCAGAAGTAGGAAGGCCCTGATAATGTGATACATGCTTGCTTAAAAGTTTACAGGTTGATTGATAACTAGGATTTTGAAACATGGTAATTTTTTTTTTTTTTTTTTTTTTTGGCAACCTTTAGATTTTTGTGCAACAATGTTAAAATGAGATATTGGTGTCTCTTTCTTTTCTTCTACTCAGTGACTTGCAAACTAGATTTCTGCAACTAATATGTTTGTTGTTGGTTTGTATCTTTGAGCGGAACATTAGTTTCCTTTGAATTGGTTGATTAATTATTTTTTAATGTAGTCTTCTTTTTTCTTCATTGTCAGGGTTGATGAAGCTATATGATTTTTCATCAAGGAGCACAAGAAGCTCCAAAGATCTCTGCACTTCCATTTTTACCATTCTTATTAAAGGGTTCTATCCAAGAAACGTTATCAGATATTCTATAAAGAAAGTGCTTGCTGACATATCTAAAGATGGATAGAGCAGACACATCTGGCTTTGTTAGTGGGGGAAATAGCGTATTAGAATTTCATCTACCTTTTAATTTGGTTCTGATATATAGAACTGCAAGTAGCTGCTTGTAATTTTTTTTGTTGGGCCTTTTAGAGCTATAGTGTAGAGAATGGATCTGAACAAGAAGGGGGTACTGTTTAAATATGACCGAGCTCTCATAAAAAATGACACCTCAGGCGATACTACCCTGCGTTTGAACTGCATTGGCTATGGTGGCAGTGACACAGCCAGATATGGGTGTAACCAAAGCGATCTTGGGGTTAACTTTTCCAATGCTTCTGATGATGGCTGCAGATTGGTGCTTGGATTGGGCCCAACTCCAAGTGCATACTCTGATAAATATAACAATGTGGGCTTTAAGAGGAACAAAGGATTAGCTACCACATTGCCTCACAGGTTATCATCTGAGGGTGATTCAATCCTACAACTTAGTCTTTCTGGAGGTACTAATGAATCTTCAAGTGTTCTTGAAATTTCAGTTTCAACAGAGACTGATTTTAATACCTTCTCTCTCCCAAACCCAGTATCAAATGAAGATAATCATCTTGTGATTCCTGTTGTTGATGAGGGTTCTACCTCAGCAAAGAAATCAGGTGGCTATATGCCATCACTTCTTTTTGCTCCAAGAACAGACAGTGTCAAGGTTTCAACGCAAACACAGGAACTTCTAGAGCTCGGGACCAAACCCCAGCTGAGCCATGACCCATCCACTACAACAGAGTACTCAATGGGTGCCATGTCTGACCAAACAACTACAGGAACATCTTCAGACCACCGAACCAGCAATTCTAAGAAATGCAAATTTTTGGGCTGCACAAAAGGTGCACGAGGGGCATCTGGTCTTTGTATTGGTCATGGTGGTGGTCAAAGATGCCAGAAACCAGGATGCAACAAGGGTGCTGAGAGCCGAACTGCCTATTGTAAGGCCCATGGTGGAGGGAAGAGGTGCCAATACTTGGGTTGCACTAAAAGTGCTGAGGGGAAGACAGATCATTGCATAGCACATGGTGGTGGCAGACGATGTGGATATCAAGGTGGGTGCAACAAGGCTGCACGAGGCAAGTCAGGCCTTTGCATTAGACATGGAGGGGGTAAGAGGTGTAAGGTTGAAGGCTGCACTCGTAGTGCTGAAGGACAGGCTGGTTTGTGCATCTCTCATGGGGGTGGACGCCGTTGCCAGTACGGGGGATGTACAAAGGGTGCGCAAGGGAGTACCATGTTTTGCAAGGCACATGGTGGTGGAAAGCGTTGCATATTTGCAGGATGCACCAAAGGTGCAGAAGGGAGTACTCCATTGTGCAAGGGACATGGTGGGGGTAAGCGCTGCCTCTTTGATAGTGGTGGGATTTGCCCAAAGAGTGTCCATGGAGGCACAAACTTTTGTGTTGCCCATGGTGGTGGAAAGAGATGTGCTGTGCCAGGCTGTTCAAAGAGTGCACGTGGCCGAACAGATTGTTGTGTTAGGCATGGGGGAGGGAAGCGGTGCAAGATTGAAAACTGTGGAAAGAGTGCTCAAGGGAGCACAGATTTCTGCAAGGCCCATGGTGGCGGAAAGCGATGCACTTGGGGGGAGGGAAAATGTGAGAAATTTGCAAGGGGTAAGAGTGGCCTCTGTGCTGCTCACAGTAGCATGGTCCAGGAACGGGAGACAAACAAGAAAGGTCGAATTGCACCAGGACTGTTCGATGGCCTTGTATCTAGTGCTTCAACTGCAGGGAGTGGGTTTGACAACAGCAGTTCTTCATCTGGAGTAGTCAGTGTTGTCCCCAGCTGCATTGAGTCACTGGAAAAGGAAACAGAAAGACATCAACTTATACCGCCACAGGTATTGGTTCCTCTATCAATGAAGTCATTTTCACCTGATACAAGCTTCTTGAGTGCTGAGAAGACCAAGGGAGGGACGAATGTTTGTGGTATTGGCATCAGCAGTAGTGCTGGGAGTAAAAGCTTTGAGTTTATGGCTCCAGAGGGGAGAGTCCATGGTGGGGGTCTCATGTCATTGTTTGGTGGGAATCTGAAGAATGCAATTGATGGGATCTGAAGTTGTTGACTCAATTAGTAGATTTATTGTGCATTAGGGACTTTTCTTTGGTGAATTGTGTATAAGGTTGGGTGCTTGTTCAAAGACTCATATATAGCTTGTGTCAATTAATAGGGTTAATATTATGGTATTTTTATTGTAACGGGGCTTTATTTAATTGAAATTGGGCTTAGTTGTTGAAAGTTGAAGCAGGCTTCCAAATTTAGCCTGAGGACACACCTTCCTTAAGGCTATGCGGGGGTTTTAAAACGTTTGGATTGTTTGCAACAAAGGTTCAAGACCTAGTCTGGCATATTTGACCTCAATTTCATATTCAAATGGGCAATGATATGAAACTGCTTACATGTTAAGAGTGGTGATATGGTGAGGCCTGCCAATGTCTCACATTGAGAACATGTATAAAGTATCATTGTGCAACATGTATAAAGTATCATTTTCTTTATTTGCATAGGTATATTAAGATTTCTCATATTGACATATTGTACATTTTCTTTTCTTTTTTTAAAAAAAAATATTTAAAATTATAAGAAAATATGATATCTACTTAAAATCTCTAATAAATGGTGAAAAAAAATATCATTTTATCTTTAATTTCCTTGGATATTTTTTTTTATTTAAAAAAAAATATATATATATATATAGGATTTTTTTTTTTAAAAATTATATATATAGTCAGATTGTTTGGCCAAAGTTGCTAAAATTGCATTTTTAAAAGTTTTTGGGCCAAACATGACTTGCGATGTTTATTTGAAAAATGGATTCATTCAAAATCATCTTTGTGAAAGACACTTTCTGACTAAATTTTTCGTTTTTAATTTACTGACATGGTCATTTTTTGCCATATGGATATTACTAAAAATCGTTTTTAGAAAAGACGATTTTTGACAAAATTTTTATATTTCTCAAAATAGTATTTTTTAAAGACAACTTATGACCAAATATTTCTAAATTTTTTTTTAAAAAATGTGAAAGTCGTCTTTTGTAAAGACAATTTTCAGGTTTGATTTAAAAAAAAAAAATTAACTAAAAATCGTCTTTACAAAAGATAACTTTGACAAATTTTGTCAAAAGTGGCATTTTGTAAAGAGAACTTTTAGATAAATTTTTTTTAAAAAATTAACCAAAAGTAGTGTGAACTACTCCTCTTCTTTGCCTGCACTTCCTTAAAACCCACTCCCACTCCCACTCCGAAACCCCAAACCCAAGCTCTCCTCAAAACCTTCTCCATCCTCGAACGCGTCGTGATCGGTGCAGACAGTGGAGGCATTGCGGGAGCCTTCACATACGTGTGTCTCCACCCATTAGACACCATCAAAACCAAACCCCAAACCAAAGGCGCTTCCCAAATCTACGCCAACACCTTCGACGCCGCCCTCAAGACTTTCTAATCCAAAGGCATCCTCGGCTTCTACAGCGGTGTCTTCGCCGTAATCATAGGCTCCACCGCATCTTCTGCCGTGTATTTCGGTACCTGCGAGCTGGGTAAGTCCGTTTTATCCAAATTGGACCGATTCCCATCCGTACTCATTCCCCCAACTGCGGGAGCAATGGAAACATCGTTTCGTCAACGATAATGGTTCCCAGGGAACTAATCACGCAGCGAATGCAAGCCGGGGCTCAAGGCCGCTCTTGGCAAATCTTACTAAGAATTTTGGAGAGGGACAGTGTGTTTGGTTTATACGCTAGTTACTCCGCTACCTTGTTGAGAAATCTCCCTACGGGAGTTTTGAACTATTCCTCTTTTAAGTCTGATTTAAAAAAAAATTTATCTAAAATCCAAATTTATCAAAGTTGTTTTTTTAAAACGACTTTTGGTTAATTTTTTTTTAAATCAAACTTGAAAGTTATTTTTACAAAAGATTTTCACGTTTAAAAAAAAAAAAATTAAAATATTTGGTTAGAAGTTGTCTTTAGAAAAGACGATTTTGAGAAATATAAAAATTTTATTAAAAATCGTCTTTTCTAAAAACAATTTTTAATAATATCTAGATGGCAAAAAATAGTCACATCAATAAATTAAAAACAAAAAATTTGATCAGAAAGTGTCTTTCACAAAGACGATTTTCACAATTTTGAATGAGTTTATTTTTTAAATAAACATCACAAAAGTTATGGTTGACTAAAAAACTTAAAAAAAAAATGTATTTTTTAGCAACTTTAGCCAAGATTGTTCATTTAAAAAAAATTATTTTATTTATTTTCATATTAATTAATTATTACGTCATTTGATCAAATCCCGGTCCACGATTTTTTTTAATTAAAAAAAAAAATTAAAACCATTGTGGCAGCTCTGTACGGTGTTCACTATTTCCTTGCCAGCGTTAACACGGCGGGCACAGCGCCTATGCCTATATATATAGTCTCCGTTCAGTCCCAACAACAACTACTAGTGAATATTTAGCCCAAAAAGAAACAACTACGATTAAATAGTAATAGTACAAGAGGTCGTAAATCGCAGTTTCTTCTCAAAACGACGACGTGACGTTGATTTGCACCTGAAAACTCCTCGGAGAAGTTCCATTTGCGTCAAAGTAAAGCAAAAGCCGTTTCTTATATCTCTCTGACGAAGACGAACATTCAAGCACATCGTTCAAGTTCAAGGTACTAGGCTCTGAGGCTTATTTTTCTATTTTATTTTCCCTCCGGTTCTCATTTTTTTTTTTAACAAATTCTGATCCTCGATGAATCTTTGATTGCTGCTTGTTTAAGAAATCTTGTGAGTTGTGAGTGCAAATAATGTAATTTATGCTTTTGATTTTTGATTTTTAGAATCTAAATTCAAAATCTATCATGTGTATGACAAATTTTCTCTGAAAAAAGAAAAATTCGTTCAAAGCATGGAATTACTAATCGAAACAGAAATGCTGCTATATATATTTTTAAGTTTTATTTTATTTCTGTAAATCTCTCCTTCTGACTCTCTCGTTTTGTTGAACGATTTTGTAATTTTATAATTTAGCCTTGTTAAAATTCATTAAATTTTCATTCAAAGAAGGCGTGGAATTACGAGATCGCCTTCCATTGCTCTCTGTATTGAAGAAGATGATTTAGGCGGGAAATTCAAAATTGTTTTAAAAAGAGAAAGAGAAAAAAAAAATAATAATAATAAAGTAATGTTGGCGGTTGCATTTGCAGGAATTAGGAATGGAAGGAGTCGTCCAGAATTCAAAAATGGGTCGGGTGAAGAGCAGCTTAAACGTGAGCGTTTCGCAGATGGATAAGGAGAATCATCATTTGTCACGACATTTGGGAGGAGGAGACTCACTTTCTCCCTCACCACTCCTCAGGTACCTCCGCAGCACCACCGGCTCTCCACCTCTCCCTCTTTCTTCACTGGACAACTTTGACCCTCAGCTTGAGCTGGCCCTCTCTATTGCCAGGTCACCTACCCTCTACACCACGCCTATCAAGGTTGAAGAGGACGTCCTCGTCATGGATGGAATTTTACTCCCCACTGAAAGTTTCTCCAGGTCTTCATCATCATCTGCTACGGATTCCTCGTCTTCGTCCGGTGGGAAGAGTCTTTACAAAACCGACATTTGCCGCTCCTGGGAGGATTTTGGAATCTGCCGCTACGGCTTCAAATGCCAGGTCAGCTCACCTCGTCAATTTTACAGCTTTGATTAGTTGATAGCTATGATAGTTTTAGTGAAATTCACCATCTATCTCTCTTGTTTTAGTTTGATAAAATGGAATCTTACTCTTTCTTACAGTTTGCACATGGAAAGGAAGAGCTACGTCCAAGTCGTTTCTGTGGCAGGAACAAATCTGACGTAAACAACATGAGGTCAAAGACTCGCTTTCTTCATCATCATCATCAAGTCATGGGCATGCCAGTAACAGCCTCACCCACCAAACCACCTACCAGCTACAACAACATGTACACTACCACTTCCATCAACATCACCAGCACCAATTGGTCTCCACTAGATGATGGCATTGAGGTTGTACTGCCACGTTCTTCAACTCCATTACAGAAAGATGTGAATGCCTATATTCATGGTGTTCTCTATGGCTCCACTACAACAAAGAGACGACTGCCGGTGTTCGCTGGAATTTGCTCAGACTAGTCATCTCATGATCATTTGCTTCACAGGGCCTCCTGACTCCTCTCATGAGCAAAGGTATACTATATATATACTTGGACTCTTATATAGTACTGTTTCTTTTTTCCACATCCACCTTTCAGTTCCGTTCCTCATGTAGCAGATTAGATTGATCATCATATTTGTTGATGACACAGTTACTATACCACTTCCTTACAAACATTTACAGTTGGATGGTATGAGTAGAATTCATAATTGGTGAGCGTATATGGACTTAAATTCAGGTGTCCTTAATTCTGGACTTTTATCTTCTTTCTATCCTTGTGTGTTTGCAAGTACAAGTTTGATAACTTTAGTTAGGTTTTACATTACAGTACCTCTGCATTTGGGTAGAAATACAACAACAGCATGGTGTGATCTGATTGTATGGAATAACTGCTAAGTTTTCTGTCCCATTTTAGAAAATATGTAACTTTTTAAAGAAGCATAATTTGAGGTTGTCTCTAAAAAACTGTGTAAAATTTCAAAGTTTTCCTAATAAACTTTCAATAACTTAAACCTTTATGAACAAAGTTTGGCTATAAACCAGGTTACAGCCCGAGCTACAAACTTAACATTCATTAGATGACAAGTGTCCTAATCATGTGCAATGCACATGATCAGCTTAAATCCCTTAACACTCATTTTAATAGCGTTACTCTTTTTACTCCTATCTTTCTTTTCTCTCTCACTCATCTCAAATCTCACGCTTCTTTTTATTGATATTTCTTTCTCTCCCCACATCGTCTCTCTCTCTCTCTCCTCTCCTCTCTCTACCCATTACAGGGACACCCCGCAAATTTCAGTGTATGATTGTAGAAAGACACAAGACCAGAGAAAAGCTGGCGGCATAATTTGCAAAAGCATAACCTTGGGGTTTTTCTGTTTCCTTGTCCCGGAGAATGTACAAGTCTACCACCCTCCCTACTTGAATCAATATATCATACAAGACCCTATCAGGCTATCACTCACCCTCTCATCCAGATTTCCTGTGTAAAAATTACATAATAACCAAGTCAGAACAAATCCTGCCTATTCATAACTATTAAGGAAAAAAAAAGAGCAAGGGAAGCCCCATCTCACTAACAAAATTGCATCAAATACACTTCTTTCATATCAATGAATGTATCTGAATCAAAAACCAAACAAGAAGCACGAATTTTTTTTAGTAAACCATATGCTTAATATGGTACACCTTCAAAAAGAAGACAAAACAAAACTACAAAAGTGAAAGGAGCTCAAGCTCCTCCTTACTGACCCTCCTCCCGGCGCGTCTTTCTCACTTCTCTCCTCATCTCCTTCCTCCTCTTCTTCCTCCTCATTGTCCACCATCGATGCCTGTAACTCCCTCTTTCCTTTTCTTAAATCTTTGATTTTTTGACTTTTTTCTTTTTTGGGTTTATTTTTAGAGATTGAAGGTCCTGCAGGGATTGTTTATGCCAAAGGAAAAATTTTAGCCAATTTATTAATTAAAAATTTAAGCTAAATTCTTAATAAGAACAAAGAAAATTCGTTTGAGTTTCTAAATTAAAATAATTTTTGCAAACAAGGTAATCACAGGACAAGGGGTGGGTTTAGGGTGGGGGGCTGGGATCGGTGGGGAAAAGTGGTGGGGGGACTGGCAGAGAGAGAGAATGGGTAGAGAGAGGAGAGGAGAGAGAGGCGATGTGGGGAGAGAGAGAAAGATTAGTAAAGAGAAGCGTGAGATTTGGGGTGAGTGAGAGAGAAAAGAAAGATATGAGTAAAAGGAGTAACAATGTTAAAAGGATTGTTAAGGGATTTAAGTTGATCATGTGCAATGCACATAACCAGGACACTTGTCATCTAATGAATGGTAAGTTTGTAGCTCAGACTGTAACCCGATTTGTAATCAAACATTGTCCAACCTTTATTGGGTTAGGACTTAGGATATATCGGTAAGTGAAAAAATCAATACCATTGACTTTTAGAATAGGACAAGTATTTGAATAAGTCAAGTATTTTGGGATAGGCAAAAATAGAATATTGGACTAATGGGCTATTACTTTTGTTTCATGACAAGCCTAATTTTGCTTATAGGCTTGATTCCAAATTTAGTAATTTAGGGCAATTTGAATACTATTTTCTTATAATTACAAGCCTAATCTTGGTGTGAAAGTAATTTATGTAGGCGGAACTTAAAATACAGAGGGCCACTCCCCTACCTTCACCATTGATTTCTTCCCATTTTTTTTCTTTCCTTTTTGCACTTGAGAGAAAAGAATGCAAGTCTGGAAAAATGCCACTTAAATTGGAATTAAGTTAAATTTAGTTTTACAGCCACACCAAATCTTATGTAGTATCAATTTTAGAATAAGTCTGTTAAAAGTTTACAAATCAAACCACATTTTGATAACCTTTGGAATTCTCTACTGTGAGTTAATGATAGATAATGGTTAGCTTAACCTTTGGGAGCTTTGAAGAATAGTATGGATATGTTGCGTTGTGAATGATATTCAGTAAAAAATGCGTACTTCTTACTTTCACATACATGGTGGGATCAATTATTTATGATGGGATACATATTTATTTGTATTTCGAGAGTACTGAATAATTTTCCGTTGTGAAAATTAACAATCTTTTGTTTTTCATACGCGGGTGGTTATAATGAGCTGTAGCTTTAAAAGATTAAACTCGGAAGAGTTATGATAAGGGTATTACAAATTTAATCAAGTATTAACTTTTAACAAATATATATATATATATATATATATATATATATATATATATATATATATATATATTATTAATATATTATGTCATTAATATGTCCAATCACGTACTTGTAATCATTTTGTAGTAAAATAAACTCCAAAGCAATCACTCATGCTTACGAATTGATTAAAGAGACCAATTAACATAAGGAGGCAAAGACGAAGGTGATAATTCTAGCTTGTCGCTAACTGTGTCAATGCAACTGAGGGAATAAGAACACTGGGACGGACGATTTAGCTCTTGAAAAAATAACTTCTAAGAAGTTAACAGACTACAAATACATTAATTAAGAAAAAATAACAACAACAACAACAAAAATATGATATGAATGTTCAACAAAGGTGTCCTCTTTCAAATACTTTAAAAATTTTTGATCTCATTAAAAAGCTAAAAGTTGAAATTTAGTTGGGTGTATTAATACAAGTTAGACTTCCAAAACGACACTATTCGGGTACGGCAGATGAATGCCATTATAGGCTTAAAAAGTTGAAGGGTAAAACTTAGGTACAGTTACTTAGGTTAAATATATTAGATTTTCCATTTAAATTCAAATACATGATTACATTAATCAATGAAACACAAACAATGTTATCTTTTTCAAAAATATTTAAATTTAAAATATTTGAATTTAACTAAGAACCTAATATACTTGACCTAAACAACTATAACTAAGTTTTACCCGAAAGCTGAATGTACTCCATCCCCAACTGGTGAAGCCTCTTTCTATATTCAAGCAATCGAACCTGCAGGTCCCACACAACCCCAAACCCACCAGGCTTCAAAACCCTAACAATCTCTTCCAACCCTTTGATCCTCTGATCAGCTGCCGTCCCTGGCTCATGCAAATTATATAAGGCCGATGACACCACATCGAAATAGAGAAGAAAGAGTAGTGTGAGAGTAGAAAAAAAGAATGGCATGGTTAGAAAGAGAAGAAAGGATTGCCAATACTTCATGAGGCCGTAAGTTTGGAATATTTCTTTCCAATCTCGTTCCATCTTGTCGGTTATGGCTTTGAGAATAAGAGCCTTGCTTATAGTTATTGAGTTTAACTTTTATTTCAAGACCTTCGCCTTCAATACAATTCGAATATCAAGTTTCCAATCCTTGAAGGATTCGGAGAAGGTTGGATAAGGGAAATAGTTTGCAATCAAATTAAATTAATATTTCCGTGGCCCAAATCCACCGAAGATAGATAGGAATAGTCCCACTCCCACCACGTGGACAGATAAGGCAGTTGAGGTGAGCAGTTTCAAGTTTGAAAGACAAAAAGCAGCGGAGGCAAGAGATGGAAGCATAATAGAACAGTGGCCATCCCTATCACTATCAATATCAATATCAATCCAATGACTCTCTTTCTTTCTCCGCCTCAGCCTCACGCTAACCCTTCTTTCCTCCTCCACACCCATAACCATAACCATAACCATAACCATCTCCGTCTCAAACCCCATGCAACCAATTCCCCACAATCTCAATCCAATGGTGTCATTGTCATAGGAGCCGGCCTCGCTGGTCTCGCCGCCGCCACCCACCTCAACTCCCAGAACATTCCCTTCCTCCTCCTCGAAGCCTCCGACGCTGTGGGTGGCCGTGTACGGACTGACATCCTCGATGGTTTTCTTTTGGACAGGGGTTTCCAAATCTTCATCACCGCCTACCCTGAAGCTCAAAAACTCCTCCACTACCAATCCTTAAACCTCCACAAATTCTATTCAGGCGCTCTTGTTTATTACGACGGCCAATTCCACACCGTCGCTGATCCTCTTCGTCACTTCTCGGACTCCCTAGCCTCCCTCCTAAACCCAATCGGCTCCCTTCTCGATAAGCTCCTCGTTGCTTCCACCATCATTCGGGTCCTCACCAAATCCCACCAGGACCTTCTCACTTCAAAGGAGCTTCCCACCATTGATTTGTTGAGGAAAATCGGCTTCTCGGACTCCATCATTGACAGCTTCTTTCGCCCTTTCTTTGGCGGGATTTTCTTCGACAAAGACCTCCAAACCACTTCCAGGCTGTTCGATTTTGTCTTCAATTGTCTTGCACTCGGTGACAATGCTCTTCCCGCCAATGGCATCACCGCAATTCCACAACAATTGGCTGCCAAATTACCACCCGGTTCCATTTGGTTGAATTCCAGGGTCGTTTCGGTGGAATCTGAATCGGAATCGGAATCGGCCCCAAGTGTGAGGTTACAGAACGGTGACATTTTGAGGAGTGAGCTTGGTGTTATAGTGGCAGTTGAAGAACCCGAAGCTTTTAAGCTCTTGCCGGGTATGACCGAACCTGCTAAGACAAAACCGGCTCGAACTACGGTTTGTTTGTATTTTAGTGTGGATAGGAGCCAAGTCCCGGTTCGAGAACCCGTCTTGTTTCTAAATGGGTCGGGTAAGGGCATTGTGAACAATATGTTCTTTGCTACCAACGTGGCTCCATCATATGGCCCACCGGACAAGGCTCTAGTATCGGTGTCGTTGATCGGGATGTTCGAGGATATGTCCGATGATGATCTAACGGCTGAGGTTGTGCGGGAGCTTTCGGGTTGGTTTGGAGATCCAATGGTGAGGTTGTGGAGGCATTTGAGAACTTATCGGATTCGGTATGCACAACCAAATCAATGCCCGCCAACCGATTTGATGAAAAATCCAAGAGTGGGGTCGGGAGTGTATGTGTGTGGGGACCATTTGACTTCAGCCACATTTGATGGTGCTTTGATTTCTGGGAGGAGAGCCGTTGAAGCTTTACTTAGAGATAAGGCCAAATTTTATGACTTTTCATAGTGGCAATTATTTTACACTTTTTCTTTGCCTATGCATTACTGTTTTACTTTTTTTTTGGCTAAATAATCGAAAACTTTCAAAAACGCCAAAAAGCTTTTTAAACCAAGCCTATAAACAAAGGGAGGGAGATTTGAGGAGTTACAAAGTAGACATGGCTGAAAGCAGCAACTTTGGCTAGGCAGTGAGCCACCATATTTGCTTCTCGTGACCCAACAAACTGAAATAGAAGAGAAAAGTCAAAGAGTTCAATTGGAAATCAAAGTCTGGATTTCCAAGGTAAATCTGTTGTACCAAGAAAAGCATATGCAACCTTAGCATACTTTCAACCATAATGTCCATACATGATCGCCCTAGCAATTTCCAACGCCCATGAAGTGCAAGCTTCAGCTATACAGGGGTCAGGGTCAATCGTTTTGTCCAGCATTGGAAAATTGATCCTTGGCATACCTCGCCACCACGGCAATTAATTTCATTAATAGCAGCATCTGTATTAAATTTTACTAGGGATGGAGAGGGGCTTTTTGTTGTGGCAAATATGTGGAGTACACGAGGATGAGAAGGTGCTACAATCCTTTTTTCAAGTGCAGCCAGAAAATTTACTATCTTCCCATTGTGAGCAAATTATTTCGGATCTTCCAGGTTTTTCCTATTTATCACTTTTAATTTTTTAATATTTTTATTTATATTAATGTACTGTAAAAAATACATCTTTTAAAAAATATATTTACATATTTTAAACCACACTAAATAAAGAACTACATCTTATATATGGAGTTAAATAAGGAAAACAACATTTGAAGTAAATCCTAAATTTTAGGCATGAATATATTATCAACAATAAATTAACCCAAACTTCCACTACACGTTCCTCTCTCATTTTTATTTTTAAAAACATCATTCTTCTTATCCTTATCCCATAAAAATAAATAAATAACCTTAAAACACCACCCACCCGTTTAAGTTTTATTTTTTCCAAATTCAAATTCTAAAAAAATAAAAATAAAAAGCCCACAGATTAAAAAAAAAAAAGAAAAAAAAAAGGAGTTTTAGTAATTTTCAGACTTTAAATATATAAAAAAACACTGTTTTAGTAATTTTCAGATTTTAGTAATCACACGCGCTCCCCGCATGTTCAGAGACTCTTCCTATTTTTTGGGCAAAATATATAGTCCTTTATTTTTTTCTTTTTTTTTTAGTATAGATATAAAATGTATACTCCTTTATTTTTAATATTTAAATTAAAAGTGTAATTCTCAATAATATTATAATTCATGACAAATTTTTTTCAATTCTCATATTTTGTACAATCTTTTTTACAATATATGTAAAAAAAATGCACACAAACACATAACCCAACCAACATTTTCAAATAACAATTTTTGAAACCGCACCTTTTCAAAGTAGGGTGTACCAAAATATAGCCCCAAAGATTCTTGGTATTGTGTTTCCAAAACCCACATAAAGACTCCAAAACAAACACGATGGATATTATAATAATTCATGTGGTATTAAGAATTCTATTCTTTCTTACCAGAAGAGAGATTTCTTTCTTGGTAATATTAATACCCCTAGCTTTTCTTTTTATTTTTAGTTCGGTTTTGTGCACTATGGGTTCCTAAGTATGTGAGAGATCTTAACGCATTAGAAATTCCAAATACCATTATCTAAAATAAAAAAGGAAAGTTCAACTATGAGTTATATGAGTTAATTTGATAGTGCAGTAAAATAACTCATATTTGTTAACTAAATTGTACATCTGCTGTTTTTTTTTTTTTTTTTTGATAGTGCAGTCATATAACTCATATTATTGGGAAAATTTTTCATTCATCCATTTTTGGGTTAACGTATTTGTCTAATAATATGAGTTATATGACTGCACTATCAAAGTAAAAAGTTGTATGTCTTTTTAAAATTGTTTGATATAAAAATATCACATATTTATGTGTGTGCGTGCTTAAATTTATTTTATTTTATTTTTGAAAGAAAATATACTTTTCAAATCATTCACATTCAATAATTACCCATTTTTTCAATTAGATAAATTACAATTTCTAATCATTCCATTTAATAAACGTAAAAGGTATACATCAAATTGATAGGGATGTATCAAATGGTTCCACGAAGGTACTGTAGAATCCTCTTGACCACTCTCTATTGCGAATTTTTAAAGTGCACCCAAGTGCAAGTTTTGCGAGTAGTAATACAGTCTCGGTAAGTCCGAGGTTGAATCACAAGGAATGGTTGACACAGTGTAAAAACTCTACTATTATTATGAAAAGAAAACAAAATTAAATTGGTTGTTTGTTTTCCACCCGAAGATGGAGCAAGAAAATATTTTAACTAAAATTAAAATTAAATGGTAAGCAAAATTGAGAGAGTCAAATAGATGGAGGAACTAGGGTTCAAGGATCCCCTTATTATTTCACTATGTGAACTTGGATTTTTATTATTTCAATTAGGTTAGAGATTGCAACTCGTCTAATTGGAAGATTTAACAATTAAACGCTTGATAAGGGTAAGGTAAATAAAATATGGATTGCTTTAACTAATAAATTCAAGAGTGTGTTACAGGGGAGACTAGGCATTTAATATATTTTCAAATCATAACAAATCATGGGTTTCATGCATTTGATATATTAAAAATCATACTAAATCTTAATCACATATCAACACAATGATTTCTAATGAATGATGAATCAATCCAAATACTCTATCATAAATTTAAATAGAATATGTCCTTTAATCCAAGTTCCACATAGATGAAAATATTAGGGTTCATCTCTATCCCTAACTAGAAGTTTAGCTACTCATAGTAATGAAACTAAAAAATAAAGTAAAGAAAAATATCAAAATGCCAAGAAAACTCATGGAATCCGGCTTTTTTCTTGATTCTCCTCCTTTTCTATTAACATTGTGGCTGCTCTCTCCAAGAATAAAAACACACTGCCTCCTTTTCTACCTCTTTTCCAGAATAAAAATCCCCACGCTTCCTTTTTTTTCTTTCTTTTATAGGTTATCAATTAACCTATTTTCGCATCTCCTCCTTGGCCCCACGTGCACCTTACTTTAGGTTATAGACTAACCTTTCTTTCTTTCCATTTTTCTAACTCATGTGCAAACATATTTACCTCCTGCCACCTATTCCCTTCTTTTAGGTTATATCTCATTAACTTTCTTTTAATTTCTCTTACTGCCACTGTTATTTTCTTTTTATTTATTCTCCAAAAAGCCCCCACGGATATCCTTCAGGTCGTGTGTCTTATGAAGCCAATGATTATTAATCAATTTTAATCTTTAGGAAATAATCCTTTGCGGCTCGCCACTTTGTGTCACCATGTTGCCAACCATTCATGTGCAGTCCCATTGGACAATAGAGAAAAGAAAATGGATCTGCATTAATAAAATAAATCTAAATGAGACATGTAGAATTTGTGTAATGAGATAATACACGTAAAAGAATAAATTCCATGTTATGCAATGGTATGAAAGAATTGTCATAATTTACGTGTAATTGAGAATTTGATGCAAGAAAATTCCATTAAAGCCATATGAAAATAAGGTTAATGAGTCATAATTCATGACTCATCACTCTCCAATGAGCAGGTCCAGGATTGCTTCGATAACGACTAACCATGCCAACTGTAAAACATATGTCTGGACGTGTATACAACATTGCATATATCAGACTTCCAATTTTAGATGCATATTGGAGGAACTTAAAATGTAATAAATGGAAGAGCTGACTGGAAGACTGATTCAATGTACTTTCAAGGTTTGTCCGAACACCTTTGTTGTATCCTGCAGTATAAAATAACAATACAACAAGAACAAATCGTTAGAACCCTGGTCAACCCAGTGGGGGTTGGCCTTTAGCTCTCCGATGTCTTAGTCAGTTTATGGATCAAAAGGTGATCAAGAGGTGTAATAAACAAAGCTAAAGGAATTCTGTATATGAGAGCACGTACCTCTTAAAATATTGATTCTCCTTCTATTTATACATGCCTCTAGCTGGGGATATTTTATGATATTTACCAATTCCCCTTCCCGATAATCTTAATTTCGTCAGCAATCGGAGATATTTAGGCTCTCTGATTCAGTATACCTCTTCCCTGAACGTGGGTACTGTCAGTTTATTAATGAATGATCATCATCACTCTTTATCACAGCTAATTCTGGGTTTAAAGTATAAACGTATTCAACACTCCTTGTTTAGATATTTTGGACATTTATGGATGATCAAGTGGGTGTCAGCTCAATATCAAATATCCAGAGTTTTAATTCAGGTGATGTACTCAATGATTTCTGACACAGATATTTTAGGCATTAAATGCTGGGTCTCAGAGTATTCTCAGCTCGTTTCAGCACGAGCCGAGCAGTAACTTAACAAAATACTGTGTTGGACCGAACAATATGGATGACAAGATTCGGTACAATCCGAACACCGAGGATAAGAGGTGGTTTACTAGTTCTGATATGGACCGGATATCATTGATAAGATGATAGTTGGACATGGATAAGATAATAATATAGTAAGGATAGGATGAGTCAGTATTGGCCGAATTATATTTCAGTCTACCGGACCGAATAAGTATATAGTTCGGATAATGACCGAACAAGAATGAGCACCTCGCTTATGACCGAGCAGAAAGTTGGCATGATTTAGTTAAGTTCTCAAATTCTAATCTCGGTTTGGTTACTATCAAATTATTTCCCCTCTAATTACCCCCTTGTCCTGATCCTTTCTGTCTTTTCGGAAGGATCAGGGCAATACACGCGTCCGAAGAAGCAATCATAACAGTTTTATTGTATTTATTTCAAAATGGCGTTCTCATTCCTAAGAAATGAAACCGAAGGGTCTCTGATAAAATTTTGGGGGGAAGCTGTTTGGGGTTTCTCATAAGGGTTTTTAATCTCCTAAAGCCCCTGATTTCAACTCCATTTCATTTCCCACCCCGTTTCAAACCCTCACTCTCTCACGTTCTCAGAAGCCAAAAACGATTCCAGAGTGCCAAGAACTCCTTTACCCAGTAAGTTCCTCTGCAATCCTCCCTTAAATTCCATTTACTTCCAGTTATTTCTCCGATTCTGCACTTTATTTTTCGTAGGAATGGCTAACGCACATAGATTAGCTCACCTAGTTGACTCCGACGAGGGTATGAGGAGTTTTAGGAGTAGGTATCTAGTGCCGAGCGATGTAGGGCTTAGGTATTATAGTGTTAGAGATCTTCCCCTCTTAAATAAGGACGAAATACTCATCCCGGTTATGAGTATCGTCGAAGGAGGGATTAGATTCCCCCTTCATCCCCTTTTGATAGATTTTTTTCAGACAGTAAATGCTTGTCCGAGCCAACTGTCTATAAACGTGTTCCGAGTAATCATGGGTGTAGTCGCCCTTAACCAACTATTGAAAGTCGACCTAAAAACCAGAGATATCCTGCATGTCTATTCCTATACCTGTCCTGGTAAGGAATCGGACACCTTATGCCATCTTAGAGCCAAAAATGTAAACAGAAAACTTGTAACCGCTTTTCCTAGTTCCAATAAAGGCTTTGACAACGACTGGCTCGTTGTTTTCGGCAAATGGTTCTCGGGTGTGTCACGATGCCGGAATCAATTCAGCCGTCCAGGTTAGATCAATGTTCTTAGTCTAATTTCCGATTTCTAGGAATTGTCCGAACATATATGTTTTTTCCGAGAAACAATGTGTTTTGATTAATCCGAGCTCTAATTTCTTATTTTGTTTTGCAGTTTCAGCTCGGTTGAACATTCCAGCTTCTGCGGCCAACCTAGAAGATATAAATAAAGTTCTTAATTCCAACATCTGTGTGGACGAGTTTGGTAACCCGAGGGCTGCATTTGTATTGCTCGGGTATCGGCCTCTGATCGGTAGCTTTTTAGACGGACCAACAGTTCCTAGATCTCAGGAGACACCGATAGAACCTTCGGTCCTATACGTGGCTCAACCCTCCACTTCCGTTCCCGAAGCCGATCATCCCATCCTTATACCTACCGGCACAATATTGGAGATGGCCCCTCCGGTCGATGTTTTTGATATCATAGGGAAAAAGTCCAAGGGAGCCTCTAGCTCAAAACGTAAAGGCAAGGGCAAGGCTAAAGAGGGAGGTCCAACTAGAAGGTCCAAGAAGGCCATTTTCTAGGTACCTGCGCCCGAACAACCTATTCGGTACGAAGAACCGGCGCCGATGACTTCAGCCGAACAGAGTAATTTTCCACAAATAGTGGAAGAAGTGGGGGTCGATCAAGCCGAGCATCAGGCTCCTAGGCCGAAAAGGGCCAGGGTAGTAGTCGAACAGACCGAAGTTCCTGGTACTTCGTCTCAAGGCGAACCATGGGTGCCAGAGATCACGGTACAAGGACAACCGGTTACTACTGACCATACTATGTTCGAGACAACCGATATAGAATTCTCGGCCAGGGTGGCTCACGCCTTGACTAGGGCAACTTGCCTCCCGGGAGACGATGGGGTATGGGAGGAGATGTCTTCGGGCAGACTATTTCGTCATATCTCCCGCGGACTGGTGATAGTAAGTTTTTCCTATCCGACTACTTTGTCTTCAACTCAAACATGTTGTATCAATTTGTCATTTTAATTGCGTTTTCGTTTATATTTTGTTTTTAGGCTGCTCAGGGAGTTCAAGCTGCGGAGGCTAGGGCTTATGGTCTTCATATGGAAAAGAAGGAGATGGAGGCCGAGCATGAGAGGGCCATATCTGACGTGATGGCCAACACCGCAAAGGATTATGGAGATCTGGAGAAGAAACATTTTGAGACAGTAACGCTGATGAAGGACGCCGAGGAGAAGGCGAGATCGGAGTTCGAGCAGAGAACAAAGTTAGAAGCCGAGCTCGCCCAACATCGAGAAAAGGTAAGGAAACTCGAAGTCGAGTGCGTCCGTTCTATAGGCGAGGCTATGGAGAATGGCAAAAATGAGGGAAAACAAGAAGGCAAACAGGAGGCCTGGGATGAGATTAAAGATCAGATCCAGGAAGTCTATAACAGGAGCTTCCGAGACGGATGGAAGGCTGCCTTGAAGAAGGTTGATATTCCTGCCTCCTCAGATTTGCTTTTGAGAGAGAACACTCCTTTGCCGTATCCCAACGCCGGCCTGAGAGAGTCAGATAAAGAAGATGAGGATGAAGAGGACGATGAGGACGAGGGAGATGACGTCGAGATCATTGGTAATGTCCAAGATGATCAGGCGGCTAATCCCGTCCTTATCTCTGCCGACGATCCTCCTATTGTTGCTACTTCGGCACCTGTTGATTCAGTTCCCATGACGACTGAAGACCCTCCAGCCCCTTCTGTTTAGATCTGGTTTAATTTTTATATCTGTTTTGTTCGGTCTGTAATTATTTTTAAAGGCCGAGTGCCTTAAACATTTATATTTTGACATGAACAGCTATGTTTAATTAATCTTGGTTAATAGTTTTTTTTTTTCAATCTTTGGTGGATGTGTTTTTGTATTGTTATTATTATTTCTTTAATTTATTCTTTCGCAATGTTTTAGGTTAATTATTTTAAATTCCTTAAAACGATTCTGATGAGGATTAAATTTTATTTGTTTTGTCAATGTTCTATTCGGATAATAGTTCTAGTTGGAGAAATATGACAAATTTATTTCGGACCAACAAAAACTACAACATCCAAACAAAAGGTTTACCTAAGAACGGACCACACGTAGTCTAAACCCTTTTTTATGGAAGTTTTTTACTTGCCCATAAATATAATGAACCCATCCAAATGTTTTTGAGTCTTCTATTTGAGTATTGCAGCAGATCGGATCTGTTTTAACTTTCCTTCCCAAGGATAGATCATTTGAATCATACATCAGTATCAAATATAAATAAGCGACAAGAGATTATAAGTTTTGTTCGGTTCACACTTTGAACCATTTACAGAAACAATAATGACTATGGCACTAACCTTTAAGCATTCTTTCCTCCCAATTTAAACAACAGATCTGTTCGGATGACTTCCACCTTGTTTGATCCTTTTGTTTCGATGAGCTCACTTGGTTTAATGCTTTATTTTTATCGTCCTTTCGATTGAGGTCGTTTTACTCGGTCTCGTCACTTTTTCCTTTGGTCACCCCCAGGGTTGGTTATTTTTCAGATTCCAGAGATTTTCCATTACTCACCCCCTAGAGGTAGTAGTGTTGTTCGGATAAAAAGTTGCCTTACTCACCCCCCTTGAGGTAGTAATTTTTCAGATTTTAGAAATTTTCCTTTACTCACCCCCCTAGAGGTAGTAGTGTTGTTCGAACAAAAAGTTGCCTTTCTCACCCCACTTGAAATTTTCCTTTACTCACCCCCCTTGAGGTAGTACTCACCCCCCTTTAGTTCAGATTTTAGAAATTTTCCTTTACTCACCCCCTAAAGGTGTTGTTCGGACAAAAAGTAGTGTTGTTCAGTCGATATTCAGATTTTAGAAATTTTCTTTACCACCCCCTAAAGGTAGTAGTGTTGTTCAGTCGATATTCCTTCCTCTGTTCATCCCCCTAGAGATGACAAACCTGCCTGGACATGAAACACAAATGAATAAAATCATAGTCCGAACATATATTACTTTTTTTCTTTACATCTGTTAAAAGAAATACTTCCTTAGGTTACAGGTATTCCACGGTCTGGGGATAGGTTTTCCATCCAAGTTTTCTAACCTATAGGCTCCATGTCCTGCCTGGGATAACACTTTATAAGGTCCTTCCCAATTTGGTCCGAGCTTTCCTTCATTCGGCTTTCTCGTGTTGGCCATAACCTTCCTTAGGACTAAGTCACCAATCTGAAATGTCCTTGGCTTGACATTCTTGTTATGCTCCCTTTTTATCCGTTGTTGATATGCTGCCAACCGAACCATAGCTAAATCTCGTCTCTCCTCCACAAGGTCCAGATCTTTGCACAGGTTATCTTCATTAGTTTGAACGTCAAATTCTGTTGTTCGAATAGTCGGCATTTCGATCTCCAATGGAATAACTGCTTCCACACCGAAGGCTAGTGCGAAAGGTGTTTCATTGGTGGATTTCCTTACTGTTGTTCGGTAGGTCCATAGTATGCTTGGGAGTTCCTCCACCCATTTTCCCTTTGCTGCTTCCAACTTTCTTTTAATCCCATTTAGTATGACCTTATTGGATACCTCGGCCTACCTGTTTGATTGAGGATACCCTGGAGAGGAAAAGAAGTTCCTGATGCCGAGATCCGAACAAAATCCTTTGAAGAGCCTGCTTTCAAATTGTGTACCGTTGTCTGAAATGGCAGCCCAAGGTATGCCGAAACGTGTGATAATGTTCTTCCAAAGAAACCGTTTTGTATCGACATCCCGGATATTAGAGAGTGGTTCGGCCTCGACCCATTTAGTAAAATAGTCTGTTGTTGCAATCAGGAATCTCTTGTTTCCTGGAGCCCGAGGAAGGGCCCCCACTATATCCAATCCCCACTGGGCGAATGGCCAAGGGTTGGATAGGGGATTCAACTCTCTAGCTGGTTGATGGATCATAGGAGCAAATATTTGACATTTATCACATTCCTGAACATATTTCAAGGCATCTGCTTGCATATATGGCCACCAATATCCTTAAGATATTGCTCTATGCGCCAAGGATCTTCCTCTAGTGTGACTTCTGCAGATTCCTTCATGTATCTCAAAGAGGAAATCTTTCACCATCTCTAGACGTACACATAGCAGATATGGCCCAGTGAACAATCGCCTATACAATAGTCCTTCTTGGGAGACCCAATATCTTGGGGCCTTCCGTTTGATCATCTTGGCTTCCTTTTTGTCTTCGGGCAATTTGTTGTCTTTGAGATAGCTCAATATAGGATCCATCCAGCTCGGCTGACTGCTGACAGAGTAAACAGATACCTCCTGATCCTGAAAGCTCGGTTGGTCCAATGTTTCTATACAGACTGTCCTCTGTATGTCCGACTCCAATGCCGTGGCTAATTTAGCCAAAATATCTACATGGGAGTTATGCTCTCTTTCGATTTGTGCGATATGAGTTGAATTGAACTCAGCCAATAGCGTCCGAGCAGCCGCGAGGTAAGCCAACATTCTATCATCCCTTGCTTGATATTCTCCCGAAATTTGGTTAGCCACAAGTTGGGAATCACAAAATATCTGGAGGTGTTTGGCACCGAGCTTTTTTGCTGTTTTAAGGCTAATCAACATCGCCTCGTACTCAGCTTCATTGTTTGATGCCGAGAATTTCAATCGAACAGCCTGCTTGAGAACTAAACCCTCTGGAGATATCAACACAATTCCTGCCCCCGAACATTTAGAATTTGAAGCTCCGTCAACAAATAACTCTCATCTCTTTGCATCCAAATCGAGCTGAGTTTCGGCTGGGAGGAATAAAGACGGGTTGCTTGGATCATATTGAAATTTGGCCAAAAATTCTGCCAAAACTTACCCCTTGATTGCTGTCCGGGGTTTATACTCTACTCCAAGTGATTCCAGATATACCCCTCACCTAGTGATCCTTCCCGTAAAATCTGACCTTTGCAAGAGCATTTTAAGTGGAAGATCACTTAACACTGTAACTGTGCTAGATTGGAAATAGTGAGGCAGTTTTTTGGCAACATGAAGTAGTGCTAAAACTGCCTTTTCAAGAGGCAGGTACCTCAGCTCGGTCTCATCCATTGCCTTACTGACAAAGAAGATCGGCTTCTGTTCTTGTCCTAATTCCCGAATCAATACGGCACTTACAACATGGTCAGACACTGCTAGATATAGAAATAGTGGTTCCCCCGGATTGGGAATTGAAAGGCATGGAGGAGTTGATAAGTAGGTCTTGATCGCCTGAAAGGCGGCCAAACACTTTTCATCCCATACAAATTTACTTCTCTTGCCCAAAAGTCGGAAGAAAGGCTTGCATTTATCAGCCGACCTTGAAATAAAACGACCAAGGGTGGCAATCATTTTAGTCAGGCGCTATACCTGTTTGATGTTTCTGGGTTCTGCCAAATCTATAACAAATCTATAAGGGCTGCGATCTGATCCGGGTTGGCCTCTATTCCTCTTCTACTCACCACATGGCCCAAAAATTTGCCCGAACTAACACCGAATGTACATTTGGGGGCATTGAGGCGTAAGTGACTTTCCCGCAGGATGTCAAACACTTGCAGCAGATCAACAAGATGGTTTTCTTCTCGAAGGCTTTTGACGAGCATGTCATCTATATAGACCTCAACCGTCCTCCCTATCATATGCCCGAACATTTTTGTGACCATTCGCTGATAGGTTGCTCCTGCATTCTTCAGACCGAATGGCATCACCCGCTAGCAGTACGTCCCCCTGGGTGTGATAAAAGTTGTCTTTTCTTGATCGGCAGGATTCATTGGGATCTGATGATAGCCTTGGAAAGCATCCAGAAAACTAAGCCGAGCATGCCTTGAGGCCGAGTCGACAAGCTGATCTATCCGAGGAAGTGGAAAAGGATCTTTCGGGCATGCTTTGTTCAGATCAGTGAAGTCAATACAAACTCTCCATTTTCCATTCTTCTTTTTTACCACTACCATGTTAGAGAGCCAAACTGGGTACTGTACTTCTCGGATTGCTCCAGATGCCAAGAGGCGTTCCACTTCCTCCAAGATTATTGTGGCTCTTTCTGGAGCCAGTTTCCGCTGCTTCTGAACAATCGGCCTATGTTCGGACCCTATATTTAGTGAATGACATGTCAGGTTTTGAGATACACCCGGAGCATCGTAGACCGACCAGGCAAAAACGTCCCGATTGTCAATCAGGATTTACAGCAATTGCTCTCTATCTATAGGAGACAGTTTCGAACCAACCAAAAAGAATTGTTCAGGATTGGAGGGATCGAAGAATACCTTTTCCGCTTGTTCGGTCATTATAGCTTCTTCGTCCTCAAATTCCTGGGACTGTGATTGTCATGAGTCCCCCGTATCCCGTACCTCTGCTATAGCCTTCCATTTGGTGGCCGCCAAAACACATTGCTTTGCGGCGACCTGATCCCCATTCAACTCCATGACTCCGACTGGTGTAGGAAATTTCAACTTCTAATGGAGGGTAGACGGGATCGCCTTCATTTAATGCAACCAGTCACGCCCTATTATGGCATTATAAGGAGATGAAGCTTTAACAGCTATAAACTCTGTCTGAAGGTTGATCGGACCAGCTAAAATGGGCAGCTCAGTTTTTCCCAATGACATAGTAGGCTCTCCTGAGAAGCCAAATATGGGGGTTGTGAAGCTAGATAATTCGGCCTCATCCAAGCCGAGCTTCTCATAGAGATCTTGGTACATTACCTCCGCAAAACTCCCTTGATCTATTAGTACTCTTTGGAAATCATAGTTTCCTATCCTTAGAGTGACTACCAGCGGGTCGTTGTGAGGCAGTTGGACGTCCCTCAAGTCACTATCCGAGAAGGAAATCATCTGCTCTAAATCTCCCCTGCTTACCGAATACATTGGGGCGAGATGAGCAGAGTCCGGTATAGAAAAGGACTTTCTGAGGTGGGCAGCCTTTTGCATCTTGGATCTGTGAGACGCCGAAGAAACCGCGGGGCACAGAGGATTATGTATGACATGGATAATCCCAGTCGATGGCGTGCCCGAAGGATGAGGTTGCCGAGCTTCCTGACCCGGTTCTTTTTTGTCAAACAAGTCTACGTTTATATACCGGTCGAGATGTCTCGCCGACACCAGTTTCTCCAGATGGACTTTCAGCAGGTGACAGTTTTCGGTCATATGACCCTTCTCTCTATGATAGGAGCAATAAAGATTTCCATCCTTCAATGCTGGGTTTCCGAGCATCTTCGGAGGCCAAACGAAGAAAGGCTCCCTCTTGATCTTTTCCATGATTTTGTAGATTGGTTCTTTGAAAACAGTCTTAAAAGCCCGAAAGGTAGGAGCCACAAAATTTTTCGGGGCAGACAGGTTTTTGGTGGTGTTCCCGGTCCGAGCAGCAGGTTTCGTTATGGTCACCTTGGGTTGAGCCATGGTTTGAACTGGCGGGGTCCTGCGACCATCTTCCTCTATCCGGACAAATTGATCTATCTTATACATCAATTTTCCCAAATCCCTGGGGGGATGCTTGACGAGGGATTGGCGCAAGCCCGAATCGGTGGGCAATCCCATCTTAAAAGTTGTAATTGCCACTTCTTCTCCGCATGCCTCAATATCATTATATGTCTCCCAGAATCTAGTGGAGTAGTCTTTCAGAGTCTCGTTGTCTTCCAATTTCATGGTAAGGAGGGTACTCATTTCCTTTCTCTTCCGACTGTTTGTAATAAATTGTGCCACAAACGCCTCGGCCATCTGATCCCAAGAATAAATTGTTCGTGTACCAAGCTGGTTGAACCATCTCATCGCAACCTCTCCCAAGTTGGACGAGAAAAGCCGACACATGAGGGGGTCGTTATTTCGAGACAGAGCCATACTTTGATGGTAATGGCCAATATGGGTCACAGGGTCTGTCCGACCATTATATATTTCGAAACGCGGAGCTGGGTATCTCTCGGGCATTTTGGCTTTCTCTATATCCTTGGAGAAAGGAGAAGATGATATCAAATCGAAAGCTTTCCAAATAGCGTTCTGTCTTCCTGGACAAGTAGTTCTTCTTGATAAATGCTTCTTCATTGGGGAACTCTTCTCGCCATAAAGAGGAGGACGAGACCGTGAAGGCTTTCCTAGATTCAACGATTTTCTGGGGACTGTTGGTGGTGTAGGTGACCTTGACTCCGACTAGGAGCTGGAGGTTTAAGAGAAATCTTGATGTTGCAAATTGCAGGACAGAGTGGGATGTTCTGGGCTTCTGCGTTGCGAGGCATGTGTCATTTTTGTTGGTCTCTCTTTTGCTATGATCTGGCCTTTAGCTTCTCGTCCCTTTGCTTCTTGTCTCAGAGTTTGAATTTCTTTGCGTAGCTCGACAATAAGTTCCTGGCTATCCTGGGTTTGTGATAATTTGATTGAATAGACAAGACTGCGCCGATGATCCCCTCTGTTCGGTTGATCTGGACCAAGCCTTCTTGATGTGGCTCCTTCATCTGCCTTCCTAGCCGACACTTGGTTAGGGTTGGTATATTGTGGTGGGGGTTGTTATGGTGAGGGCTGTTGTGGTGGGGGCTGTTGTGGTGGGGATAATACTGAAGCCCTTCCTGCCGCGACTTCATCAGCGATCCCCTGTGGTTCCCCAGTGTCCCGAGAAGGCCTGTATGACGTTCCAGAAGAGACTCTGGAGGAACTCGCATCTTCCACCACCACAGAGGGTGGGCGTCGTGATGTTGATGGTATTCCGGACATTCCGACGAACCTCGTAAGTTTTCAGACTTCAATCTTGAAGAAAGCCCTTCCCACAGACGGCGCCAATTGGAGGAACTTAAAATGTAACAAACGGAAGAGCTGACTGGAAGACTGATTCAATGTACTTTCGAGGTTTGTCCGAACACCTTTCCTGTATCCTGCAGTATAAAATAACAATACAACAAGAACAAATCGTTAGAACCCTAGTCAACCCAGTGGGGGTTGGCCTTTAGCTCTCCGATGCCTTAGTCAGTTTATAGATCAAAAGGTGATCAAGAGATGTAATAAACAAAGCTAAAGGAATTCTGTATATGAGAGCACGTACCTCTTAAAATATTGATTCTCCTTCTATTTATACATGCCTCTAGCTGGAGATATTTTATGATATTTACCAATTCCCCTTCCCGATAATCTTAATTTCGTCAGCAATTAGAGATATTTAGGCTCTCTAATTCAGTATACCTCTTCCCTGAACGTGGGTACTGTCAGTTTATTAATGAATGATCATCATCACTCTTTATCACAGCTAATTCTGGGTTTAAAGTATAAACGTATTCAACACCCTTTGTTTAGATATTTTGAACATTTATGGATGATCAAGTGGGTGTCAGCTCAATATCAAATATCCAGAGTTTTAATTCAGGTGATGTACTCAATGATTTCTGACACAGATATATTAGGCATTAAATGCTGGGTCTCAGAGTATTCTCAGCTCGTTTCAGCACGAGCCGAGCAGTAACTTAACAAAATACTATGTTGGACCGAACAATATGGATGACAAGATTCGGTACAATCCGAACACCGAGGATAAGAGGTGGGTTACTAGTTCTGATATGGACCGGATATCATTGATAAGATGATAGTTGGACACGGATAAGATAATAATATAGTAAGGATAGGATGAGTCGGTATTGGCCGGATTATATTTTAGTCTATCGGACCGAATAAGTATATAGTTCGGATAATGACCGAACAAGAATGAGCACCTCGCTTATGACCGAGCAGAAAGTTGGCATGATTTAGTTAAGTTCTCAAATTCTAATCTCGGTTTGGTTACTATCAAATTATTTCCCCTCCACATATGACACTTTGGACATTTGATTCTTTTCCTCATCATTCTTAGGACACTGGTCTAGGTTGAGAATGCATCATTTTTCCATTGGAGTATCAATGGGTTTGGAGTTATGCATATGAAAACGTTCAACAATCTTGTTGATGTAAGTTCCTTGGGTTAAACTAAGAAGTTTCTTTGAACGGTCTCTAGTAATCTTAACTCTCAACACAAAATTTGCTTCACCCATGTCATTCATCTCAAAAGTAAAGGACAACCACTTCTTAGTGGTGACAATGGAATCCATGTCATTTCTAGCTAACAAAATGTCATCAACATATAATAACAAGATTAGAATGCTTCTCCTAGATCGTTTAAGATATACACAATGGTCCTCTTCAATCATCTCAAAATCAAGAGAGGTAATGGAATCATGAAATCTCAAATACCATTGCATAGATGACTGTTTGAGACCATAGATGGAATGTTTGAGATAGCACACTTTGCGCTCATGTCCCTGGACTTCAAAACCTGCTGGTTGACCCATATAGATCTCTTCATCTAGTTCTCCATTGAGAAATGCAGTTTTAACATCCATTTGGAAAAGCTCTAAAGCCTGTTTTGCTACAATGGATAGGATCAGGCGTATAGAGGCAAATCTCACCACTGGGGAGAATGTATCCTCATAGTGAATACCCTCTCGTTGGGAATAGCTTTTCGCCACGAGGCGCGCCTTGTACCTATCAATTGAACCATCTGCCTTGCGTTTGACCTTTAGAACCCATTTGTTTCCAATGGTCTTGCGCCCAGGCGGAAGATCAACTAACTCCCAAACATTATTCTTGTCCATGGAACTCATCTCTTTCTGCATAGCCGTCATCCACTCATCCCTTTTTGGTGAATGGAACACTTCACTAAAAAAAAAAGGCTCATCTAAATCCTTAGCATCGCATAATGCCTTAAAGTAAGCTTAGAACCACAATCTGATTTCGATCTAAAAAGCTTATAGACTCGCTAAATGCCTTTGCCTAAAAAAAATTTTAAAATTAAATGCAAGTAAATAAGAAAGATAAAATGCACGAAAGTAAAATGCAATAAGTAAATAGACTAATTAATTAGCCAGACCCCAAGACAAGAGTATCATGACAAATATAGTGATCAAATCAAACCTTAGAGTATCAAACACTGCATATTGAGGAAAAGAACTCTAAACCAAGTAATAGTCATGTAAAATTTAGTACATTCAAAGATATTTAACATATCAAATGAATACTTATAAGCATGTAAACTAACCAATCACAATACACTTTGTAACACCCCAATACGTACGCTATCCTTGAATCTCTAATGTACTCAATTTCATCCTTGGGTATTATATCATTGTAGGATACTTGAAACTTACTTTGTGTTGGGGGATAGTTCTTTATTTTCATATAATGTTTAAGAAAGTGGAAATGATAAGTGAAGGCATCTAATTAGATGATATTACATGTAGTAGGGTTGCATATGTATAAATTACAGACGTGTGGGGCCTTAATATAGTTGGGCTGATAATGGGGGGCTGTTTTGTAAAATCAGAAACTTAGCCACAAATATCTCATATATGACATCATATTCCACTATTTCCTTTCCTCTAGATAAGCTAGAGTCCTCTAGAACATGCCACCTCATATTCCACTATCTCCCATCTCTTAAAATCAGCCTAACACTAGAAGTTTTTCTAAAAAATCAAACTATACACTCTCTTAGTCAAGGAAAATCGTGGGTAGCATAAAAGAAATGGGTTTTGGCTGATCTAAAAGAAGAAGTTCCTATTTTGGTTTTGAATCTTCAACTTTAAGTTAAGTAGCATCTCCATGGTTCTCTTAACTTAGTTAAACCACTATTTAGGCACTTAGACATGTTTTGCATTCCTTGCTATTTGCCATTGCTGTTTTATTCAAGGAATTAACTAGAAATTGAAGTTACTCTCTTTTTAGTTAGAATCCATCTTGTATTTTGTTTTACGTTACAAATCCATTATTATTATTTTTTTGATAAATAATGAAACTTTATTGAGAAGGACCAAAGCATACAATAGTATACTTAGGACAAAAAAATCAGAATGTACAATGATCTATTAATTCCAAAACGGAATGAATAGAAAAAGAACCCAAACCCACAACCCAATCCAATAATGTTTGAAAGAAAAGCAGCTTGAGCTCATGAATAAAGCGTTCAGAATCCTCAAAAACACGAGAATTACGTTCCCTCCAAAGACACCAAACCAAACAATGAGGGATCATCTTCCAAATCATGATAGAGCTATGCCTCCCCCTAATCCCCAGCCAACTGCAAAACAGATCCTTCACAGTACGGGGCATGACCCAATGGACCCCAAATAAACCAAAAACCAGGGACCAAAGATCCAAAGCCACAGAACAATGAAGAAATAGATGGTCCACACTCTCCCCACTCCTTTTGCACATACAACACCACTCTTGGATAATGAGACCCCGTTTCCGCAGATTATCTATAGTGAGAACCTTCCCCAAGGTAGCTGTCCATGATAGAAAAGCAACCCGGGGAGGTACCTTAACCTTCCATATAGGCTTCCAAGGGAAAGGAATAGAAGAACAAGGGCTTAAAGAACGATAATACCTCTTGACAGCAAATTTGTGATTAGATGGGCGCTCCCAACAAAGGAGATCCTCACCTATCCCACTCAAAGGAGTAGCATAAATGAGATCCATAAACGAAGTGAGGGACTCCAGCTCCCAATCATGCACATTCCTAAGAAAGGATAAGTCCCAATGCAGCCCACCAGACTCAAAAGACATAATACTTGCTATAGCAACATCCTTATCCCTAGCAATAGAGAAGAGATCTTGATAAGTCTTCTTCAGAGGCTCCTTTCCACACCAATGGTCACGCCAAAATCTAATCCTTTCCCCATTACCAACCTGCAAGAAGAGATGCTTCAAAAAAGACTCCCACTCCTTACGAATATTTTTCCACAAACTCACACCATAGGGACCTCGAGTGTCTTTAGAGCACCAACCACCCCATAGACTCCCATATTTTGCATCCACAACCCTACGCCATAAAGCTTCATGGTCACACCCATATCGCCACAGCCATTTTCCCAACAGAGCTTGATTAAATCTTCTCAAATTTCGAATGGCCAAACCTCCACTATAGATTGGTTCACAAATCTTTGGCCAACTCACAAGATGAAACTTCAACTCCTCTCCCAGACCACTCCAGAGAAAATCTCTCTGAATCTTTTCAAGCCTCTGAGCCACTCCAACTAGGATAGGAAACAAAGAAAGGAAATAGGTAGGTAAATTTGATAAAGTACTCTTTATCAAAGTGACCTTACCCCCCTTAGATAGATATAGCCTCTTCCACCCTGCAAGACGTCTTTCCATTTTCTCGACAATTGGGTTCCAAATGGTAGTTTCCTTGAATTTTGCACCCAAAGGAAGCCCCAAATACTTCATTGGCAACGAAGCACAATGACAACCCAAGATACCAGCCAAAGCCTCCATGTTTGAAACTACCTCTACAGGAACCATTTCAGACTTACCTAGATTAATCTTCAAGCCCGAAATGGCCTCAAACCATGTAAGAACACATCCCAGTTGCTCTATCTGAGAAGGAGCCGCATCACAGAACATCAAAGTATCATCTGCAAACAGCAAATGAGTCACCATGACATTACTGCCTTCAGAATTCCCCACCTTGAACCCAGATAAGTAACCTCCTCGTACTGCCTGATCCATCATCCGACTAAGAGCCTCCATAACAATGACAAAAAGAAATGGCGAAAGGGGATCACCTTGCCGGAGACCTCTGGAACTCCCAAAAAAACCACTAGGGCAGCCATTAATAAGAATGGAAAAATGCACTGTTGAGATGCAAAATCTGATCCAATTCTGCCAACGAGAAGGAAATCCACACCGAAATCCATTATATTTACAACTTGAATCTTGTTTCTAATTAGGGCTGTATTCCGAAATCAAAACCCTTATTTAACTTGATTTCTTGATGTTTAATATATTCTTCTAAAGCCTTAACTTCATGTATTACAAATTTATAGTATTCAAACTCAAGGAGCTATTGTTGTATCTCTAAGTTTAGGGCTGTAAGTACTAAGTTAAACCTTGTTTAATTTTGTAATTGATGCAATCAGCTTTCCTATGTCTCTTTGGGTAAAGTCCATTTTGCTTTTACCACTTTGCTGCCCAATCATGTTAATAAAGTTCCTTGTTGCAAAATGAAATTTGTAACTTTATTCATGTCCTACATGTGTTTTTCGAGTGTGAAACCTTTGAATTTCCAAATCTATATTTTTACATGCTATTTTGTAATCTAAGGCAGCTTGGAAAGGTATATGTGATTTGTGACCCTTTTGGATTAACCAAAAGGAATTCGAATAAGATCTTGATATGTTTGGAACCCTGGCCAGTGGTATTTGTTTTGGAACCCACTTGATATGAATTATGGGTATTTGGATATGTATACTTTGGTACTTGCCTAAATGAAATGTGAGAATATCTGGAACATTTCCAAGCTTGCTATCATGAACACCACTATATAAACTTCCATCTTGTTGATATATGCTCAATTGTAACTTTTGTCTTGAATTGAAATCTGTGAATAATTTTACTATCAACTCTAGTGCCATTCTATGCTATTCAGTAATCCCCTTTCGTTTCGTTTGAGTCATGGTTATGTTACTTACTGAGTTATGGAAAACTCATCCCTCCCCCTTAACATTTCAGATTAAGTAGTGTTGATGTTTTGAAGCAAGTGGGAACAAAGATTAGATAGTTGGATCTTTTGGAGTGCTATTAGTACCAGTTTGGGAAGGAAGATCTTAAGGAATCTTTTTGTGTCTTTTGAAGGCATTTTGGTGTAATTAATCTGATGTATATGTGTATTAAGGTGATTTAGAGGAACAATGTAGATGAATCTTTGTACATGTAATGTATATATATAAAGAAAATCACTATAATGCTTTGATGGTGTTTTAGATATTTGAAGTATGCTCTAATTTAACTACATTCTTTCCTTGGAGACATTTATAGGATATGATAGTATATGACTCATAGAAAGATGTTAATTGTAAGGTTTTTGTCACAATTTGGGACTTCTTCTATTAGAAGTCTTGGGTTATGACAGTATGGTATCAGAGAATTTGGTTATGATTTGTAAACTTTAATAGTTTTTGGAATTTTGTTAGATCTTGAGTCGCTTGTAAGCCATATAATTTTCATTGTAGGAAATCTAAGATGTCACATGCTGGTAAATCTAAACCCAAACACTGTGGGGAGATGTTAGATATTTTGAAAGCATTAGAAGGTATGGCTGGAATTTTGCAACAATAACAAGAGTTACTGCCACATCAGTTGCAGCAAGGAGTTGCACCACAACAAAGATAATGACAAGGTCAGTGGAGATGTAGGTTGAATGGTGATGGTGATGGGCAAGAACAATCAGCCATGGAAAATGATGCTAATCATGGCATTCATCAATGTGAGAAGTTAAATCCCCCTTCATTCAATGGTGAACTAGATCTGATGATAGCTGAAAAGTGGATCACAAGAGTAGAAAAGATTTTTGAGGCTTTGGGATGTTCTGAAGAACAAAAAGTAGTTATGGCAGTATTTAAACTTAAGGGTGAGGTTGAGCATTGGTGGAAGATGACCAAGGCTGGTTTGGAGGTGAAAGGAAAACCATTGACAAGGACAAATTTCCTTGAGGTTTTCTATGAAAAATACTTTCCTGATAGTGTGCGAGATAAAAAAGAGTTGGAGTTCCAACAGCTAAAACAAAGGGACTTAACCGTAGGACAATATGAAGCAAAGTTTACTGAGTTGGCTAGGTTTGCACCACATCTAATTGAGGAGGATTCAAAGAAGGCGAAGAAATTCCTACGAGGGTTGCGCCCTCCCATTCGAAGCAAATTAGTTCCTCTTCTATTAGGTAGCTATAGTGAGGTGGTGAGGCGAGCTTTAGCTATAGAGAAGGACTGTGAGGAGAATCAAAAGTAGAAAAATCAGCAAGGTGGAACACGGGGAAACATGCCTAAGGGTCGAAGAGAATTTGAGCCAAAAGGGAGTAACAAAAGAGCAAAGAAAGCTGAGCCTAAGAAAGTACTTCCACTAAAAACGGTGGGAAGTTGCGGAAAATGTGGCAAGAATCATGACACTAGGGATTGTTGCCGTATAAATGAAGCTTGTTTTAGGTGTGGAAAGATGGGACACTTGATCAAAGATTGCCTTATACAAGCACAACAGCAGCAAGAGAAGCCAAAAGTCCATGGGAGAGTCTTTACCCTTACCCAACAAGATGCTCAGGCTTCTCAATTAGTGATTCAAGGTAATCTTAGAATATCTAAGATGATGGCTAGAATTCTAATTGATCCTAGTTCTGCACACTCTTTTGTTTCACCAAGCTTTGCATGTCACTTAGGGAAAGAACTAGAATTATTAGATTTTTTAATGATGGTAGATATTCCAGATGGGGATTCTCTAGTTACTGATTTGGTATATAGATCTTGAGATGTGCAAGTAGCAGATCGAGAACTCCTTGTATATTTAATCCTTCTAGATATCCAAGATTTTGATGTCATTCTAGGGATGGATTGGCTTTCAACTTATCATGCTAGTGTTGATTGTTATTCAAAACGTGTTACTTTTCATATACCAAATCAATTTGAATTCCATTTTGAGGGTATTAGGCAAGCTTCTCTACCTTTAATATCTACCATGCAAGCTTATTGTCTACTTAAGAAAGGGTGTCATGCCTATCTTGCTTATGTCTCTAATAGTAAATCAAAGTTACCGGAGCTTGATAAAATTTGGGTGGTTAAGGAATTTCCTGATGTATTTCCTGAGGATTTGCCGGGGCTGCCACCAGATCGGGAGATTGAATTTTCCATTGATCTACTTTCAGGGACAACCCCAATTTCTAATGCACCTTATCGGATGGCACCCGTGGAGTTGGAAGAACTTAAAAAGAAACTACTGGAACTCTTAGATAAGGGTTTCATTAGGCCTAGTGTATCACATTGGGGTGCTCCAGTACTATTTGTTAAGAAGGAGGATGGGACCATGAGGCTGTGTATTGATTATAGGCAATTGAATCATGTGACTGTGAAAAATAAGTACCCATTGCCTAGAATTGATGATTTGTTTGATCAACTTCAAGGGGCAAAGGTGTTTTCCAAGATTGATCTCAGGTCGGGATATCATCAACTAAAGATCAAGGGTGATGACGTTCCTAAGATTGCCTTTCGGACATGATATGGCCATTACGAGTTCTTAGTCATGCCATTTGGTTTAACCAATGCACCTGCAGTATTTATGGATTTGATGAATCGAGTGTTCAGGCCATTTCTAGATAAATTTGTTATTGTTTTTATTGATGACATCTTAGTGTATTCTAAAAGTTGGGAGGAGCATGAATATCATTTAAGAGTTGTCCTGCAAACTCTAAGAGAGAACCAATTGTATGGGAAGCGAAGCAAATGTGAATTCTGGCTAGATAAAGTAACTTTCCTAGGCTATGTGATCTCTAGAGAAGGCATTTCTGTTGACCCTAACAAGGTGGAAGCAGTAGTGAAGTAGGAAAGGCCAACAAATGTCATTGAGGTGAGGAGTTTCTTAGGGCTTGCTAGTTACTATAGATGGTTTGTGGAAGGATTCTCAAGACTTGCTTCGCCATTAACTCGTTTGACACAAAAGAATGTGAAGTGTGAATGGATAGAAGAGTGTGAAAGGAGTTTCCTGGAGTTAAAGTCTAGATTGAGTACTGCCCCTATCTTGATCATTCCTACTAGTACTGGTGGGTTCGTGGTGTTTAGTGATGCCTCCCATAAGGGGTTAAGGTGTGTATTAATGCAAAATAGTAAAGTTGTGGCATATGCTTCGAGGCAATTGAAAACCTATGAGCAGAACTACCCAACACACTATTTGGAATTAGTTGCTGTGATCTTTGCGTTGAAGATTTGGAAACACTATCGATATGGTGAATCATTTGAGATTTACACAGATCATAAAAGCTTGAAGTATCTATTTTCACAAAGGAGTTGAATATGAGGCAGAGAAGATGGTTGGATCTCTTGAAAGATTATGATTGTACTATTCAATACCACTTTGGGAAGGCAAATGTTGTGGCAGTCACATTAAGTAGGAAGTCAGCCGGGTTTATGGCCCATTTGAGGGTAAAAGAATGGAGATTGCTTAGGGAGCTTAGAGATTTAAATGTTGAATTGAGCTTGAATAGTTCGGGTGTATTAATTGCAAATATGAGAGTGGAACCTGTCATTAAGAAGAAGATCTTTGAAGCACAACAAATCGATCCCCAAATACTCCATTGGGTGGAGGAAGCTAAAAAGGGATCGCAATCTGAATTCAAGGTTAGCAATGATGGGATTTTGAGATTTAGAGGTAGAATTTGTGTCCCTGATGACCCAAAGGTGAAGAATCAACTGCTAGAGGAAGCACATTGATCTAAATACACTATGCATCATGGAAGCACAAAGATGTATCAAAATCTTCGTGGAGAGTATTGGTGGAATAATATGAAGAGGGAGATTGCCCAATTCGTTTCGAGGTGCTTGGTATGCCAGCAAGTGAAGGCTGAGCATCAGAATCCAGAGGGGGACATTGCAACCTTTACCTATCCCGGAATGGAAATGGGAGCATATTACAATGGATTTTGTTTCAAGGTTACCTAGGACTTCTAGGAAGCATGATGCAGCGTGGGTGGTTGCGGATAGACTCACTAAATCCACTCATTTTCTACCTATTAGGATGACTCAATCCTTAGAAAGTTTGGCTCAGTTATACATTTGGGAGATTGTCAGATTGCATGGAGTTCCTATTAGCTTCGTATCAGATAGAGATCCCAGATTTACAGCTCGATTTTGGAAGAGTTTACAAGATGCTTTGAGCACCAAGCTTGATCTCAGTACTGCCTTTCACCCCCAAAGTGATGCGCAAATAGAAAGAACAATTCAGACATTGGAGCACATGCTTAGAGCTTGTGCAATGGACATGAAATGGAATTGGCACGACCACTTACCTCTAATAGAATTTTCTTACAATAATAGTTATCATTCCAGTATTCAAATGGCTCCATATGAAGCATTATATGGTCGGAAATGTCGATCTCCAATATGTTGGGAGGAAGTAGGTGAAAGAAAGCTACTTGGATCTGAATTGGTTTAAATGACCACAGAGAAGATTAAGCTAATCTGTGAACGGTTAAGGACTGCCTAGAGTCGAAAAAAGAGTTATTTAGATAGAAGAAGAAGGGACCTTGAATTTCAGATTGGAGATTTTGTATTTTTGACAGTCTCCCCTTTCTCTATTGTAAAAAAATTTGGAAAGAAAGAAAAATTTAGTCCTTGATTTGTCGGACCTTTTGAGGTACTTGAAAGGATAGGAACGATGGCCTATAGAATTTCTTTGCCCCTGGAGCTTTCTAGCATTCACCATGTCTTCCATCTATCGATGCTCAGGAAATATATACCGGATCCATCTCATGTTGTAGAGTATGAATCTTTGAAAATTGGAGGAGATTTATCGTATCAGGAGCAACCAGTTCAGATCCTTGACCGTAGGGAGCAAGTTCTTCGTTCCAAAATGATTCCCTTAGTAAAGGTTCTATGGAGAAATCATTTACATGAGGAAGCCACTTGAGAAACTGAAAAAGAAATGAAAGATAGATATCCACAGTTATTTGAGGAAAAAGGTACGTCAAATTTAAGGGACTAAATTTCTTTTAAGGGGGGAGAGGGGGGAATGTAACACCCCAATACGTACGCTATCCTCAAATCTCTAATGTACTCAATTTCATCCTTAGGCATTATATCATTGTAGGATACTTGAAACTAACTTTGTGTTGGGGGATAGTTCTTTATTTTCATATAATGTTTAAGTAAATGGAAATGATAAGTGAAGGCATCTAATTAGATGATATTACATGTAGTACGAGTGCATATGTATAAATTACAGACATGTGGGGCCTTAATATAGTTGGGCTGATAATGGGGAGCTGTTTTGTAAAATCAAAAACTTACCCACAAATATCTTATATATGACATCATATTCCACTATCTCCTTTCCTTTAGATAAGCTAGAACCCTCTAGAACATGCCACCTCATATTCCACTATCTCACATCCCTTAAAATCAGCCTAACACTAGAAGCTTCTCTAAAAAATCAAACCATATACCCTCTTAGTCAAAGAAAAACGTGGGTAGCATAGAAGAAAGGGATTTTGGCTGATCTAAAAGGAGAATTTCCTATTTTGGTTTTGAATCTTCAACTTTAAGGTAAGCAGCATCTTCATGGTTCTTTTAACTTAGTTAAACCACTATTTAAGTTCTTAGACATGTTTTACATTCTTTGCTATTTGCCCTTGTTGTTTTATTCATGGAATTAACTAGAAATTGAAGTTACTCTCTTTTTAGTTAGAATCCATCTTGTATTTTGTTTTATATTACAAATCCATTATATTTACAACTTGAATCTTGTTTCTAATTAGGGTTGTATTCCAGAATCAAAACCCCTATTTAGCTTAATTTCTTAATGTTTAATATATTCTTCTAAAGCCCTAACTTCATGTATTACAAATTTAGTGTATTCAAACTCAAAGAGTCATTGTTGTATCTCTAAGTTTAGGGCTGTAAGTACTAAGTTAACTCTTGTTTAAGTTTGTAATTGACGCAATCAGTTTTCCTATGTCTCTTTGGGATAAAGTTCATTTTGCTTTTACCACTTTGCTACCAAATCATGTTAATAAAGTTCCTTCTTGTTGCAAAATGAAATTTGTAACTTTATTCATGTCCTACATATGTTTTTTGAGTGTAAAACCTTTGAATTTCCAAATCTATATTTTTACATGCTATTTTGTAATCTTAAGGCAGCTTGGAAAGGTATATGTGATTTGTGACCCTTTTGGATTAACCAAAGGGAATTCGAATAAAATTTTGATATATTTGGAACCCTGGCTAGTGGTATTTGTTTTGGAACCCACTTGATATGAATTGTGGGTATTTGGATATGTATGCTTTGGAACTTGCCTAAATGAAAGGTGAGAATATCTGGACCATTTCCAAGCTTGCTATCAAGAACACCACTATGTAAACTTCCATCTTGTTGATATATGCTCAATTGTAACTTTTGTCTTGAATTGAAATCTGTGAATAATTTTATTATCAACTCTGGTGCCACTCTATGCCATTCAATAATCCCCTTTCGTTTCTTTTGAGTCATGGTTATGTTACTTACTGAGTTGTGGAAAACTCACCCCCTCCCCCTTAACATTTCAGATTAAGTAGTGTTGATGTTTTGAAGCATGTGGGAACAAGGATTAGATAGTTGGATCTTTTGGAGTGCTATTACTACCAGCTTGGGAAGGAAGATCTTAAGGAATCTTTTGTGTTTTTTGAAGATATTTTGGTGTAATTAATTTGATGTATATGTGTATTAAGGTGATTTAGAGGAACAATGTAGATGAATCTTTGTACATGGAATGTATATATATAAAGAAAATGACTATAATGCTTTGATGGTGTTTTAGATATTTGAAGTGCATAGTATGTTGTGATTTAACTACATTCTTTCCTTGGAGACATTTATAGAATATGATAGTATATGACTCATAGGAAGATGTTAATTGTAAGGTTTTTGTCACAATTTGGGATTTCTTTTATTAGAATTCTTGGGTCGTGACACACTTTCTCCAAGGTTATTGCTCTATCAAAAAAGGCTATAATCTTAGAAACTACAGCTCTCACAAGTAAAAGCTCTCTAAATTTTTAAGAAAAGTTCTCAAGTGTTCTCTTTTGATTTCTCAAAGTTCTCCTTAAAGGTTTTGTGGGGTTTGTGGTGTCCTTTTCTAAATGCTTGAGTCTTTTATTTATAATCTGATTTTGACGGCTATCCTTTACCACGTAAGAATTTTTGAATTTGGTACGACACCTTCACAATAGCAATTTAAATAAAAGTAAATAACAGTGATTGAATATGGTACGTTAGTTGGATGTGTTAAAAGTTAAAAAACACTGTGAATAGATTGCATAGTCTGGCTTTTGAATGAGAATGGAGGAGAGTGAAGAGGCGGGGGGCATTCCAATGGAAGTGGAATTGGAGAAGCAGTGGAGGCTATACGAGGCGTACAACGAGCTACACAGTCTGGCTCAAGAGTTCGAGACTCCATTCGAGTCCCCCGCAGTGTTAGTGGTGGGTCATCAGACGGACGGGAAGAGTGCTCTGGTGGAAGCTCTTATGGGTTTCCAGTTCAACCACGTAGGTGGAGGCACAAAGACGAGGCGTCCCATTACTCTCCACATGAAGTATAATCCTCTCTGTCATATCCCTCTCTGCCGTCTCCTTCTCTCTGATTCTGACCCCACACTTTCTCAGGAAATGTCTCTCCAACAAATTCAGGTCATATTTTCTTTTGTTTTGTTTTGTTTTAATTCACAATTCACAATTCATGTGATTCTCATTTTATTTCTTAATAATAAATTAAATAGGCCTACATTGAAGCTGAGAATTTGAGGTTGGAGCGTGACCCATGTCAATTCTCTACAAAAGAAATCATAATTAAAGTGGAATATAAAAATTGCCCAAACCTTACAATTATAGATACTCCTGGACTCATTGCTCCTGCACCAGGTAGAAAGAATCGAGCGCTACAGGTGGGTCTCTTTCTTTTTTTGTTTTAAATAGCATGAATTTCCCAATTGGTGTGATTATAAAATTGGTTTGGCAGAGTCAAGGTCGTGCAGTGGAATCCCTTGTGCGAGCTAAAATGCAGCACAAAGAACTCATTATATTATGTCTTGAAGATTGTAGTGACTGGAGCAATGCAACTACACGGAGGGTGGTTATGCAAGTATGTTTTACCTCTCTATGTTTACATCATTTCATATGAAGAAACAAAAACTTAATCTGAATAATAATTCACTTTGCTTTCGACTTTGACCAATACATCCTTCTTCTTCAAATGCTTTTGTAACCAATCACTCTCCTGCTCCCATCTCAAACTACTTCACTTCATCTTGCATCTACTCATCACAGGATATCTCAGGGCTGGTATATGTAAAAGACAACACTCTTCTTTCGCCAGGTGTTCTTCAGTTTGCAATTATTTTGTGGGGCAAGTCATAGAAAAAACTATGAATATTATCCTTATTCCTAACTGAGTCTACAACCTTGAAGCAAATTGTTCACAATCCTTTAAAAAAATTACCAATTTTAATTGAGTTTTGGTTACATGACTCATACAAAGTGTATCTATAGATCAACACGTGCATATGCTTGAAAATATATTTTAATGATCTTATACAGATTGATCCTGAGCTTTCAAGGACTGTAATTGTCTCGACCAAGCTTGATACGAAAATACCCCAGTTTGCACGTTCTTCAGATGTGGAAGTTTTCCTTTCACCGCCTGCATGTACGCTTGATGGCTTCCTACTGGGTGACTCTCCCTTCTTCACATCTGTGCCTTCAGGAAGAGTTGGTTCTGGACATGATTCAGTTTACAGAACGAATGATGAGTTTAAACAGGTTTAGTCTTCAACTATTTGACTTATCCAGTATGTTCACATTTGAATGGTAGTGTTAAAACTGAGGAAGTTTTTCCATATTCCTATAGTGTGCCTGATGTTGTTGGTTATGATAAACTTTCCTTTACTTTTGTAGTTGGTTTTAGTGGTCTTCTTACCTTATTAAACCAGTTATGCTAGACAAATACATTTTCAGTACTCTGTTTGGTCTTTTTGCATCAAATGGGATCATTCAAAATGCTTATACATGACATTTATGATTGTTGTGATGTCAGAATTGGCTTCTTTATCTGCTTTGATACTATTAATCACTTATGCTGTCTAAATAAAGCATTGTCAAAAAATTCGAGATTTGTTATAAGAACAAGTTAAATAAGATTATTTTTTCTTGAGAACTTTAACAGTTTACAAACAGCTGAAGGGGAGTGATGCTTCTAGTAGAATGATAACCCATTCCTTGAGGAAAATAGCATGCTGCATAGCATTGATATTTGAAACCATTGAAATGAAGATGTCAGACACTTGCAGGACACAAACACTCCATAGACTGTTGACTCTTTGAGTTCATTTTTTATACTCCCTCCGTGCCAAAATAGAATGGGGTGTTTTTATTTTTGGGCTGTCCCAAAATATATGGCGGTTCCAAAAGTAAAAGCATTTATCCATTTAGGCTGCGTTTGGATCCTCTACTTTGAGAATGCATTCCTTCTCTAGAATGCATTTTGCTGAAAATAGTGCGATTGGTAAAATACCGAAACTTTCGTTAAGAAGTGATTATGTTGAATGAAATTGCGTTTAGTTAGACAAAGTGTAGAATGCATTTTCAATATTATATATTATGCAATTAAACACTTAAGAATGTTTTTTCAATTATATATTTTGCAATTTGTTATTTTTTTAAAATAATTATCATAAGGCACATAACACACACACACAAAAATACCTTATGCTTTAATTTAATGTCTAATGTAAAAAATATGAATAATTACACTTTACCCACTTGTTGTTGGGTAAAATATAATTATCCTTAAAAAATATAATACACTTGCATGAACAAATTTGGAAATAAACAATTCTTACGAATTTTCTATAGCAAACCAATCAATTTAATCTATATTTAATGGTTGTTGGAGTAATTAATGCTCCTATCAGTGGGTCCCACTTGCTTTAGCAAAAATCAGAATCCAAAAAAATATGGATTTTGACTTCTGTTCTAGAAATGAGAATTTGCAAAATGCATTCTAGACAGAATGCATTTTGCATTTATCAAAATCCCAACCAAACACTTCAACTTTTGAGAATGCATTCTATGCATTGAAATCTGAGATAGCTGTTTTGAGTAGAGTATCAAACACCACCTTAACATCTAACCTACTTTTTTTTTTTTTTTTTTTCAAATTTGAACCCACCTTTCTTGGCCCACCTAAGAGTTTTGTTTCATTAAAATGTGTGTCTTTGCAATCTCCCATCTATTTTGGTACAGAGGGAGTATTATTTCATATTTTCAATTCATTGCCTAGCTTTAGTGCTAAATATGGTCTATATTTGTTATAATTACGTGATGTGGGTGGGTTAAGAAATCTGCATAGAGTTGCATATGTGGTGCGCTTTAGGGTTTGAAAACTTCTGATTTTAGGGTTTGGAATGGTGGAGGAAAGGATCTAGGACTTGTAAATTGATTTTGATTCGAATATATGGGACATAAAGGCAAATAAGGGCTATTCTTAGAAGAAATAGGTTGGTGGAATTTTCTGGAAGTGGCTAGAATGGATTTTTCAAGGCTTGTTTTGATGGCTTATTTTGTGGCTAGGCTAGGGATAATTTCAAGGGTTTTAATTGGGTAAGAAAGAGGGGTATAATTTATGGTTGGAAAGAGTTTTATGGAGCAGATGGAGTAATTAAAATGAATGAAAGAGTTCTCATAACATGGAAAAGGAAGTACTTTTAGTAAGATCACATTGTATGATCGTGTTCGCATACGACACAATCCTTAACTATAGTTGCCTATTCCAATTATGTGGCCTAATTTTCATCCATCTACAACTTTTTAAAATCGATATAAGATATTAAAGTTGGATAAATATATTCCAATTATGCAGCCTAGTTTGTCCATCTACAACTTTTTAAAATCGATTTAACAAATAAAAACATCATTCAATCTGGGTAAAGATGGAATTAAGTTAAAGCTTGGAATAGCAATGAGGGGATTTTTAAATTGATTAGTAAGAAATACCAACGGTAGAATAAAGACTTCTGTTCAAAGGTGGGTAAGCTCATAGTTTTAAAAACTGGACTGAACCAGCTAGTTTGACCAGTTGAACTGTGTACTGGTCCTATCCACATTCAAAAACCGAAAAAGTCAACCATCTGTCAAACTGGTTCAACCAGTCAAAACCGGTTTTGACTTTTTAACTATTAATTTATTTTTTACTTATCCCACCAGAAAAAAGTAAGCTTATATGCATTACTTCTTTTTACAATGGAGTAAATGAGCTAAGTAAGAAACTCAACATTGAACTAAAGAATTTTAGGCCCATACAAAAGCTAGTATAAACATTCAATGTTTAAATTTCTTGATGGAGTTTGTTTCCTTTATAATGTTATTCCAAAACATGAAAGTATTTTATATTGCAGTCAATATCCTTGAGAGAGGTGGAAGATGTTAAATCGTTGGAGGAGAAGTTGGGCCGGACACTGTCAAAGAGAGAAATGAGTAGAATAGGTGTAAGCAAACTCAGATCATTCTTGGAAGAATTGCTGTGGAAAAGGTACATGTTTTTCTTTCTTTTACATTTTATTCTTTCCCCCTATTCTAGTCAAAGTACTCTTAGTTTTCCTACAATATTCTATGGCTAAATATTTGCTAAGATTATGCTTGCAAGGTATATGGATAACGTTCCAATGATCATTCCGCTTCTTGAAAAGGAGTACCACAGCACAACAAGAAAGCTGAACGAAATTAATCGGGAACTCAGGTCTCAAGTTGAACTCATAAAATGTGTTTTTGGTATTTGTTTGTTTTGAGAGGCAATATTAGACAAAGAATTAAATTTTGGCTAAATGGAACTTCCTCATTCCATAATAATGGTATGGAAGGTGAGGTTGTGGGTTCAAGACTCATTGGGTGCATATGTAACTTACCACTAATAATAGAAAGAATCTTTTATTTATTTTATTTTATCTTATTTTTATGTGCAGCACCTTGGATGAAGTAAAATTAAAGGAGAAAGGAAGAGCATTTCATGATCTATTCTTGACCAAGGTCTCAATTAGGGCCCTTCACTCTCCAGTAGTCATATTGATTATTAGTGCTGCCAAGTGCCAATATCTAATTTTCGTAGGTGGCTTCATATTCCTGAATGAGGACAGAGTCTTGCAATGGAAAGAGGGTGCATGAATTATTAAGGAAATGCTTAGTTTGTGGTTAGATTGTACTTGAAGAGTACGTTAAAGTCCATATAATACGAAAATTGTTAATAAAAAGTTGGCTAAATTACAAATTACACCTTCTAACTTTGGTTGGAATTCAAGTCAGTCCTCTAACTTTAATTTTTTTATTTTTATTTTTTCATTTCAGTCTTCTAGCTTTGGTCAAAATTCAAGTCAATCCTCTAACTTTAAGTTTTAATATTAATTTCAGTCATCTAACTTTTATTATTCTTTCCAAATTACACTTTCTAATTTTATTAGTTTTATGATTTTGTTACCAAAATAATGTCGCTTTTGGGCACTTAACGACAACCTATTTAATAGAAGTGGACGGAAAGACTGAATTGAAAAGAAATGGAAGTTAAAGGACTGAAATGAAAAATAAAAAATCTTAGAGGATTGAAATGAATTTGAATAAAGTTAGAGGGTGTAATTTTTAATTTCCCCAAAAAATTCCCCCATAGAGCATACAATGTATGTATTAAACAAAAAAAGAAAAAAAGAAAAGAAAAGAAAAAAGAAGAACACAAATGAAAGGTGGAAAAAAGCAGTTTCAATATTATTGGCATATTTTACACCCACTTGCATGAATATATCTATCTTGGATATTGGCATTGTTACTGTTACAATATTATTATCCCTATTCAAGCTTATCCATTCTAACTAACTATGCTTTATTACTCAGTTGTCGTTGCTATTGAAAGGGACAGTTGTTGCACCTCCAGATAAATTTGGTAAATCTTGATGTTGCTTACCATGGACAACTTAAACATATAATAGATATTATCATTATATGGTCTTCATTAAACTGAAATTACCCTTTCATTTGAATGTTTTTGTTGTTTTTTTTTTCTTTAAATTGTTTTTCTTACGTTGCTTTGTTTGAATCTGAACAATTTGTTTCTTTCTATTATAGGTGAAACACTACAAGATGAGAGAATTAATGGAGGGGCATTTGTTGCTTCTGATGGTGTTCAGTTTCCTCACAAGCTAATACCTGTAAGCCATAGAATTGTCTGACATTAGACATTTTAATGAGCCGAAGCTTTTGTATATTTCCATGGCACACATAACTCAACACACTTACTTGGCTGAAAAGCTGTGTGCCTTTCTCTTTTATAGTTATTTTTGATATGTGTCTTAGTTTTCAATATTTCCTATTTTATTTTCCTTGCATACTTGTTTAGTCTATTTCTTTCTATATTAATGTGGAAGGAGCAAAAAGGACAAAAGTAGGAAAAATTATGTGGGTGGAAGTTATGAGGAACGGCATGATTATTAGAGATTTAGCTTAGGAGATTCGTCCTAAACATGGTCGAGTGTCATAAAAACATTCATGTGGCTGACCCCAATTAGTTGGGGTTAAGGTTATGTTGAATGAGTTGAGTTGATTTTATAAATTTTGCTTTGTGATTTGTCATGACCAGAGGATGTACTAGCCACATTTGTGCGATTCCACAAAAAGACTAGTCATGACTTGGAGTTTCCCATAATTGCTTATATAGCTTAAGTTGACCTAAGACATGCTTGTTTGAAACTCAGTACATGCCTGCACAACGCTTTCACATTCCAAGTCATTGGTGACTCCCATCCTTAGTAGGGAGTGTAGGGAGTACCACAATCTCCTCCCACTCAAATCCATGATGTTCTCGTTGGCTACATATGCTAATATCTAAAAGGACTAATCACAATTGTAGCTTCCCATAATCACTTATATAGTTAGATTGATCTATTACACTTCCAATGAGAGATGAAGTACTGCATAATTAACGTTCCAATTTATAGAATTAAATGGGTCATGTGATTGATAGATAAAGAGATTTTCTTCTCAGTGATACCAATATGTGGATAAGTGTTTTAGTGAACTACCATTTATGGAATGATATAGTTTATTGTTTCTCAAACATTTAAGAGTTTCAAGAAAATCCATATAGACCTTGGGTGTGATTTGTATGTAGAATGCGGGAATGCGTCTTTATGGGGGTGCACAATATCACCGTGCCATGGCTGAATTTCGTTTTGTAGTTGGAGGCATTAAATGCCCTCCAATTACACGGGAAGAAATTGTAAATGCTTGTGGAGTAGAAGATATTCATGATGGAACAAACTACTCAAGGTAATGATGCTTTTCTAATTTCATGTAATATGTGGGATAATTGTTTCTAGATTGTAATAAATATTTTTTTTAATTTTCCCAATTGTCCCTTTTCTTTCTTCTTTCTTTTTGTGATAAATCAGGACTGCTTGTGTAATAGCTGTTGCAAAGGCTAGGGACACATTTGAACCTTTTCTTCATCAGGTGATAATTATTATTACCTTTCAATATATTATTTATTTATTTTTGTGGTTGTCTTAAGCTGTCACATGCAGTGGAATAAATCTGCATGGTTTCGTTACATTTTTGAAAGTATAATTCATCAACAAAATCTCAGTATGCACGTAATTTTGTGAGAGGATTGCATTCAAACTAGATGGGGGGGCTTATTATTAATCCAAAACTTAGAATTACTACATCCTTTTTAATGCAGTGGTGGATTGAATGAATAAATATTAATGTTATTATGGTGTTAAGATATTTGAAAGAGGAGGTCCACTGAAGAAAGCTGGATGCAATGTGGTGCGGATAGAAGATATAGTCCCCCAATTACGTATACCTTTTTTTGATTGGTAAGTTACACACATACCAGTCTTGAACCTACGACCTTACCCACCATCCCATTATTATGGGTGGAGGAAGTACCAGTTGAGCTATGACTCATTGACATAGACAGAAAAAGATAGCCCAACCAATGAACTTGTATATAGAGCCTACTATTAGTTGGGCCTAAGGCATAATCAATTAATATCTTGGATTTATTTTATATACATATAATTTGTTAAACTTTATTTTCTTTTCCTACTTGGCTTGGGGATTTAATTCCTTTTCCTATTAGGTTAGTAGAATTAATTTCATTGGTTAAAATTGTTTGCTTTTCTTACTAGGAAAATAAGTTTGGAACTCTATCTAAAGAACCTAAAGTAAGGTTCAATATTGTTTTATTGTTTGCTTGAGTAATAAAATTTGTTGTTCGATATTTTTTTCTTCAATAGGTTGGTGTTGATTCTGGGGAACCCTAGGCGCTAATTTTTGGGTTTATTTTATTTCTTTATGCTCTTGTTGACTCTCAATTCCTTTGAGAATTCATGTTGCATCAGTTTTGATTCAATATAAAATTTAGGCACATACTTGTTGACATCATATGGAATATAAAGTAGGGGATTATGTTATTCTTCGAATTAGGTACGAATGGTTTCCGTCGAAAACCGTTAAAGAAATTGCAAGACCGTTCAAAGTATTGAAACGGGTTGGCCGAAATGCATATGTCATTGACCTTCCATCTAATTATGGCATTAGCTCTACTTTTCATATAGAGGATTCGGTTGCCTATAAAGGTCCCAACAGTTATCCCAGATCCCTATGCTTGATCTTGAACCTATAAATCATCCACCAGCACGTAAAGACATATTGATGCTATTTTGGATGAGCATATTGTTTCTACCAGGAATCGAGGAATTCAACGCTTCTTAGTTTATTGGAGGGACG
>OU015767.1:4303489-4340681 GCA_907173295.1 Fagus sylvatica | reverse complement strand
TGAGACTCAAGACACACCCATACAACACACACTCATCTGATTTAAGCATCCCAAGGTCCTCATCAAGGCTCCGAGCCCAAACAAACTTATTGGGTTGACTTTGATACTATGATAAATTACCAATTATCCCAAAAGCTTAAACTATTAGGAAATAGTGAATTTAATCATTTAACCATTATTCTAATGCTACTCATCTTATGCAAGCAAATCGTGGCAACTATGCTTTAAAAAGTGGAATCATGCTTAATGTATTCATAATAGAATTTGAAAAAACACCCTCATTGAGTCATGGCAAAAGAGTGAAACGATGTTGCCATAAATTATACACTAAAGTCCACTTTTGGCCCCTTAAGATTGGGTGTGATTTCATTTTGGCCCCTTAAATTTGAAAGTTCTCATTCGGGTCCCTTGTGTTTGTTTGCATTTCAAAATGCCCTTTCCGTATATCTCCGTTAGGGAGTTTGCTGTTAAGTCCTAGGTAAGCACCTAATCATGCATCCACATTACCCATTTTAACCTACTATCTTGCCACGTCACCCACATAAATAAATAAATAAATCAAAGGAAAAAGAATATTAAAATTCAACCTTCATTACAAAAAAATTAAATTAAATTAGAAAAAGAAAAACCCAAGAACCAAATCTGAAATCTCATCTTTCTCTCTCTTCCCACATTCAATCTCTATCTCCTCAAACGGAGTCAATCTAATATATGTACTACATGAAAGGTCTCACTTCTACAGAGGATACCTCCGCCACTGCTTCACCTCCTCCGGCCTCTCATTGCAAACCATCAACATAGACACCAAAACCACAATCCACTTATGGGGTCCAAAACTTGATTGCAACACAAACAACCCAAAAGCCTTCGCTACTAATCAAGTACTGCTGCTGTTGGTCTTGGTGGTAAAATTTCCTATACAGAATTTGAGCATTCGCTGCTAATACAAACATATTCTTTTTCTCTCTCCAAACACCAATTTTGGCTTACAACAGCAGATCTAATCCATTACCCCAAATTTCCATCTCTCCAATAATCAGAACAGCAGATCTAATCCGTTCGAGACCAGCACCAATACTGCCTGATCTGGTGCTGACAGACCCTTCGCTGAGCCGCATCGAGCCACGATTCCGGGGAAGAGAGAGAAGCCGAGAAGGACGATGCTTTCCAAGGAGTCACAATCCGGCATTGACAGACCTTACTCACCAAATTCGCCATTGTTGCAGTGAGCAAACCAAGAAGCAAGTGAGAGAGAGATAGATCGGTGGGGTGGAGAAGAGAAAAGGAAGAGAGAGAGAGAGAGAGAGATCAATGTTATTTTTTTTTCGTTTAAGTAAATTTTAATTATTATTATTTTGTTCTATTATTTAATAAAGAATATGAAATAATATTTAAAAAAAAATGTGACATAGTTTAAATAATATTAAAAATATTGGCTTAGATGGCAATTAACAGAATTATAGTAACAAAACTAGGCGGAAGGGGCATTTTGAAACGTAAACAAATGTAAGGGACCCGAATGAGAACTATCAAAGTTAAGGGGCCAAATGAAAAAATGCCCAAACTTTTTTTTTTATTGGCACCGGGTATCCAAAGCATTTGCTCCGACTACTCCCGGGGGCGCACAGGCCCTCAGTAAGGAGTTTCTTGTAGGTGCACCTTGGGTAATTCAATGGGCAATTAAATTCCCCTAGTCTGATGGCCACAAGGAAAACACACCTAAACTTAAGGGGCCAAAAGTGGATTTTAGTCTAAATTATATGACATACAATAACAAAAGAAAAACAGGATAAAACATGAAATATAACCCATCATATTGGTACATGTTTGTGTGAAAGAATGTGTTCATACATGGTTCATGTTTCTACTCATTGAAATATAATATCACCAGGTGTTCCACCTCCACTATTTACCAACAGAAAAAATGGGGAGGTCCCAATGGTGGTGGTGGTGGTGGTGGAGAGGGGGGGGCGCAGTCTTTCAGAACTCATCGCAAAGGAACCAATCAAGAACCTATAGAATCAATCAATATATATATATATATATATATAAGTAGAGAGCTTCAGCTGAGGTCCTGCCATTTGGCATGCTTAGAATTTGACATGTGCTAAGATCTTTTTATTTATTTTATTTATATAAAAAAATTAAGATGAAGATAAAGATTAAGAAAAAATTAAGATGAAGATAAGAAAATAAATAAATTAACATGAAGATAACGATTAATAAAAGATTAAGATAAAGATAAAGATTAATCTTTTCCAATTTATAAATACACGTTAAAACCTATAATATTGAAAATATTATGGATTCGTCTATATGTCGTAAATGATTTTCTGTGTAGTCTCTTAATTTATTTTAATGATTCAATTGTCTTGGTATTTAGTAACACTAATATTCATAACTTTTTCAGGTATTGTTGCTTACACTTAAATTGTTTCCATTGTGGAATTGACAATGAGTTCTCTTTTTACAAATGTTTTCTTTCTTTTGTTTAATTTTTAAGATTCTAACACATAATCTATGTTTGGTTTTGAATAAATTTTTGAATAATTGCTCTGTTGTTAATTATAGATGTGAAAACCAATTAGGATTTACACTTAGCTTATATTGAAAATATTTTGGATAAATATATTTTGGTATCGAAAGAATTAGTAGATTTTGAAGAATTCAAGTAAGTTCAGTTCTAATTAACTCATTACCATAATTGGTCTTCAAATCTCTCTCACAGGGCCACTCACACACATACACTGGCATTCGGAGTAAGAGCCATTTAGAGATAACAAAGGTTCAAGCTTCAATCTTACCTCATGAAAGAAATTCAAAAAAATAGAACAAAAATCCGAAAGAGAAAACAAAAATGCATAATACCTTCTAAAGATCCATTGTCAACCCTTTTTTTTCAGTAATACTGAAACATGTATGAGTTAATGACTTGGACCTCAATTTGTTCCTTTAAAGAACTGATTTTTACATGACCGAATAAAATCAAAGAAAAACAGATAATTCAAGGAAAAGCAATAGTAGCAACTAAATTATTATAGTTATGAATTAAAAATCTTGTGCATTGCACGGGGTACATGCTATTTTATACCAATTGAGGGAGATGGGAGGCAGGAATTTCTTTCAGATAGAATTCAAAATCTTTTAGTAGAACACGGGCAAACGTATGGGCTTTGGACTATAGAAAAGGGCAAAGGATTATGTTCAATGTGCTCTTACGGAAAGAGGGAGCAATTCGTTTCACTCAATGCTATTGAAGTTAATTGCATCTCAACCTAACCAAAGATTCCTTAAAAGTTCTAGGGAATCAAGCAAAGCTTTTCTGTTCGAGAGATGCTGTAGTGAAAGAGGCCTTTTTTTATATGTGGCAGACTATGGAAGAAATGACAATTGCGGAGTAGAAATCATACTTGGAAGATGAGACTCTTAGGGGTGCAAAGGATTCTTCCAAGTGATAAATGAATTAGTGGAGATCCAACCACACCCCCAACAATACGATTTTACACAATCGAACTTTACCTAAAACGCATGACACCCATAAACACACTTTGAGACTTTGCCCACCACCATGGACTAGACTTTGGTTGCAGAACCAACAGTTGGGGACACTTGAAAAAAAAAAAAAAAAAAAAAAAAAAACATAGACCAGATGATGCAAGCATGATGAGGTGTCCAATTATGTCATGATGACATGGCCATGATGAGGTGGCCGACCACTCCACTAGGACATCATGATGTGGCTGGAATCTGCTACTCAAGCAAAGGCTTTCTTTTTAGATATGTGATTAAATAATTTCGGCACATGGATGATTGTGGTAGAAGTTAGTTAGACATTTGACTAATTAATTTAGACAAGTGAGATAAATATTGTAATAGCTTAGTGCTAGCTATGGCTTGTGATTTCTTTTAGCATGTGACTATTTGTTTTACACATACTAGCAATAGTTTAGGGAGGTTGTTATTTGTGATGATGTCAGCATGAGGTCATTATAACAAACTCCTTAGTGTATAAATAGCTATGCTTAGCCATTGTAAAAGTCAATTTTTTCCATTGAAAAAAGATTAGTCTCCAAGTTTCAGATCGAGGTTGAGATCTCTCTCTCTCTCTCTCTCTGCCAACACTTTTCTATTGACTCAATTTTCTCTCTTTCTTGAAGCTTCAATTTCGATTGGGCCTTGTCGTTTCTCTCTAATTTCGGTTCTTTTGGGAATTCTTCCTCAAGAACTTGAGCACTAAAGTTGATGATTATCATGGCACAACAAGTAAGAGCTGGATGGAATAGAGGACGAAGGAATGGAGCTAATTCCAACCAGGGTGCAGATTTCCCTCCTCACATGGAATAAGTTACAAAATGATGATCATCAACTCCAGCCACACGAAGATGAGATTGAAAAATTGTAAAGGTAAATTGCTACCTTGACTAAGATGGTGCAGTGCTTGCATCCTTCTAGTGTAATGAGTGATGAAACCGATGATGCTCAGCAATTTGAAAGGCATGGGAGAACAACATCAAGGTTGATCTTCTAGAATTTCAAGGAAGTTTCAACCCCGATGAGTTCATTGATTGGTTGAATACAATCAAAAGGGTGTTCGATTACTATGAAGTTTTGGAGGAAGGAAAAGTGAATTTGGTATCGAATCAAATTAAAGGGAGAGCTTCTGCATGGTGGGAGCAATTACAAGTGAATCAACAAAGAAGGGGCAAGAGCAAGATTAAAGAATGGAGCAAAATGAATAAGAAGATCAAGGAGAAATCCATCTCCTTCAATTATATGCAAACTTTGTTCAAGAACCTACACAACCTTCAACAGGTTGGTAGTGTGGATGAGTATACCAAGGCCTTCTATCAACTCAAAGCAAGAGTTTATTTGAATGAGAGTGAAGAGCGGATGATGGAAGGTATCTTAGTGGCTTGAAGCCATCCATTCAAGATATCCTCGAGTTGCATTTGCTTTAGACAGTTTCCGAAGCTTATAACCGAGCCTTGTTGGTAAAGAAGCAGCAACATCAAAGTGTTTCAAGGCCCGAACAGCAATTTCAAAGCAGCCAAAAAATCCTTTCACAAAATCCCAAAATCCAAATCCAACAAAAACATTAAATTTGATGCTAAAACATAAATCCAAAAAAAAAAAAATCTCAAAAACAACCACATGAGGCATCGAGGTTCCTCCACCACCCCCCTTCATTGTGCTCCCTCCGCCAATCCCACCACCAAAATTAGACATTGTTATGGTGGTTCCGTCACTTTGCAATGAGCATCTGCAAGGAAAGGGGGCCCATCAACCTTCAAGAGTCTTTCCAGAGTCTTCTCTTTATTTCCTTATTGGAATTTGGATAGTGAGAGATGAGAGATGCGGCCATGCGGGATGAGAGATGGGGGCAAAGAGAGAGAGAGATGAATTGTAATCAGATAAAATGTAAAATGAGATAAGGAAATTTGATAATGGTTATAAGGTATTCTTAATGCCCAAAGGAGCGGAGGAGTTACTTTGCTGTTGGGCTGGCAGGTTTGGCAAATTCCGTGCTGGTGCTATTTGGAAAATTATTCCGCATTGTCTTATGTAGTGTATTTGGTGTGAGCGCAATGCAAGAACCTTCTCCGGAGACGAAAAGACAACACCAGCCTTGAAACTCTCTTTTCTTCGAACTTTATTTGAATGGGTGACGGCATCCAATTTAGCTGATTCTAGTTCATTAGCTGAAATGCTTGATATTTGTTCTTTTTTAACTTAATTACTTCTGTTTGTACTCTTGTACACTCCCTGTGTACTCTGCTGATTTCCCTTTTGATTAATGAAATATTTATTTATCAAAAAAAAATAATGGTTATAAGGTATTCTGATATATCCAATGGGGGAGGAAAGGTGTGACAAAAAAATAAACCCACCACCAGCCCAAATAACTGATTTTTTTAAGCCTTAGACCCGTCACTTGACCACCCGTAAACCTTTAGGTTAGACCAAGTCAAACGGGTGGATTGGTTTGACCAAGTCATTGCTCGCCCAGTCATTCTGATAGGAAGAAACCTCTATATTATGTCAAAACTCAATAACAACCTTGCTCATAGCATCATTAGTCATGAAAACCACAAAAAGGGAAACGATGCAATTCACAATATTCAAGTTAATAAGAAGAAAAACTATTAGAAAAATGGTTTCTAATTCTTATTTTTAGATTTTAATTTATCTCTCAACATGAAACAAATAGGAAAGATCATCATTGAACAAAATACAGTCAAACAACTTTTCCCTGCTTGTGAAGATGACTTACAAGTATTGCAGATTTGTAAGCTGACCAAGTTGTGAAACCAGTGTACCAGATAGATTTGCATTTCCAAGATCACTGAGAGAACAGATAATAGTCATCATATTTGTAATATTTAAAGTAAATCATAACTACAAGTCCAAGTAGCAAGTCACATAATGAAGCTTACACTCGTGTCACGCTATTTTCGCTATCACATGTTACATGGAACCACGTGCAGGGATTTACAAGGGTAGGATCCCAACTTTGCAGAACATTATTTGGATCAGCTAAATTGGTCTTCAAAGCATTCAAGGCATCGCCTGCCTTATGCGAATGAGGCAATCATTAAGTGCAAACATCAATTAATAGAATAGAAATTGAAGAAAACAGTGTTAACGTCCAAGCTTCCATAACAAAATGAAGGGAGCTCTGTGTCATCCAATTAAAATCATAGTTTTTAGCAGCAGCTAAACAGTCTTTAAATCGCTCAAATTAAAAGCGAATTTCCCAAGTTGCTCAAGTTAGGCAATGCGTAGAACTGAGTTAAACCCTCTTAGACTATGAATTAAACATTCCCACTCAACCCAGCAAGGAATTTTTCCAAGTCCTATTATTTGTTAAATTTCACAAACAAGACAAAAAGGCAAAGAATAAACCATTAGTATTTACAAGAGCTTTTTCTGTTTTTTGTTATTCCCCCAAATGTGGTAAACAACTCAAATTCCCTGAAAACTCGGAATTTAATTGAAAATTGCAATATACAGCAAATGGGAATATGAATTCCAAATTCCAAATTCCAAACAGAGCTAAAAATCCAATAAAGAAAACAGAGAAAGAAAGAAAGTATTAACCTTCGGCATTAGCAGAGACCTTTGAGACGAAACCAAAGAGCAGAATTGAGGAGAGAAAAGCGCAAAACAAAACCGAAACCGCCAACCGCTCCATTAAAACAAACAAAAAACTAAAATTCATAATAACGTTATTCCTACCCTGAACCACTTCATCGTCATGGATTGGATTAAATTCAAAATCAATAAAAATCTGGAACCCGTTGACCGATCGCTTCCTGGTTGACCCAATTACAAACAACCCTGCTTCCTAGTAGTTGGAGTTTGTTTGTTAATTGATGATGATGATGGTGATGGTGATGATGATGATGATGCTATCGGTGATGAGATATCAAAAGAAATGAAAATGCAGCATGCAGTAGCGAGCGTCGAGAGAAAAGAAGACAAACAAATAATAATAATTATCAGGAAAGGAATTTTCAAACATACATACACAGTTCAGCAAAAGCAGGTAAAGCGGGTGGTGGGCTTATTAGTCAATGTCTTACTTTGATTTTTATTTGTGGAATTTTATTTTATATGTGAAGGAAGAAGAACAAGTGTTGAAGAGAGGTGAGCGGGTCAAAGACGCACGAACTGGTGTGTCCCCACCACCTCACCTTCCTTAGTCTTTAGTCTGTACTAAGTAAAACTACTTTATGCTTATACATACTTATTTCCTTTCTAATAAATAATACAACAAAATATTATAATATATTTGTCAATTTTTTCTTACAATCCCACTCTTTTTCTTTAACTCCACAATTTGTCAACTAAATAGTGATTACCTCTTTCTTGTCTACATCTCCCTCTATTTTGTTTATAGGCAAATTTTGTGATTTCTATGTATTTGTTCCCTTTTTCTTACCTACATGTCTACATGAAATGAAAAATATTATTGAGTTGTGTTTGGATTAACTTATTTGTTAGTTTAGAAATTTAGATACAATTGTAATTTTAACTGATTAAGACTCTTTTATCTCAACTTATATGTTCTCCATTATGAGGAGAACCAATGCTCAAATCCTCCATCCTTTAACTATTGAAAAAAGAAAAAAAAAAAAAAAAAAAAACCCTCTAATTTTATACGGTTTAATTTTTAACAAAACAAACCAATAAAAAAATGAGCTCATCAGAGCACACTCTTAAAGCTTGCTAATGTGTTTTTCTCTCATCTGCTACAATTTTTTCTATATATTCTAATTCTTACAATTTCATTTTTACTATTAACTTTTAAAGATGCAAAGAACTTCAATGGGCCAATGGGCCAATCGTCCAAACATGATAGCTACAAGACCTACAAAACAACACACTCAATTAGAGGAGCATCGATGTGGTGTCGGCCAAACATTTTCCAATACTTTTGTCAAAACTCACCGTATCCTTATCAGAATTCAAAATAATAGAGTTTAGGATTTGTGCTCTCATACCTTGTGGTTGGAGTGTGCTGGTGTTTATATAGGGTTGTAGTTGTTATGACCCCTTCCATGAATTCATCTGCCTTTCATAACCTTTGTCATAATACACGCATGGTATTGATGTAAAGGCTAGAATCTTGAGGCGTACATTACATTCATAGATGAAGATTATACACCTTATCCCAGCAGATCGTGCTCTTTGTGTTAGGAGATGGTCATTAGTGTAGACACCCCATTTTGTACCTACCAATATCTAGAATCCCTAGAGACAAACCACGATACTACTCTTGTCTATCAAAAACAACTTTGAGTAGTGAGCCCGAGAAAATATTTGGAACAATCTCAAACTCAAACCAAAGCCCAAGAGCCCAAATCGGACCAAGTAATGCACCATTCCAAGAAGCGTACGCATCCATCATCCTCTTCAACACGCTCAAAATGGCCCGCATGCTCCAAGTAGTGTACATATCTCTCATTCATGCGTACACACCCTCCCAAGATGCGTACGCATTTTTGAGACAGATCCCCAAAATCACTTATTTTCCATACCAATCTCAATTAGCCATATGAGATAGTTGATAATGGTTAGCTAGGGTTTTTCAACTCCGGCCACACCAACCCCCACAATCCATTTTCCTATATAACCACCCTCATTTCACCATTTTCCGCATGGGGGGGGGGGGGGGGGAGGACATTGATCAAAATCGTAGGCAAAACTAAAGAAAAATAGTTTGAAAAACAGTGATTAAAAAGGCTTCTTGAGAGCTTGGCAATTTTCTTAGGTTCTCTAACCAAGAAAACAAGCCTCTTTCTCAAGAGGCTAAATACATCACTTCTCTTGTTACAAATATCTTCTTCTCACATCACAATCAAAGTTGTGATAGACAAACAACTGAGGGATCGATTAAAAAAACTATTCTTACGTCAAGGTAGGCCCTTGGGAGAGAAATGGATCTTCTTCATAGTCCATTTTTTCACCCTAATCTCACTTCTTTATTTATATAATGTCTTGTTTGATTAAATACTGGTTTAATTTGTTTATTTTCATTTTTTTATTTAAATATTTCATTTCCGACAGTTTTTTCACTTACTGTATTTCTTGTTGGGCAAAGGTGCATACGCCACCTTCAAGTGGGCGTAGGCATATGCCTATTTGCCCATAAACATTTTTACTTTTATTTCTTCTCCTTGATTCATACTTCCCCTTATTTAATTGGACCTTCAATGAAACTTATAATGAGTTAAACTCTCTAACTCAAGAAACCCTAGGGTTTCATATGGAGTTGATAAACTAACTCGAGGATTAAGTTGAGTGGTCTAATTTAATTGCTTATTATCTATTGTGCATTCATAAGGTCCGAGGATGAGTCCCTTATTCGAACATCCATCCAAAGCCCTTGGGTTTTATGAGGATGATAGAATGGACTTTAGGGCCACATAAATTGTTTACATATATATTCCTTTAATATGCATCATAAAGATCCAATGATAAGTCATCCATTCAAACACTCATCCAAGATCTTTGGATTTTGTGTAAGAGTGCTAGAAGGGACTTTAAGGTCACATAAATTGTCAATGCATTTGTTTCCCTTTCTATGTTGATCCAATGATAAGTCTTTATTCAAACATCTATCCAAAGCCCTTGAGCTTCGTGTAAATATGATAAAATAGACTTTAGGACCATGTCAATTGTTTATTCTTTTATTTATTCTTTAAATCCAATGATGAAATTTGTTTCTCTTAAAGACTCTAAGTCTCCAAATCCCCCATGGGGAATCAATGAGAAAGGTTCTAGGATAATGATTACTCCATCTCTTGTCAATATCCATTTTGGGTATGTCTTCTATGTACCATACTACATGTTGATATCATCTTTTCATATTATCCCTCCTCATGTCATATGTTATACTCTATCTCACATGTCCATGCATTTATATTACTTGTACATTATTTCACATGCTATATTTCCATATCATATCTCTCCATTGTGTGTTATTCGCTTTGATGCATTGTTTGCATGTTAAGGGTTTGTTTAATAAATTCATTGTCAAATTAATCCAAAGTAATACAAATGAAGGCCAGCCGTAAGGCTGGGCCATCTTGGGTGCCTAACACCTTCCCAAGAACATACCTAAGCTTCGAACCTAGTCAAAGGCTAGTACCTTTGTGCATGGATTCTAAGTTGGTTCTTGGACCTAAACCAGGTGGCGACTCCTTTTCTCCGCCTTAGCCCTTGAGGTTAGTAGGCGTACTCCCGAGCACATGTATAGGATGGGCTCACACCAGGCAACTCGATCCACCACTTCACAATGGGTTTAATATTCCCAAAAAGGACACGAGTGACCCCTCGGGGAGGGCCTCGAGAATGGGGATCACATGCGCTCACAGTGGTGACTCCACTGGGAAAGAAAAGCTTGACTTCAGTTATTACTAGATTAATTTGCAATGATAATTTATTCTTCAAACATCATCTATGATATGCCCATAAACATTTGGAGGAGCTTCCAGAGAACACAGGGCACGTACGATGACTTCAGAATCGCCTTCAAAGAAGACATGACCAATCCCGACTTCTAGTGCAAAAGTTATCGCTTGTTTTGCTGCTAGTCTTCGACTATCTCAGGCAAGTGGAAGGACCTAATCTTTTGACTAAGATTTGCAATCACCATTCCATAACAATCCCGGATGACTACTCCTATCCCACCTTCCTGAGTCTCAGTAAATATGGCTCCATCAAAGTTTACCTTAAAACAGTGCTGAGGAGGGGGGCACCATCGCGAAAACTTGGTAGGCTAGGGTTGAGGAGAGGTCTTCTAATGCAAAAGGTTATATTCCTGCAAGTAAGCTTGGGCTCAAGGCCAAATGGTTGGGTAGTCATCAGAAGGGAGCTCTAACCTTGATTTTTTACGCTTGTGCCAGAGGAACCATGCAACAACAGCAAACTTTTCCGGGAGATGGGGAGTGGCATTTTCCATAAGTCTTCGAGCAAGGTCAGAGAAAGATCCATACTGATGGGGAAGGAAGGAAAGAAGATCTGGTATTGCCTCCCAAATTTTTTTCACTACTCCACACGACCACAACGCATGAAGGCAATCCTCTACTTCTTTCCCACAACCTTCACAATAAGGGTCTTGGACTACCTTTCATCTAAACAGTCCCATCTTTGTTGGTAAGGACTCATGGCAAGCTCGCCAAATAAAAGTTTTCACTTTTGGTGGTGTGTTCTTGGACCGAATTTGCTTCCACATTGTATCACGACCTCTAGTGCTGAAGCTGCTTCGATTTGAGGTCCATGACTCTTTGAGGAGAGTGCAATAACCACTTCGCACCGAGTACTTCCCGTCTGATGCTTCATGCCATATTATGCAATTGGGCGGGGATCTCTCACTCAATGGAATGCTGAGAATAACATCAGCATCGTATGGAAGGAAGATGAATCGGATCTTGGGTTCATTCCATGTTGGAGGATTACCAGTTAGAAGACTGTCAACTGTAGCATCAGGGGGTACATTAGGTAACAGAAACAAGATACAGCGGTGCCCTTCCTCCAGCAGCCATTTATCTGCTTTGATCTTGATACTGGATCTGTTCCCGACTCGCCAACTGGACCTTGTGGTGATCAGCTCTCGTGCTTTGAGAATGCTACGCCAAGCAAACGATCCTCTAGCAAAATCATTGGCTTCCATAATGTTATCATGAGGGAAGAACCTGGTGCTAAATACTTTGTGGAATAAGGAAGATTTACAGGTCATGAGCCGCCAAAACTGTTTTGCCAGAAGGGCAAGATTGAATTTGTGTAGTTCCCTGAATCCTAAGCCCTCTATACCTTTAGGATTACATATCTTTTTTCACTTGATCCAATGAATTTTCCGATGTTCATCCTTTTGACCCCACCAGAATCGTCGGATGATGGCCTCAATATCATTACATAAAGCTCGTGGGAGAAGAAAGCAATTCATGGTGTACGTTGGTATAGCCTGGACCACCGCTTTGATAAGAACTTCCCAACCGGATTAGGAAAGAAGCCTCTCCTTCCAGCCCTTAATCTTGCTCCAAACTCTTAATGTGTCCAAAGCTAGCCACTTTTTTTCTGCCCAGCAAAGAAGGTAAACTCAAGTACTTTTCATATTGACGAATAACAGGTACACCTAGGTTGTCTTTGATCTCTCCTTGAGCTACTGTAGAGGTATTCTTGCTAAAGAATATGGTTGTCTTTGCTCGGTTTATTTGCTGCCCAAAGGCTTGTTCGTAGAGCTTGAGGATGTCTTGGATTTTCTCACACTCGAGCATGGTCGCCCTGCAAAATAACAAGCTGTCATCTGCAAAGAACAAGTGGTTGAGTTTTGGAGCCCTTCTACAAATAGATACACCATGTATATCTCCATTAGTAACTGCCTTATTTATGAGGCCATTGATTCCTTCTGCACACAAAATAAATAAATATGGTGAGATGGGGTCTCCTTGACGAAGACCCTGAGATGGAATGATATGCTTAGTGGGTTCGCCATTGATGAGAATGGAATAGGCGGCATTTTCAATACACCCTATAATAAGAGAAACCCATTTTTTATGAAAACCCATTTTCACCATCATCTGTTCAAGGAACCCCTACTCAACTCGATCGTATGCCTTACTCATGTCAAGTTTGAGAGCCATGGATCCCACTCTACCTAACCTTTGATTATGCATATGGTGTAAGGTCTCAAAAGCCACCAAGACGTTGTCAGTAATCAGATGACCAGGAACAAAGGCACTATGTGTTTCCGAAATCACCTAGGGCAAGACTATTTTCAACCTATTGGCTAGAATTTTGGAACATAATTTATAAATCACATTACACAAACTGATGGGACGGTACTTGATAAGTCATGAAATATGATTTATTAAGCTTATTTTCTAAGGTTTTTAATAGAATTATTTTGCATTTTATTTTTAGTTGTATGCAAATCATTGCATTTATTTTATTTCATTACGTTGTATAAAAATAATTTATTTACATGCATTATTTTAATTTTATAAAGTCTAAATTTTATGTTATGTTTTAGGTGTAAACTAGTGCTGAAAAAGAAAAAAAAAGAAAAAGAAAAAAAAAAAAAAAAAAAGGCCAGCAAGCCCACAAGCTCACCTCTCCCCTTTCCTATTCGCGCTGCATTGGATCACTTGCTACAACTTTAAGATTGCAAACCCAAGTGCAGGTTGTCACGAAGTAATAATTTATCGGAAGTCCGAGTGTCGAACCACAGGAATTGATGGGACAAAGAACACTGGTCAAATGAAATAAAGAAAAAATCAATGCAAGCAGAACAAGAAAGTAAAACTGATTGAAGTTTTCCACTAATAGTGGAGTAATGACTATTTTTTATATTTAGAAGAATGAAGGAAAATACTAAAGAAATACTCAATTAATACAAAAAGGCCAAGGCATCAGGGATCCACCTAGCAATTCTTTATGTTTTCTTTTTTATTATCATTATCTCAGTTAGAATTAAGTGATGACTTAATCTAACCGGAATGTATAGCATTTACGAACAGGTAAACAATTTCTCACATGGATTAAATATTTTTGGAGGAAAGAGAACAACAAAATCTGTATTATCATGCTACAGGAGACTTCATGCATTCTATATAACCGGAGTACATAAAGAATCACAAAACCTTATAAGCATGAAATAATTTCTCAAGTAAATATTATCCCACCAGAAGTATTTAATCATAAACATTCAAACCATGATCAGATAATCAAAAGACTAACAATAACAAATTACTAAGCATCACCCCTAGCCTTAGCTAGGTGATTAGCTGCTCATATTCGATTAAAGAACTAATCATTCTTAAAGAAGAATTAAAACTAATAAAAATAAAACCCCAATTTAACTAAAATGAAAAGGATTCTGAACAAAAATGCTTCCAATCACAAGCTGTGGAGTCCAAAAGCAAGAACACTAAGAAAATTCCCAAAACCCAGCCACTGGTGCCGTTTTCTCCCCTTCTCTTTTCTTTCTCCAATCGTTGCTAAAAGCCAAAAGGATCCCTCAAAACCTCCTTCCTTTCTTCCTTGTATTCCAGTTGCTGACCAAAAATCTCTTCCTTTTCTTTTTCTTTCCTTTTTCTCCAATTGCTGCACTTGCTAAAATTTCTGTTTTTTCTTCTCATTTTTCTACCGTTTCTCTCTTCCTTTTTTCTTTCCTTTTTCTCCAACTGTTGCCTCCGAAAATCTCTACTTTTCCTTCTCATTTTTCTGTCATTTCTCTCTTCCTTTTTCTCTCCTGCTGTTGCCTCCTTTTTTTCTCTAGCTGCTGCCAACTTTTTCTCTAGGTCTGCCTCCTTTTTCTCTAGGTCCTTGTAAGACCCATGGAAATTCTCATTTTGCCCTTCACCTTAGTTCTTTTTTCCTTTTTTTTCTTTTTTTCCATCAAGTTCCCTTCTAAGCTTTGATAACATCACCCACCAACTCTTTTAATATTCTTTAATTTCTTCTATTTTGGTGCGTGTATCACAGCTTCCTTCATATGGGAATTATTCTCATGTAGTGCATGAACTTAGTGATAATATGAGATTGATGTACAAGTGGGCAAATGACTATAGGATAATGGACCCTACATCAATAAATTAAGTATGAGTGAGGCATGTAGAATTTTTAATAAAATAAAACACATAAATGAATAATTTTCATGTTATGCAGTGATGTGGAAAAATTGTCAAACTTTGCGTGTAACTTGGAAATTTTACGTAAGAAAATTCTATTAATGCCTTATGGAAACGATGTCAAAATGTATAAAATCATGACTTATCATCACTCCTCAAATAATTGAATTCACGTGGGAGGCTTGGCTGGTGTGTCCCACGGATTGCATGTCTCCTTTTGTTGCCGCATTGCACTAGATCATGGCTCAAAAAAAGTAGCCTTAAACGAATTGCGTGACCTGTAGCCTTGGTTGGTGCCGTGGGGTGCAATGGCTCTTTTTAAGCCGAGATGCACATGATCAGGGCTCCCTTTTGGAGCCCTAAGTAAAGCGTGTTTTCTTCAACAGGAGCAACCGCCTAGGATTTTTTGGCAGAGACTCTTTTTCCTATTTTTTCCTCTCTAGTTTTTTTCTCTAGAATTGATTTCTTTAGTCTTCTTTTTGTAATTTCTTGGCCATGATTGGCTAAAAAAATTGCTTAAGCCAAGGGGGAATCCGAATTTGTAAGGTAAACTAATTTTTTTTAAATCCATTTTGAGTTTCAATGTTTAAGATTTATTCTTTGATTATTCTCATCTTCTTATTATTTGTGGTTCTATGATTTGAATATTTTCATGAATTCAATCATGTTTTTCTCATAGTTAAGTAAAGATTTTAGTTCTATTAAACCTAAGAGCTTTTAATTTCATTGGATATTACTTTTTATTGCATTGTGAGAGTGTCGATTTTAGGTTTTTCCAACGTAGTTATTTATTATGTGTTTAAATCAATGAACAATCAAATAGTATCTCTAATTTAGATTTTATTAAAAATGGTTTTTATTGCAAATGTTCTAATTGAGGGTTTGGGATGTGAAACCCTCAATTGTGTAATTCCATGAATTTAAATTGAATTAATTTATCTTAGGAACCCAAAGCCCTAGCAATTTTTTAGATTTAAGTTTCTTTACTTATTTAAAATGTGAGTTTTCAAAACAACCAAAACATTTTTTTTATTTAATTTCTAGTGTTACGTGTTTATTTTAAAATCCCTCTCTTCATGGTACGACAACCCACCTTACCATATATACTGATGGGTCGACATCCAATAGATGGACGACTAAACTTACACGTCACTCACGATGACCTCAACAGCATGACGATCAGTCAACATCGTCCTAATCCGAGATCACAATCCCCTCTTTCTAACCATCAAAGAATGGCATGGACTGACGGACGAGAAAGAATAAACCGTCCGTCTTCAACAAGCATGTGCAAGGACGACCTTAGGTATCGTCCTTGATACATCTCCCCTCAGATCATTAAAGAATAACCGTCATAAAACATAATTAAAATACCGAAAGCGTTACACCCCCATTGATGACAATATCCCCGAGATATTGTAACCGCCTTCATAATAACCCTTCATTTAAATCCAATAAAGAGGGAAGTTAAGGAAGGACTCAACGGCTATTTTCTGGGGCACCTATATAAACCCTCCAGACCAAAATGCACAAGGTACGCACACTATTAGCCTAAACACTTTTACTTACCTGTTAATCACTCTCCTCAAAACCTCTGACAAAGGCATCGGAGGAACTTTGGCCGGCACCCCACCGGTGCTTTCCTACCGTCGTCACTATTTTACTTTGTTTCAGGTCTTCCATCAGAGAAAGCTTCATCTGGACGACCGTGCTGATTTTACACATCATCAGTTGGCGCCGTCTGTGGGAACGAGTTGTTTCTAGCCATTTCGTTTCTTTACCAGAAAAATTAAAAGCGGTCGACCCAAGTAACTTTTCTCTCATGGAAGCTGGAGATAACAGTGCCCAGCCTTTGAGCGCCTCAGAGAGGCAACTGCAGGCTCTCACCGCCAACATTCAAGAACTAGCACGACAGAGTGCCGCCGATCGCAGGGAGATGCAAGAACTGGCCAAGCAGAATCAAGAACTCATGACCCTCCTCCGGTCAAGGGGAGAAATTCCCAGTCCTGGCCAAGGCCAAAATGCTGAAGAAATTCCTCGCAACGAGACAGGGAGGAATCAGAATCAGAATGACGAAGGAAGTTCTGCCCATCAGAATCGAGAGCCCCATCCAAGTCAAGTGGCGGACCCCACCAGGTCTGCAGCAGATGCCAGGGCCGCCAAACTCGAGGAAGAACTGAAAGAGATGAGAGAGCAGATGAAAGAGATGAAGAGCCAGGTCAAGGCCAAGGCGGCCAAAAACCTCGATATGCTCGTCCATCGCTCTGAGTCTCCTTTCACCAAGAGGATAGACGAATATCCTCTTCCAGCAAAATTCAAGGTCCCCCAGCTAGAGACATTTGACGGGTTCAAGGATCCGCTGGATTACCTGGACTCTTTCAGAACCATCATGCGTCTTCACGGCGTGTCGGACGAGATAATGTGTCGCACTTTCCCAACAAACCTCAGAGGCTCAGCAAGGACCTGGTTCAATCAATTGGAGACAGGCTCCATAGACACCTTCGCTCAATTAAGCAGGGCCTTCATTGACAACTTCATTGGAGGACGAAGATCAGCACGTCCAGCAAACTACCTCCTTAACATACGGCAGAGGGAAGGAGAATCCTTAAGATCCTACGTGCAGCGTTTCAATAAGGAAGCAGTTCAGATAGACGAGCCGAATGAATACGTAGCCCTCACTGCATTCAACGCTGGTCTCCTTAAGGGAGATTTCCTTTTCCAGCTATGCAAGGACCCACCGAAGTCAATGTCAAAACTGATGTACGAGGCCCAAAAGTTCATAAATGCAGAAGATGCATTCGAAGCCCGAGACGAGTTCCTCAGCAGAAAGAGGAAAGAACCAGAAGATTGACGATTCGATTCGTCCAGGAACAAGTCTTCCAAGCAAGACTATCCAAAGGCCGAGAGGAAGAACATAAGCTCGTCCAACAGACGTGAAGAACGACCCAGTAGCTTCACGCCCTTGAACATGTCCATCGACCAGGTCCTGTTACAGATTCAGGACAATCCAGATATTAAGTGGCCAGGGAAGCTTCGTTCGGACCCGACGAAGAGGTCTAAGGACCTCTACTGTCGCTTCCACCGAGACCACGGTCACACCACCGAAGATTGCTTTGCCCTAAAGCAGCAGATAGAGGCCCTGATTAGGCAAGGGAAGCTGGGAAAATTCGTGCGACAAGACAAGCCAGAAGTCCGTCCTGAATCTCGTCCACCCAGGCACGAGGAGAATAAGAATCGCCAAGGAAGACCGCCCCCGGGATATCATAGGCGAAATACGTACTATCGTAGGAGGCCTAGCATCCGGAGGTGCCTCTCGGTCGTCCAGGAAAGCATATGCTCGACAGGCCCATAACATCCTGGTCACTCAAAGGTCACGGAAGAGTTTGAAGATGGACGACCAAGTGATCTCGTTTAGCGAAGACGACGCAAGAAACATCCACCATCCACATGACGACGCACTTGTCGTCACATTGACCATCGCAGGATTCCTCACCAGACGAGTGCTTATTGATAATGGAAGTTCTGCTGACATCATATACCTCCCAGCATATCAACAGATGAAGATAGACAAGGAGCAGTTGAAACCTATTGATATTCCCCTTGTGGGATTCACGGGTGACAAAGTTAAGCCCTTGGGAGTAGTTTCCCTCATTATCGAAGCCGGGACGTACCCGAAACAAGTGAGAACCTCGGTAGAGTTCCTTGTGGTAGACTGCCCCTCGGCCTACAACGTCATAATCGGTCGTCCAACACTCAACAAGCTTAGGGCAGTCACTTTAACCTACCATCTCCTCGTCCGATTCCCCACGGAACATGGCATAGGGGAACTCAAAGGAGACCAGGCAACGGCAAGGGAGTGCTATTTCGCATCTCTAGGTCCAGAGGCAAAACATCAGACGATGAAGATTGACGAGGGACACAAGCTCGTCGAACCCACAGAAGAGTTGGAGGTAATAGCGTTGGACGACGGAGAGCCAAGCAAAACCACCAGCATTGGGACAAAAATGGACGGAACAATAAGGGAAGCTATGATCAGTTTCCTGAAGAGTAACCTGGACGTCTTTGCCTGGACGCATGACGACATGCCGGGCATTGACCCTGCAACAATCTGCCACAAGTTGAACGTGAACCCGTCCATTCGGCCCATAAAACAGAAGAGACGAGTATTCGCCCCTGATAGAAATCAGGCGATTTCTGACGAAGTAGAGAAGCTTCTGACGGCCGGGTTCATCAGAGAGGTTTTTTACCCCGACTGGCTAGCCAACGTCGTCATGGTGAAGAAGGCCAACGGCAAATGGAGGATGTGCGTAGACTTCACAGACCTCAACAAGGCCTGCCCAAAAGACAGCTTCCCCCTACCCCGGATAGACCAACTGGTGGACTCAACCGCAGGACACCGGTTGCTAACCTTCATGGACGCCTTCTCAGGGTACAACCAGATCATGATGGACGACGCTGACCAAGAGAAGACTTCCTTCATCACAAGCAAAGGACTCTTCTGCTACAAAGTCATGCCGTTCGGATTGAAGAACGCGGGAGCCACCTACCAGCGACTGATGAACATGATGTTCCACCACCAGATCGGACGAAACGTAGAGGTGTATGTCGACGATATGCTGGTAAAAACGAAAGACGAAGTAAAACACTTGGAGGATCTGAAAGAAACATTTCGAAACCCTACGCCGATATCGCATGAAACTCAACCCGAGTAAATGTGTCTTCGGCGTTTCGTCCGGGAAATTCCTAGGGTTCATGGTCTCCCAGAGAGGAATAGAGGCCAACCCAGACAAAATAAAAGCCGTGCTAGAAATGACGCCTCCAAGGACGACGAAAGAGGTACAAAGCCTTACAGGAAGAGTGGCTGCACTCAACCGCTTCGTCTCATGGGCTATTGACAAAGTGCCTCCCCTTCTTTCAAGACGCTGAGAAAGGCATTCATCTGGACGGACGACTGCCAGAAATCCTTCGAAGAGCTCAAGAGGTACCTGACGTCCCCACCTTTGCTGAGCCCTTCCCAACAAGGCGAAGCCCTCTCCCTATACCTAGCAGTCTCTCAGACGGCTGTCAGCTCAGCCCTCATCAGGGAAGACGGGGGCACCCAGTTACCAGTGTACTACACCAGTAAAGCTTTCCAAGGAGCCGAGGAAAGATATCCAGCAATGGAGAAACTAGCACTAGCTCTCGTAATCGCTGCCAGAAAACTGCGACCGTACCTTCAGTCTCATAAAATCATCGTCCTTACGAACCATCCACTACGTAAGGCGATGAATAAGCCAGACGCAGCTGGACGACTGATTCAATGGGCCGTTGAATTGAGCGAGTTCGACATTGAGTACCACCCAAGACAAGCCATCAAGGCACAAGCCCTAGCTGACTTCATAGCTGAGTTCACAGTGACGGAAGACGAACCATCAGAAGAGAAACCGGGCGAAGAGTGGGAAATCGAAATCGACGGGTCGTCCGTCAAGGGGGCAGGAGGTGTTGGAATAGTCTTCAAGACACCCGAAGGGCATCTACTCAAACACTCCACCCGGCTCCAATATCCCACCACAAACAACGAGGCAGAGTACGAGGCCCTGTTAACCGGCCTGCGTATAGCTAAAGAACTGGGGGCAAACAGACTCAAAATCCGAAGCGACTCACAATTGATAGTAGGGCAGGTCAACGGTGAGTACGAAGCAAGAGAAGACAGAATGACAAAATATCTCAAGCTCGTCAGAAATGCCATGACGTGGTTCGATGCAGTTATGCTCGTCCAAGTACCTCGTGAACAGAATACAGGGGCCGACGCCTTGGCGAAGCTAGCTTCTTCTGATGAAGCAACAGACCAATACATCGAAGTTCAACACTCGCCAAGCCACCTGGAAGAAGAAGTAAGCCCCATCGACGTCAGTAACTCCTGGATGACACCCATCGTCAACTACCTAGAAGACGAAACACTCCCGTCAGACCCAGCCGAGGCCAGAAAACTAAGAGTCTGGTCCACAAGGTTCATCCTGATACAAGGCGTTTTATACAAAAGAGGCTTCTCACTCCCATATTTACGCTGCCTGGATAAGGCGGAGGCCAACTACGTGATGAGAGAGGTTCACGAAGGGATTTGCGGCAATCACTCAGGTGCACGCTCCTTAGTGCATAAACTCGTCCGAGCTGGATACTATTGGCCGACGATGCAGAAGGACGCGGTCTCCTACGTTCGTGCATGTGACAAGTGCCAGAGATTCGGAAACCTCATCCACTCGCCACCAGAGACACTAACCCCAATGACGGCACCTTGGCCGTTCGCCCAATGGGGTCTGGACATCATGGGGCCCCTTCCTGTCGGACGAAGGCAGCTGAAGTTCCTGGTCGTGGGGATAGACTATTTCACGAAGTGGGTAGAAGCTGAACCACTCGCTACGATCACGGAAAAGAACATAAGAGCCTTCGTGTGGAAGGCAATCATATGCAGGTTTGGAATACCCAAAGCCTTTATATCAGACAACGGACGACAGTTCGACAACTCGCCTTTCCGAGAATTCTGTGCAGAACTTGGCATACACAACCACTACTCATCCCCTGGTCACCCACAGGCCAATGGACAGGTAGAAGTTACAAATCGATCCTTGCTCAAGATGATCAAGACTCGACTTGAGGGGGCAAAGGGACTATGGCCTGAAGAGCTTCCAAATATCCTGTGGGCATACAGGACGACAGCAAGAACTCCCACAGGAGAAACTCCCTTTCGGCTGACGTACGGTACCGAAGCCGTCATACCAGTAGAAATCGGACTCACTACCTGGAGGACGAACAACTATGACGAGGAAAGCAACGACGCTCAACTACGATCAAACTTAGATCTGGTGGACGAAGTTCGGGATCAAGCTGAAGCCAGAACCAGGGTCTACCAACAGAGGATGGCCCGCTACTACGATAGACGAGTGAAGCACAGAGAATTCAAAGTTGGAGACTTAGTGCTGAGAAAAGTGACCCTCGCAACAAAGGACCCAACCCAGGGAAAACTGGGACCCACATGGGAAGGACCATACAGGGTCGTCAAGTTCCACAGAAGAGGCACTTATCACCTGGAGAAGTTGGACGGGGACGCCCTACCTCATCCTTGGAACGCCGAGCATCTAAAAAAGTACTATCAGTAAGACAAGCATCTATGTGCATTTCTTGGCTAATTTGATTTGAAATTTCCTTTGTATTTGTTTTTAAAACAAACTAATGAAAAGCAAGGGTCAACTAGCATCACCCCCTCCGTTCTCTACTCTCCAAAGTCCAAAGGTTAACAACACTGCTTGAATAAAACAACAATGACCTTAAGCGCTTGAACATAACAACAAGCCAAAGGTTCACTGACGACCCTAAGCGCTTGAACACAACAACAAGCCAAAAGTTCACTGACGACCTTAAGCGCTTGAACATAACAACAAGCCAAAGGTTTGCTGACGACCTTAAGCGCTTGAACAAAACAACAAGCCAAAGGTCCGCATAACAACCTTAACTGCTTGAATAAAACAACAAGCGTAAGGACGACCTTAAGCGCTTGAACAAAACAACAAGCCAAAGGTCCACATAACAACAACCTTAACTAAGCGCTTGAATAACAACAAGCCAAAAGGTTCACAACAAGCTTGAACATAACAACAAGCCAAAAGTTCACTGACGACCTTAAGCGCTTGAACATAACAACAAGCCAAAGGTTTGCTGACGACCTTAAGCGCTTGAACAAAACAACAAGCCAAAGGTCCGCATAACAACCTTAACTGCTTGAATAAAACAACAAGCGTAAGGACGACCTTAAGCGCTTGAACAAAACAACAAGCCAAAGGTCCGCATAACAACAACTGCTAAAACAACAAGCGTAAGGACGACTTAAGCGCTTGAATAACAACAAGCCAAAAACAACAAGCTTGAACATAACAACAAGCCAAAAGTTCACTGACGACCTTAAGCGCTTGAACATAACAACAAGCCAAAGGTTTGCTGACGACCTTAAGCGCTTGAACAAAACAACAAGCCAAAGGTCCGCATAACAACCTTAACTGCTTGAATAAAACAACAAGCGTAAGGACGACTAAGGACGACTCTTAAGCGCTTGAACGAAACAACAAGCCAAAGGTCCACATAACAACCTTAACTGCTTGAATAAAACAACAAGCGTAAGGACGACTCTTAAGCGCTTGAACATAACAACAAGCCAAAAGGTTCACTGACGACCCTAAGCGCTTGAACATAACAACAAGCCAAAAGTTCACTGACGACCTTAAGCGCTTGAACATAACAACAAGCCAAAGGTTTGCTAAGGACGACCTTAAGCGCTTGAACAAAACAACAAGCCAAAGGTCCGCATAAGTGTCTCAACCATATGTACAAAAACTGCTTGAATAAAACATATGTACAAAAGCTTATGCGTACTCTAGACACTTGACGACTACAAAAGCTTAAGCGACTCTAGACACTTGAACAAAACAACAATGCCATGCAATGGTCCACACTTAAGTGTCTCAACCATATGTAACTGACTTGACACTTAAAACAACAAGCGTATAGACACTTGAACAAAACAACGACTCTAGACACTTGAACAAAACAAACAAGTGTCTCAACCCCCATGCATATGTACAAAAGCTTATGCATGGACGACTCTAGACACTTGAACAAAACAACAAGTGTCTCAACCCCCATGCATATGTACAAAAGCTTATGCATGGACGACTCTAGACACTTGAACAAAACAACAAGTGTCTCAATCCCTATGCGTGTGTATAAACGCACATGCACGGACGACCTTAGACACTTGGACGAAACAACAAGTGCCACAGTCACCAATGCATGTGTACAAACAAAACAACAATCACACCCACAAACGGGAACAGTCAAAGACATTCAGATAGACGACCATAAGGACATGGTGAAAAAACAGGTATTCACAAACAAGTGCAGTTAAAGACATCCGGATAAACGGTCACAAGTCAGGAAATAAACATTCACATATAAGTGCCATAAAAAACAGTTGAGATATATTAAAAAGTAGACTTATCTAAAACATTGTTCAAAAAGTAACAAGCCTAAAAAACGGGCATTGTAGCATCACCACATTGTTTCGACATTAAAAGCCTAAAAAACAGGCCCCATAAAAAACATGTATCTGAAACAATTGTAAATATTACAAAAAGTCAAGAAGCGGCGTCGTCGTCCATCTGTGGATCGTTAGGTAGTGTCTCCACATCTCCCTCACCAGCAGGTATCGTCGATTCGTCGTCGTCAAAAGGTTGAAAAACATTCGAAGTCGAGCTCTGGAAACTTCTCCTTCACTTGTTTCTTCAGAAGGCTGAAGCCAGAAAGGAAGTATCTCGTATTGACGTCGTCATAAGCCTCTGACGACTTAAATTCCTCCACAGCAGAGACCCTCGCTCCCTCCAGCTGCGAAGTCAACATCTTAACTCGCTCCTCAGACTTCCTGGACCCGTCCAACGCCCTCTTCAGGTCTTCGTCCTTCTTCGCCATATCCACTTTAAGCGTTGACATCTCACCCACGACCCTGTCTCTATCAAGAGTCAGTTCATTGACGAGTGCCGTAAGCCTTTGATTGGATTGGGCAGCCTCTGACAGTTGGACCTTCTGCTTCAGCAACGCCTCCTCCCACTGGATGCAGCGATTGGCGATCACAGTAAGCTCCGTCAGGCCCTATACATGAAAACAAATAAGTCAAAACTCCGAAAAACATGAAGCGTGACGAAAACGTGAACAAAGAAAAGGAGAAGAAAGTACCTTCATAAGGGAATGAACGCCGGCCACCTTGACGACGTCGGTGTTGACTTTGTCATACTCACCAACGTCGTCCTTCGTGACCACAGACTTGGCACGACGACAAGCCAAGGAAGCGTCGCGTGGCAGGGTCGGCACCTTCTCCAAAGACCGGCTGGACGACGGTTCGGCAGTGATCTCGATCACCTCGACGGGCGATGAGGGCACAGGCTCTGGTATAGATGGCTTCGGGGCAGGAGGAGGAGGCGGAAGTAGGATTCTTTCGTCCGTCGTCTTCTTGGACGACGTATCGGCCTTCCTCTTCTTCCCTATCGTCAGTGGAACCTCGTCTTGCTGACTCATCATCTTCTTAAGTTTCTCTCTGTTGAGCTTAGCAGTTGCCATCCCTGCAAAACACAATCACCGTCAGACAAGTGTCGTCCAACTGACAAAGTAAACAACGGTAAGGCACTTACTCTTCTGGTTGATCTCCTGTAACGATAGAACAGCTTCACTCAGTTCAGGTCCGAACGAGTACAGAGCTAAAAGCTCGGGCCGTATGAAGTACTTGTAATGGTGCTGGTTGTGGTGCAATGCCCGAAGTACCCTATTATGGCCGTCCTCGTCTAGCTTCGGTCGTTTAAGTGCTGCCAAAGAGAAAGGAAGACGTCAGAGGCAAAATTACCAGAACACCCTAAAAAACTTAAAAGCCATGCAAAGAAACACACACACACCAGAAGGACGGAAGGCACGCCCCACTTTCGACGGACACGGATGAAAGTCTGTCGTCCTTCTCACTAAGGAGACCCTCCCAATTGTCTCCACAGACAAAAACATAATTGTCTTTCCATTCCCTGTTGGACGATGGATTCCACACTATCAACTTCAAACCCCTTTGCCGCATATTCAGAGACCAGAAGCCCGGGGAAGCCGATATCTGGCACGGCTTGTAACAGAACAACAACTCGTCCAAGGTAATGTCGTCCTCCCCGTTGCTCAAAACCTTCCACATTACCATAGACCCAACCACCGTCCTCCAGGCATTTGGGGCTAACTGGCCTGGCGCGAGGTTGAGACGATCCAACAACTCCCTCATCAGGGGCTGCATAGGGAAACCTCACGCCGGCATTAAAGTCGGCCTCATAAAATGCCACATCACCGTATCTGGACGAGCATGCTACCTCGTCCGACTCAGGGATCCTAAGGACGACGTCCCCGGGGATCTGGAACTTACTCCTATACCTATCTAAACCATCAACGTCCACCACCTTGGACAGGTAGGACCTTGCGGTCCAAGAGTCGTCAGGGCCCACAGCCCTTGACGACCCGGAAGACCGACGGAGTTGCCTCCGACGAACGAGTACCCTCGTCCCTCTCAGAGAGTCCCTCTGGGAGGTCCTCGGAATGAACCGAGGACCAACTACCCCTCTCCATTCGCCATCCTAATCCCTTCAACACCCTCCACGTGTCAATCGCCGGAAAACTCGAAAGTCGAAAAGCTCCTCCGACAACGCGGACGGAGCACACTAGTCAAGTGGGACCAAATCCCCAAAATCAAGTATTCGCCCTACCTTCACTCTCGGCCTACCCGACACACCCCCACAAAAGAATCTCTTTAACGAAAAATGCAAATGAATCCAGGCCTTAACAAGAAAACTCAAATCGGAAAAAAGACAAAGGAGAACTCACCGGAGAAGGAAAAGAAATCAGAGGAGCAACACGGCGGAGCAAAGAGCAAAAGCGGGAAAAAGCAAAATAGAAGGGAGAAAAGTTTCTTTTCGAGGATTTAAATAGCCAAAATCCTCAAAGCATACGAAAGCGAACCGTCGCTTCGCAAGACGTGCCCAATGAATGAAAGACACGTGTCAAAGAGGGAAGTCAAGCGGTCACTTCACCATTTAATACCTCAAGATTTTATTTCTACGGCTTCGCGCTTCTCGAGAAAGGATATCCCCTAAAACTCGCGCCAAAAGGCAAACCTAATATGATATTCCGTCCGTCGTCCGTAACGGAACCACGACGGAATAGGGGGCATCTGATGGGTCACTACCCAAATAGACGGACGACTATATCACTCACTCAATGGATGACCTCAACACATGACGATCACTAAAAGATCGTCATAATCCGAGATCACAATCCCCTCTTTACCTAGGGCACCATCAAAGACCACCACTCGAGGCATCGACTGACGGACGAAGAAAGATCGTCCAAACCGTCCGTCCACTAAGATAAACAAGCATGTGCAAGGACGACCTTAGGCATCGTCCTTGATTACATCGTCCCCTACAAACCCATTACAAGAATCCCGAACCGCTCATAAAACATAATTAAAATACGAACTAAAAAGCGTTATTACCCCCATTAATGACAATATCCCCGAGATATTGTAACCGCCTTCATAATAACCCTTCATTTAAATCCAATAAAGAGGGAAATTAAGGAAGGACTCAACGGCTATTTTCTGGGGCAGCTATATAAACCCTCCATACCAGAAATGCACAAGGTACGCACACTATTAGCCTAAACACTTTTACTTACCTGTTAATCATTCTCCACAAAATCTTTGACAAAGGCATCGGAGGAACTTTGGCCGGCACCCCACCGGTGTTCTCCTACCGCCGTCATTATTGTTCTTTGTTTCAAGTCTTCCATCAGAGAAAGCCCCGTTGAACGACCGTGCTGATTTTACACATCATCATATACTACCATTTTATTTTATACATCTACACACATATTCATTCATATTAAATTTGATTAGACTCCATTAAAGAACGACATTTTGGAGGCCGATCAAATTTTGGTGCTATTGCCGGGGAGAGGCGTATTTGAAGGAACACCATCGCAGGATTGGTTTGCTCAATTGACTTGTCAAGGCGGTAAACTCGTTCCAACCCTTTCTTTGTCAATACCATTTTTTTGTATATATTATTGTTAGTTAGTTGTTTTACTTATTTTTGCTTTGAATTTTAATTTTGAATTTGCATGAGTAGAAGGTATCGTGATAACCTAGGTAGATTTGCAATAGAACCCGACACGGATTCTTCGGATTCCGAAGCTTACTTTCCAAATCTATTTGACTCACCTATTTCATCTGATACACTTTCACTCACATCATCACACAGATCATACACATCCTACACAATGGGTGATCACGAGGAAGATCAACCCATCAAGACTCTACATGACTACCTACACCCAACTAGGAATAGTTCACCATCATGCATCATGTTTCGAGCTAACCAACAAAATTTTGATTTTAAGCCCGGAATGATTCCACTCCTTCCTACCTTTCATGGTATGGATAATGAAAATCCATATGTGCATATTAGAGAGTTTGAGGAGGTAGTTGCCACTTTCCATAGCCAATTAGGATCGATAGATACAGTTAGGCTTAAATTTTTTCCCTTTTCTTTGAAAGATAAGGCAAAAAGTTGGTTGTATTCTTTGAGACCTAGGTCTATTGCTTCATGGGGTGAGATGACACATATTTTCTTTAAAAAATATTTTCCCGAGCATAAGACCAATGCTTTTAAGCATCAAATATCAACATTTGAACAAAGAGAGAGTGAATCTCTCTACCAAGTTTGGGAAAGGTTCAAGGACCTTTTGAGTTTGTGTCCTCATCATGAGTATGAGAGTTGGCGTATGGTTAGTTGTTTTTATGAGGGGTCGCCAATTTGTAGAGATGATGTGTAATGGGGAGTTCTTGCAAAAAAACCCCGATGAGGCTATTGAGTATTTGATCCATTTGGTAGAAAAAGCCCACACATGGACCGGACCTAGTGCTACTGAGAGTACTAACCAGTCTAGACTTCACACCTTTACTTCTTCGAGTGGAGGGATTTACCAATTGAAAGAGGAGGATGGTTTGAAGGCTCAAATAGCCCAATTAACCAAGGAGATAGAGACCCTAAAAATGAAAGGGACTAGTGGTACCAAGCAAGGTTACCAAGTTGAAGTGCATGAGGAATGTAGTGTGTGCCATGATCCGGAGCATCCTACCAAGGATTGCCTAATGTTGCCTAGTGTAGTGGGGGTTTTTGAGGAACATTGTGGAGCCATAGGGAACTTTAGGAACCATTTTCATCCTACTTCAAGACTTACAATCCAAGATGGAGGAATCATCCTAACTTTGGTTGGAAGAATGACACTCACTCTTCCCAACAACCACCTATGCCACAAAGGAGTTTCCCCCAATCCTATCCCTCCCAACATGCACCTCCACCACAATAATTCACTCCCACTCATGTGCCACACCAAACACAACAACAATTTCCTTCTTCATCTAATTCACTTGAAAGTACAATTCATGCTTTTCTTGAGGCACAAAGCAAGACCAATCAAAAGCATGATGCACTTTTAAATCAATTGGCCGAAGAGAATAAGGAAATGAAAAGCCACATTTCAAAGTTGACCAATGCTTTAACCGTAAATGAGAAAGGGAAATTTCCATCCCAACCTCAAATACCTTAAGGTCAACACATGGCTCAAGGTTCCCAAAATAAAAAGAATGTAGAGCATGTTAATGAAGTCACTACTAGAAGTGGGAAGAATGTTGATAGCCCACACATAGAGGAGCAAGAAAAGAGTAGTGACAATGTTGATTTGCCTACCACAAGTGAACCTCTTACCAGACCAATTTCCGTCCTTTCCCATAAGCTCTAAAAGCTTCAAGGAAGTTGGATTCTAGTCTTGAAATCCTAGAGAATCTTAGGCAAGTGAGAATTAATTTACCACTCTTGCATGTGATTAAGCAAGTACCATCTTATGCCAAGATTCTTAAGGATTTATGCACTATGAAAAGAAAGCACAATGTGAAGAAAACTGCTTTCCTCACTGAACAGGTTAGTGCTCTAATTCAACATAAAATACCTTCCAAATATAAAGACCCTGGTTGCCCAACGATTTCTTGCATTATGAGTGACCATGATATTGAGCAAGCTTTGCTTGATCTTGGGGCAAGTATTAATTTGATGCCCTATTCAGTGTATTTACAACTCGGTTTAGGAGAGTTAAAACCCACCATGGTGGTGTTACAATTGGCAGACCGGTCTGTAAAAACACCTAAAGGTATAGTGGAGGATGTTCTTGTTCGAATTGATAAATTTTATTATCCTGTTGATTTTTTCATTCTTGAAACTGAACCTGTTGTGCATGCTAATTCTAAAATTCCTATTATTCTTGGTAGATCCTTTTTGGCTACAGCTAATGCACTTATTAATTGTAGGAATGGCTTGATGAAGCTCTCCTTTGAGCACATGACTTTGGAAGTGAACATCTTCAACATTGGGAAGCAAATCTTTGAAGATGAAGAATATGAAGTAGTGAATTGGATAGATGTAGTTGTGCAAGAGAAATTCACCAAGACATATCATTCTGACCCTCTTGATTCTTGTTTATTAAATTTTTCTAATAGTGACTCTAGCATTGGTTCTGATATTGCAAATGATTGTTCTTTGCTTAACTCACAGGTTATGGAGCTCAATTGTTGGAAGCTAAGATTTGAAGAGCTACCTAAAAGTGAAAATAAAGCTCTACCCTCTAGTGTTGCAATACCAAAACTTGAACTAAAGCAACTACCAAGTGGGTTGAAATATGCATTTCTTGAATCAGGTGATACCTTTCCTGTTGTTATCTCTTCTGTTTTAAACATGGATCAAGAAGGTAAATTAGTTGAGTTGTTGAGAAAACATAAGATCGCAATTGGTTGGACCATAGCAGATATTAAGGGAATTAGCCCTTTAATTTGTACTCATATGATTAATTTTGAGGATGAGGTCAAGGCCTCTAGACAACCTCAACGTAGACTAAACCCAAACATGAGAGAAGTTGTAAAAACTGAAATTTTAAAGTTGTTGGATGCGGGTATCATTTATCCAATTTCCGATAGTAAATGGGTTAGTCCTGCTCAAGTGGTTCCTAAAAAGTCAGGAGTCATTGTTGTGAAAAATGAGCATGGGGAGTTAGTACCCACCAAACTTGTCACTGGATGGCGGATGTGTATTGATTATAGGAAATTAAATACCGCCACCTGAAAAGATCACTTTCCTTTACCCTTTATTGACCAAGTCTTAGAGAGAGTGGCTGGGCACTCTTTCTATTGTTTTCTAGATGGTTATTCTGGGTATTATCAAATTGAGATTGATTTAGAAGACCTGGATAAGACCACTTTTACATGTCCCTTTGGCACTTATGCATTCCACCGCATGCCATTTGGATTGTGTAATGCTCCGGCCACCTTGCAAAGGTGTATGATGAGTATCTTTAGTGATATGGTCGGAGAGTTTATGGAAGTGTTTATGGATGACCTTTCGGTCTTTGGTGATTCTTTTGATGGATGTTTGGAGAATTTAGGCAAAGTGTTGGCTAGGTGTGAGGAAAAGAACCTTGACTTGAATTGGGAGAAGTGCCATTTCATGGTAACTTCCAGGATAGTCCTAGGCCACATTGTCTCATCTAGGGGTATCGAGGTAAATAAGTCCAAGATAGAATTAATTTCTAAACTACCTACCCCTAAGACCGTCAAAGATGTTAGATCTTTCCTAGGCCATACGGGTTTTTATCGTAGATTCATACAAGGCTTTAGTTTTATTTCTAGACTCTTGTGTAGCCTCTTTCTTAAGGATGCACCTTTATTTGGACGGAAGCATGTCAAGAAGCTTTTGCAAAGCTAATTGATAAGCTTACCTCCGCTCCTATTATGAGATCACCAGATTGGAGCCTTCCTTTTGAGCTCATGTGTGATGTTAGTGACTATGTCATAGGAGTGGTATTAGGCCAAAGGAAAGACAACAAGCCATATGTCATCTATCATGCTAGTAGAACTCTTAACTGTGCACAAATGAATTACACAACTATTGAGAAAGAGTTACTAGCTATTGTTTTTGCTTTAGACAAATTTCATGCTTATTTGATTGGATCACCTATTGTTGTTTTTACTGATCATGCCGCCCTCAAGTATCTTTTTACCAAAAAGGATGCTAAGGCGCGACTAATTAGGTGGATCTTGTTATTGCAAGAATTTAGTCTAACAATCAAAGATAAGAAAGGAATTAAGAACGTGGTAGCAAATCACCTCTCAAGACTCACTTTTGAGGATAATTCGGATCACCTCCCTATTAATGATGAATTTCCTGATGAGCATTTATTTGTTATTTCTGAATTGCCATGGTATGCTCACATTGTGAATTACCTTGTTGTAGGTGAAATTCCGAAGGAGTGGAGCGCACAAGATAAGAGAATGGTTGAGGTACGTAATTTTTATTGGGATGATCCCAATCTTTTTAAATATTGTCTCGACCAAATTATTAGGAGGTGCGTTCCTAATGATGAAATCACTAGTGTCTTAAACTTTTGTTATTCTGAAACTTGTGGTGGGCACTTTTCTATAAAGAAAACCGCTGCAAAAATCTTACAGTGTGAATTTTATTGGCCCATATTGTTTAAGGACACTAATAATTTTTGTAGGACATGTGAAAGATGCCAAAAGTTGGGAGCCATTTCTCGTAGGAACATGATACCTCTTAACCTCATTCTTGTTATTGAGATCTTTGATTGTTGGGGTATAGACTTCATGGGCCCATTTCCCCTATCTTTTGGTAATCTTTACATATTAGTTGATGTGGACTATGTGTCCAAGTGGGTTGAGGCCGTGGCGTGTAAAAAGAATGACCATAGGACCGTTGTAAAATTTTTGAAAGAAAATGTCCCATCTAGATTTGGAACACCACGAGCCATCATAAGTGACCAAGGAACCCACTTTTGTAACAAACCCTTTGAGTCCCTAATGTTGAAATATGGAGTAATCCATAAAGTAGCTACATTGTACCACCCTCAAACAAGTGGTCAAGTGGAACTAACCAATAGGGAGATTAAGCAAATTTTAGAAAAAACGGTTAGCCCCGACCGTAAGGATTGGTCCTTACGTTTGTTGGATGCACTTTGGACTTACCGTACCGCTTTTAAAACTCCTCTTGGTATGTCCCCTTACCGACTTGTTTTTGGTAAACCTTGCCACTTGCCGGTAGAACTTGAGCATAAAGCCTATTGGGCTATAAAAGCTTTTAATTTTGATTTGGATGAGGTCGGCAAGTTGAGAAAACTCCAATTGAATGAATTAGAGGAGTTAAGAAACGATGCATATGAGAGTTCTAAAATCTACAAGGCAAAGATGAAAATTTTTCATGACAAAAGGATTTTGAGAAAAACCTTTGAAGTGAACCAAAAAGTGTACTTGTATGATTCTAGACTCCATAAGCATCCGGGCAAGTTGAGGTCTAGGTGGGATGGTCCGTATGTAGTGAAGCGTGTTTTTGGAAATGGGGCCATTGAGGTAGATGATCCTAGGGATGGGCTGATTTTTAAAGTAAATGGACAAAGACTTAAGCCCGCCCTAGATAGGTTTGTGCCCGAGGAAGAAACAATTTCCTTGGAGGATCCTGTTTATCGAGATGAGTAGATTTTTCGGAGTCTACCTTTTACTTGTACCATATTTTGCTTTGTTTTTGTTTGGTGGAGTTAACATTTTGCAGGAAATATCATTGGAAGTTTCTACGCCACAATTTAGGTGCCTTCTAAACCTTCTTATACTATCATGTTGTATATTTTTGAAACATTGAGAACAATGTTGAATTTAGGTTGGGGGGTGGGATAGTAATTTTTTAGAGAACTTCCCATACATATGTTGAAGTGTTGAAATTCTTGCATGCTTGTTGTGTTTCCCATTCATTAACATCTTTTTGCTTTTGGTAAATATTAAAAATAAAAAAAAAAATCTTTTTGATGTTTAACGTTATGCAATATGTCTTGAAATAATGAATTCATATGCTTTGATTGTGCTATCCTTGAGGATGTATTGAGCATTAGTTTTGATTTAAATGTCATTAGTGAGCTTAAAGGCTTGAACGCATGAGCATTTGATTGAGAAATTTAAATTCTGTCCTTTGATGCTTGATTTTTGGGTAGTGAGATTCCACATGTTTCTTTGAACCTCACAAGCACACTAGTACATGGTTGTGGGGTATGAAAGCCAAACATGAATGTTTAAAATCTTAAGACTAGTTGGTTGACTTGTTGGTTGTGAAATCCTTGGCATGGTTTTGTGTATTGTAAATTTCCTAAAAAAAAAATAAAGGAAAAAGAAAATTGGTCATCTTGAGCTTATACTGAGTAACCGAGCCTCTTGCCTAGCCAACAATGACTGTTCGCGTCAAAAGGTAAAGGTTTGGAATGGTCAATATAGTGTGGGTGACTAGTTTAGTTTCGTAGCCCTTTTGACTTGAGTTAGTAAGTCCTTAGGGGTGTCTTTACACCTAGTACCCATTGAGCCACCTGGTTTGAGAGTCATTGGTCGAACACTCGATACACGAGTCGATTAGAGAGCTTAAGGGAGCTAAGCATTGTGCAACCCACACAATAAAATAAAAAATGATGATGCAAGTGTATATAAGCAATTTAATAATACTTTTTATGCCTTGGTTGTTTCATGTGACAAAGAATTCTAGCAATCTCTAAAGGACTAAGCCATTTATGATGGAATTGTTTGAAGCCCCATATCCATGAGCTAATTCACTTTACACTAAGGATGTGTGTGGCATTTTACTATTTGAGCATGAGCAAATTCAGATAGAGTTTAAATTTTTCATAATTTGGAGATGAAGTTTGTATTTTAAGCTTGCTCATGACTGAAAACCATTGTTTCTGTGATTTTGCTTTCCCTTTGATAACATGATTGACATTGTTTGAAATAAGTCAAGACTGAGCATGTTACTTGAGAAACAAAACGTTTGTGGGTATCGTTCTGGTAAGCCCTCACAAGACTATAACTCGTCCACTAGGGACACCTAGGGATTTAAAGGCTTGTTGCATGAGCTAAATGCAATCGAGAGTGCCAGCGAAAGTGGTATAGTTTAGGTTTATTTTCTTTTGAATTGTTTTTAGGTTTGCTAGAGACTAGCAAAATTTAGGTTGGGGGATGTGATAAGTCATGAAATATGACTTATTAAGCTCATTTTCTAAGGTTTTTAATAGAATTATTTTGCATTTTATTTTTAGTTGTATGCAAATCATTGCATTTATTTTATTTCATTACGTTGTATAAAAATAATTTATTTACATGCATTATTTTAATTTTATAAAGTCTAAATTTTATGTTATGTTTTAGGTGTAAACTAGTGCTGAAAAAGAAAAAGAAAAGAAAAGAAATGAAAAAAAAGAAAAAAGAATAGAAGAAGAAGAAGGCCAGCAAGCCCACAGGCTCACCTCTCCCCTTTCCTACTCGCGCTGCACTGGATCACTCCTCAAATAATTGAATTCACGTGGGAGGCTTGGCTGGTGTGTCCAACGGATTACATGTCTCCTTTTGTTGCCGCATTGCACTAGATCATGGCTCAAAAAGTAACCTTAAATGAATTGCGTGACCTGTAGCCTTGGTTGGTGCCGTGGGGTGCAATGGCTCTTTTTAAGCCGAGATGCATATGATCAGGACTCCCTTTTGGAGCCCTAAGTAAAGCGTGTTCTCTTCAACAGTAGCAGCCGCTTGAGATTTTTTGGCAAAGACTCTTTTTCCTTTTTTTTTCTCTCTAGTTTTTTCTCTAGAATTGATTTCTTTAGTCTTCTTTTTGTAATTTCTTGGCCATGATTGGCTAGACAAATTGCTTGGGCTAAGGGGGAATCCGAATTTGTAAGGTAAACTAATTTCTTTTAAATCCATTTTGAGTTTCAATGTTTAAGATTTATTCTTTGATTGTTCTCATCTTCTTATTATTTGTGGTTTTATGATTTGAATCTTTTCATGAGTTCAATCATGTTTTTCTCATAGTTAAGTAAAGATTTTAGTTCCATTAAACCTAAGAGCTTTTAATTTCATTGGATATTACTTTTTACTGCACTGTGAGAGTGTCGATTTTAGGTTTTTCCAACGTAGTTATTTATTATGTGTTTAAATCAATGAACAATCAAATAGTATCTTTAATTTAGATTTTATTGCAAATGTTCCAATTGAGGGTTTGGGATGTGAAACCCCCAATTGTGTAATTCCATGGATTTAAATTGAATTAATTTATCTTAGTAAATTTGAGGAACCCAAAATCCTAGCAATTTTTAGATTTGAGTTTCTTTACTTATTTAAATTGTGAGTTTTCAAAACAACCAAAACATTTTTTTGATTTAATTTCTAGTGTTACGTGTTTATTTTAAAATCCCTCTCTCTGGGGTACGACAACCCACCTTACCATATATACTACCATTTTACCTTATACATCCACACACATATTCATTCATATTAAATTTGATTAGACTCCATTAAAGAACGACATTTTGGAGGCCGATCAGTACTTAATAACTTTGTCAGGGTTCTTGACTTTTGGGATAAGAGTAATAAAAATGTGATTTATAGAAGGGAGGATAGTACCCGAGTTTAGGCAATGAAGCACGGCTTGAGTAACATCTTCGCCTACTACATTCCAGTAACACTAATAGAAAACAGGTGACATCCCATCAGGCCTTGGGGACTTCAGTGGAGCTATCTAGTGCAAAGCTTTTTCTACTTCTCTTCCCGTGAAAGGTTTTGTTAACCTCACATTCATCTCCTCCGTAACACTTCGGGGAATTCCATCTAATACTGTTACAACATTTTTCCAGGGGTGAAGCTGTAAATAGTTACATAAAATAATCAACAAATCTAGCTCCAATGTCTGGTTGCTGAGTCAATAAGTCACCCTCCTCTGATCGTATCCCAATCAGTTGATTACGATGTTGTCGATGTGTGGCGCGACTATGGAAATATCGTGTGTTTTGGTCTCCCTCTTTCATGCACTGTGTTCTAGAACGTTGATGTCACATTCTTCCTTTTTGTAACAACAGGTTATTGATTTCATAACGAAGGTTTTTGACACATTCATGGTCGCCCCCCCCCCCCCCTCACACTATCTTGTTCCGTTTGACACAAAAGATCTCGCTTTTCTCTCAATTGCTTTGTGATACTGCTAAAACTTACACGACTCTGGCGGGTTAACTTGACACAGCAACGAGAGAGTTTTGTTTGGACCTGGGCTATTGGTGGGCCCCAGCTTGACTCTGCCATGCATCCGTAATAATTGGTTCACAGCCATTGTAGGTTCGCCACATGTCTTCAAATTGGAATGGTTTACGGCGTTGCTGGTGGTGAGCAACCGGGGAGAGATTGATCCAAAGAGGTTTATGATCCGAGGCAAAACTATCCAAGTGATGAATAATGACATCCTTGTGAAGCAACATCCACTCATTCGTAGCCATGGCTCGGTTTAACCGAACCCAAGAGGTAGTAGCACCTAATCTAT
>OU015767.1:4205346-4303389 GCA_907173295.1 Fagus sylvatica | reverse complement strand
GTACAGAGGGAGTATTATTTCATATTTTCAATTCATTGCCTAGCTTTAGTGCTAAATATGGTCTATATTTGTTATAATTACGTGATGTGGGTGGGTTAAGAAATCTGCATAGAGTTGCATATGTGGTGCGCTTTAGGGTTTGAAAACTTCTGATTTTAGGGTTTGGAATGGTGGAGGAAAGGATCTAGGACTTGTAAATTGATTTTGATTCGAATATATGGGACATAAAGGCAAATAAGGGCTATTCTTAGAAGAAATAGGTTGGTGGAATTTTCTGGAAGTGGCTAGAATGGATTTTTCAAGGCTTGTTTTGATGGCTTATTTTGTGGCTAGGCTAGGGATAATTTCAAGGGTTTTAATTGGGTAAGAAAGAGGGGTATAATTTATGGTTGCAAATAGTTTTATGGAGCAGATAGAGTAATTAAAATGAATGAAAGAGTTCTCATAACATGGAAAAGGAAGTACTTTTAGTATGATCACATTGTATGATCGTGTTCGCATACGAAACAATCCTTAACTATAGTTGCCTATTCCAATTATGTGGCCTAATTTTCATCCATCTACAACTTTTTAAAATCGATTTAAGATATTAAAGTTGGATAAATATATTCCAATTATGCAGCCTAGTTTGTCCATCTACAACTTTTTAAAATCGATTTAACAAATAAAAACATCATTCAATCTGGGTAAAGATGGAATTAAGTTAAAGCTTGGAATAGCAATGAGGGGATTTTTAAATTGATTAGTAAGAAATACCAACGGTAGAATAAAGACTTCTGTTCAAAGGTGGGTAAGCTCATAGTTTTAAAAACTGGACTGAACCAGCTAGTTTGACCAGTTGAACTGTGTACTGGTCCTATCCACATTCAAAAACCGAAAAAGTCAACCATCTGTCAAACTGGTTCAACCAGTCAAAACCGGTTTTGACTTTTTAACTATTAATTTATTTTTTACTTATCCCACCAGAAAAAAGTAAGCTTATATGCATTACTTCTTTTTACAATGGAGTAAATGAGCTAAGTAAGAAACTCAACATTGAACTAAAGAATTTTAGGCCCATACAAAAGCTAGTATAAACATTCAATGTTTAAATTTCTTGATGGAGTTTGTTTCCTTTATAATGTTATTCCAAAACATGAAAGTATTTTATATTGCAGTCAATATCCTTGAGAGAGGTGGAAGATGTTAAATCGTTGGAGGAGAAGTTGGGCCGGACACTGTCAAAGAGAGAAATGAGTAGAATAGGTGTAAGCAAACTCAGATCATTCTTGGAAGAATTGCTGTGGAAAAGGTACATGTTTTTCTTTCTTTTACATTTTATTCTTTCCCCCTATTCTAGTCAAAGTACTCTTAGTTTTCCTACAATATTCTATGGCTAAATATTTGCTAAGATTATGCTTGCAAGGTATATGGATAACGTTCCAATGATCATTCCGCTTCTTGAAAAGGAGTACCACAGCACAACAAGAAAGCTGAACGAAATTAATCGGGAACTCAGGTCTCAAGTTGAACTCATAAAATGTGTTTTTGGTATTTGTTTGTTTTGAGAGGCAATATTAGACAAAGAATTAAATTTTGGCTAAATGGAACTTCCTCATTCCATAATAATGGTATGGAAGGTGAGGTTGTGGGTTCAAGACTCATTGGGTGCATATGTAACTTACCACTAATAATAGAAAGAATCTTTTATTTATTTTATTTTATCTTATTTTTATGTGCAGCACCTTGGATGAAGTAAAATTAAAGGAGAAAGGAAGAGCATTTCATGATCTATTCTTGACCAAGGTCTCAATTAGGCCCCTTCACTCTCTAGTAGTCATATTGATTATTAGTGCTGCCAAGTGCCAATATCTAATTTTCGTAGGTGGCTTCATATTCCTGAATGAGGACAGAGTCTTGCAATGGAAAGAGGGTGCATGAATTATTAAGGAAATGCTTAGTTTGTGGTTAGATTGTACTTGAAGAGTACGTTAAAGTCCATATAATACGAAAATTGTTAATAAAAAGTTGGCTAAATTACAAATTACACCTTCTAACTTTGGTTGGAATTCAAGTCAGTCCTCTAACTTTATTTATTTATTTTTTTTATTTCAGTCTTCTAGCTTTGGTCAAAATTCAAGTCAATCCTCTAACTTTAAGTTTTAATATTAATTTCAGTCATCTAACTTTTATTATTCTTTCCAAATTACACTTTCTAATTTTATTAGTTTTATGATTTTGTTACCAAAATAATGTCGCTTTTGGGCACTTAACGACAACCTATTTAATAGAAGTGGACGGAGAGATTGAATTGAAAAGAAATGGAAGTTAAAGGACTGAAATGAAAAAAAAAAATCTTAGAGGATTGAAATGAATTTGAATAAAGTTAGAGGGTGTACTTTTTAATTTCGCCAAAAAATTCCCCCATAGAGCATACAATGTATGTATTAAACAAAAAAAGAAAAAAAGAAAAGAAAAGAAAAAAGAAGAACACAAATGAAAGGTGGAAAAAAGCAGTTTCAATATTATTGGCATGTTTTACACCCACTTGCATGAATATATCTATCTTGGATATTGGCATTGTTACTGTTACAATATTATTATCCCTATTCAAGCTTATCCATTCTAACTAACTATGCTTTATTACTCAGTTGTCGTTGCTATTGAAAGGGACAGTTGTTGCACCTCCAGATAAATTTGGTAAATCTTGATGTTGCTTACCATGGACAACTTAAACATATAATAGATATTATCATTATATGGTCTTCATTAAACTGAAATTACCCTTTCATTTGAATGTTTTTGTTGTTTTTTTTTTCTTTAAATTGTTTTTCTTACGTTGCTTTGTTTGAATCTGAACAATTTGTTTCTTTCTATTATAGGTGAAACACTACAAGATGAGAGAATTAATGGAGGGGCATTTGTTGCTTCTGATGGTGTTCAGTTTCCTCACAAGCTAATACCTGTAAGCCATAGAATTGTCTGACATTAGACATTTTAATGAGCTGAAGCTTTTGTATATTTCCGTGGCACACATAACTCAACACACGTACTTGGCTGAAAAGCTGTGTGCCTTTCTCTTTTATAGTTATTTTTGATATGTGTCTTAGTTTTCAATATTTCCTATTTTATTTTCCTTGCATACTTGTTTAGTCTATTTCTTTCTATATTAATGTGGAAGGAGCAAAAAGGACAAAAGGAGGAAAAATTATGTGGGTGGAAGTTATGAGGAACGGCATGATTATTAGAGATTTAGCTTAGGAGATTCGTCCTAAACATGGTTGAGTGTCATAAAAACATTCATGTGGCTAACCCCAATTAGTTGGGGTTAAGGTTATGTTGAATGAGTTGAGTTGATTTTGTAAATTTTGCTTTGTGATTTGTCATGACCGGAGGATGTACTAGCCACATTTGTGTGATTCCACAAAAAGACTAGTCATGACTTGGAGTTTCCCTTAATTGCTTATATAGCTTAAGTTGACCTAAGACATGCTTGTTTGAAACTCAGTACATGCCTGCACAACGCTTTCACATTCCAAGTCATTGGTGACTCCCATTTCATCCTTAGTAGGGAGTGTAGGGAGTACCACAATCTCCTCCCACTCAAATCCATGATGTTCTCGTTGGCTACATATGCTAATATCTAAAAGGACTAATCACAATTGTAGCTTCCCATAATCACTTATATAGTTAGATTGATCTATTACACTTCCAATGAGAGATGAAGTACTGCATAATTACCTTCCAATTTATAGAATTAAATGGGTCATGTGATTGATAGATAAAGAGATTTTCTTCTCAGTGATACCAATATGTGGATAGGTGTTTTAGTGAACTACCATTTATGGAATGATATAGTTTATTGTTTCTCAAACATTTAAGAGTTTCAAGAAAATCCATATAGACCTTGGGTGTGATTTGTATGTAGAATGCGGGAATGCGTCTTTATGGGGGTGCACAATATCACCGTGCCATGGCTGAATTTTGTTTTGTAGTTGGAGGCATTAAATGCCCTCCAATTACACGGGAAGAAATTGTAAATGCTTGTGGAGTAGAAGATATTCATGATGGAACAAACTACTCAAGGTAATGATGGTTTTCTAATTTCATGTAATATGTGGGATAATTGTTTCTAGATTGTAATAAATATTTGTTTAATTTTCCCAATTGTCCCTTTTCTTTCTTCTTTCTTTTTGTGATAAATCAGGACTGCTTGTGTAATAGCTGTTGCAAAGGCTAGGGACACATTTGAACCTTTTCTTCATCAGGTGATAATTATTATTACCTTTCAATATATTATTTATTTATTTTTGTGGTTGTCTTAAGCTGTCACATGCAGTGGAATAAATCTGCATGGTTTCGTTACATTTTTGAAAGTATAATTCATCAACAAAATCTCAGTATGCACGTAATTTTGTGAGAGGATTGCATTCAAACTAGATGGGGGGGCTTATTATTAATCCAAAACTTAGAATTACTACATCCTTTTTAATGCAGTGGTGGATTGAATGAATAAATATTAATGTTATTATGGTGTTAAGATATTTGAAAGAGGAGGTTTACTGAAGAAAGCTGGATGCAATGTGGTGCGGATAGAAGATATAGTCCCCCAATTACGTATACCTTTTTTTGATTGGTAAGTTACACACATACCAGTCTTGAACCTACGACCTTACCCACCATCCCATTATTATGGGTGGAGGAAGTACCAGTTGAGCTATGACTCATTGACATAGACAGAAAAAGATAGCTCCAACCAATGAACTTGTATATAGAGCCTACTATTAGTTGGGCCTAAGGCATAATCAATTAATATCTTGGATTTATTTTATATACATATAATTTGTTAAACTTTATTTTCTTTTCCTACTTGGCTTGGGGATTTAATTCCTTTTCCTATTAGGTTAGTAGAATTAATTTCATTGGTTAAAATTGTTTGCTTTTCTTACTAGGAAAATAAGTTTGGAACTCTATCTAAAGAACCTAAAGTAAGGTTCAATATTGTTTTATTGTTTGCTTGAGTAATAAAATTTGTTGTTCGATATTTTTTTCTTCAATAGGTTGGTGTTGATTCTGGGGAACCCTAGGCGCTAATTTTTGGGTTTATTTTATTTCTTTATGCTCTTGTTGACTCTCAATTCCTTTGAGAATTCATGTTGCATCAGTTTTGATTCAATATAAAATTTAGGCATATACTTGTTGACATCATATGGAATATAAAGTAGGGGATTATGTTATTCTTCGAATTAGGTACGAATGGTTTCCGTCGAAAACCGTTAAGAAATTGCAAGACCGTTCAAAGTATTGAAACGGGTTGGCCGAAATGCATATGTCATTGACCTTCCATCTAATTATGGCATTAGCTCTACTTTTCATATAGAGGATTCGGTTGCCTATAAAGGTCCCAACAGTTATCCCAGATCCCTATGCTTGATCTTGAACCTATAAATCATCCACCAGCACGTAAAGACATATTGATGCTATTTTGGATGAGCATATTGTTTCTACCAGGAATCGAGGAATTCAACGCTTCTTAGTTTATTGGAGGGACGACTAGATTTTGATTACTCGAGAAGAGTTGCAATAGATTGATCCAGACTTGCTTGAGCATTATTAGAGCTGCTAGGAGTCACACTCAACGGGTTTGAGTTTCTCCCACCTCGGGGCAGTTGGTGTGAACACAAGATATAGGCCCCTAATTACACATACTTATAGACATAGATACAAGAAGATAACCCAACCAACGTCCTTGTAGATGAGATAGAGCCTGCTACCAGTTGGGCTTAAAGGCATAACCAGTTAATGTCCATGATTTATTTTATTTACTTTATGCAATTGGTTAAACTTTTTTTCTTTTCCCAGTTTGGTTTAAGGATTTATTTCTTTTTCCCACTTGGTTAGTAGAAAGTTTTTTTTTTTTTTTTAAATAGCTTGGTACTAATTCTTGGCAACCCTAGGTTTTGATTCCTAAGTTTTGTTTTCTCTTGCTTGATGCTGATTCTTATGTTTATTTATTTTTTCTGGATTTGTTGGCTCTCAATTCCTTTGAGAATTTGTGCTGCATCAAAATGGTTGAGTGTGTAGCTGAAGGAGAGATTTGTGCAATTCAAATGAGAAAAAAACTTGCTAATTGGCTGTGTTTTGGATCCTTGATGAGACATCTCATTGATATTATAGCGAGTAGTGTAAAATGGGTAGGCATCCAATTATTGTTCTTTCTCTAGGCTATTGAATATTGAATTCCTCCTTGTACTAAAAGTTTTCACCCTACTATTAGAATTTTCCATGTGATCTTCTCAACCAGTGTCATTTGAAGCTCAAATTAACTAATAGAAGTTCGTTTAAGATCTGGAATATGCTAAGGGAACATTCTTCAGAGGGTGAGAGAATAACTCATCCCAAGGGAGTGCCTTGTGAGAGTGACATGTGTCTAAAGGGATATCTGAGCTTGCTCTCTTCATAACAGCTATATGCCTATACCCCTTTTTAGGATTTATTGTTTAATTAATTGCTGATAGTTACGGTAAAGCATAGTTGGTCTTATGGTGGTTTCATAAATTTTTCCTTTACTAAGCTGAGGTTGCCAAGAGCTTTGTAGCTCAACTGACATTGACTGGTCTCTTTTATGAGAACTAGGGCTCAAATCCCCCATCTTCCAATTATTGAATTATAAAAAAAAAAAAAAAGGATGAGGTTATGAAATTTCACCGTTCATACTATGCAATTTTTGTATTTCGTATTTATTAAATGTTGAGATTTATTGGAGATGAGAAGATTAAACGGGAGAAAGTATGGAAATAGTATCTGTCCTAGTGGGTGATCATGAATAGTACCTGTTTGAGCGGGAAGTAGGTTAGACTAATCTCATTAATTAAATTCATAAACCAAACTTGAATTCTTTGTGGCAATTAGTGTTATAATGACTTCATGTTTTCAAGATACTGTTTTGATGCTCATTATTGTTCAGCGAGATGTACCAGATAAGATTGGATTCTTTCTTGTCATCGAATGAATCTCCAAAAGGGCATCCACATGATTATTATGGTAATTTAGGAACTCTTTATTCAATGGTTTAATGATGGTCAAAATTTTGTTACTATTATAATTTTGATTGGTAAGTTACACATGCCACAAGTAGGTTTTGAACCCATAGCATCAACCTGCACTGCTTATTGAAGAAGGAAATGCCATTTGAGTTTGAACTTATTGCATTTGTCGATTGTTAGTCAAAATTGTCTTGACCAATCTCTTATTGTTTTCTTTTGGTTTTTGTTTTTCCTGTCTACTGCTTCTATTCATGTTATTTGTGAATGAGATTGGCTATATTCCTTAATATTTACGCTTCAAAATAAATATTTGTGCATGCATTCGATGAATTTTGTATAATTTTTATTTTTTCTCACAAATTACAAGGTTTAGTTTCTGGCTTCCTTATTGTTTGTTTCTATGGAAAGCTAATATTTCTCACTTCCTGTTGCAGTTGGGTGGTAGACTGCTGCATATTCTGAAGAGATTGCTTCCTATCTCTGTTTATCTTCTTCAAGTATGGGCTCTGTCTGTTTGTGGATTCACGTTTTTCGTCCCTTATGTTTATAGACCACAAAAATATAATATTTTTATTTGTCCTAAATTATTATATTGTAATTTACTCATCCTATATTAATTGGTTTCAACAGAAAGACGGTGAGTATCTAAGTGGCCATGAAGTGTTTCTCAGGCGTGTTGCTACTGCCTTTAACAACTTTGCTGAAACTACAGAAAGAGCTTGCCGTGATAAGTAACCACTTGCCTCTGTTACAATTATATTATTTTGATTATATCTTGATTTTTTAATTTATTTTTATAACCTGCCAATATATGATTCCCATACAGCAATGGCCCTTGTCTTGATACAAAAAATCTGCTTTAAAACATCAACATACTATAAAAACGTTACAGCTTTGGAACTTAGAGACAACAGTGAATTTTGAATATGTGAAAATTTTATTTTTTTATTCATTCTCCAAGTATTCACGACCTACAATTAATTTCATGTCAATTTCTCTATTTCTTATTGTGCAAGAATTTACTTCTTTGGCAATAATACCATAACATTTCAGGCATTGCATCCATGCCTTGCAGTGTTGAATTTTAATTTTTTTGCATACGCTGCTAAAATGTTGTTTTGGAGTTGGAAGCATCATGGAGCATTAGAGATCATCGTCATATATGTTGTGAAAAAATATACCACCCAGTCCTAATACCACTCTAGAAACTCATCCCATTTAGTCATCTCACAATTAGAGTCCCCCCCCCCCCTCCCCCCGGTTCTTTCTTGTACTTCAATCTTACACTCTCCACCAAAGCAGTCCATCTTCATGGCAAACCTCTACAACCACTACATAATAGTGCATCATTGATGACAAAAACTCTTATCCCTTAAACCCCTTCTTGAATCGGTTTAGGAACCACCTTCCGTTTTACCAAATGATGTTTAAACTTATTATCCTTCCTATTCCAATGAGAATCCTATTAGTCTTTCTCAAGTCTATCACTAACTGAAGCTGGTATAGGAAAAAAGGTGCGTACAATAGGTCAGCAGGCTTTGAAGCTTACTTTTAATAGCTTACTCCTTCTGTGAGATATTGCCCTTTCCAAGCTGACAATCTCCATTCATACCTCTGGACACATATCATCTTATTTGGTTAATTCCTTAGAAGATGACTCAAAGGTAAGTAGATACTATTGGATGTCTGTTAATCTGAAGCATGTATAGGATAGAAGCAGCACATAGTGTGTGGTATGTCATTTTTCTATGCCCTTTCAATCAAACAACATAAGGCCCAATTGGGGTTTGATTTCTTTCAAGTATATAGAGATTTATGATACCTACTTGCTTTCCCATGGGAAGAAGGTGGGGAATTTAGCCTAGTATCTCTAGCAGAACCCCCTTGACACTTTACAAGTGGGTTAGCTGACAGCCTATGGTGCACATTGTTAAATTATAAATGGTGCACTTTGTCAAGCTGTTGAGTTTTGCAAATACATCTAAAATTATCTTTGCATTTCTCTTTCTGTGCTGGTTTGCCCCCTGCTTAGTTAAGGAAGCTTTTACATTATATTTAAGTGGTCTATGTAAATATGCTTCTCGTGAACTTTTTTCACTTAATTTACATTTAAGGGGTTAATTACAAATTTTCACCATCTGGTTGGGTAGTTTCGAATTACCTCCCTGACTTTTGAGTCTTGTGGTTTGGACTAAATGAAATCATCATATTTTCCATCCTAATTGATGAATTTTCCCGTATTACCCACACTTTTTGCTGATAACACGAAATTTAACTCTCAAATGTGACTTAAAGCTGTATGGAATAGGCACAAAAATAACGACTGTTGTTGGATTTGAAAGCTAAGCTCTATTCCTGCCCCATTCTAAGGTCCAAATGAAATCGTCATATTTTCCATCCTAATTGATGAATTTTCCCGTATTACTCACACTTTTTGCTGATAACACGAAATTTAACTCTCAAATGCAACTTAAAGCTGTATGGAATAGGCACAAAAATAACGACTGTTGTTGGATTTGAAAGCTAAGCTCTATTCCTGCCCCATTCTAAGGACTAAATTCCATGTTTCATGTGACACGTGTCACCAGGGATCTGTCAATTGGGACGAAAATATGACAATTTCATTTTGATCCAAACCATAGGGAGCTTTAGTGACAGTTTCTAAAAGCTAAGGAGGTAATTAAAATTACCAGGAGGTAATTTGTACTTATATTTTTTTTAATTCTGTTGATGATATTGGGAAAGAACCTGAAAGTTGTAATTTTTCGTCAAAGAATATCTTAGGTTCTGCCTTTTCCACATTTTCCATATGCTCAGGTGTTCAGGAAATGTTCTAGGGTATTTTGTGTACATGATGCTTATTTAACATCGTCTGTTGTGCTTTTGTCCTGATACCTACTCCCATTGTTCAAATTGTTTTGCTGCAGATGTATGGAGGATTTAATAAGCACCACCCGTTACGTCACTTGGTCCCTCCACAATAAGGTTAATATGGTTTATTTGTGAGGCATTCAAATTGCCATGAAAACAGCCTATCCAACCCCTCTTGGCTGCCTTTTTCATGGCTTTTTTAATTTTTTTATATCAGCCTATGCTAAGTATATACCCATTTCTAGGATTATACATATGCATGGATAAATTTTTTCTTTTTTGTCACTTCAGGTGATGGCGTAATTTTGTTTTCTTGTGTTTATTTTCTATTTTTGATTTTTGATTTTTGATTTTTGATTTTTGATTTTTGATTTTTTTTTTTGATTTTTGATTATTTTTGATTATTTTTGATTTTTGAGTTTTTATGAATATGTATATGTATCTGTTTGTGTTTAACATTTTTGTATACTGCTTTTGGAAAGGATATATCTGTGCCTTGAAACACTAAATAAAAGAGTATTGCCATTGCATGTGCCTTCAAATGCTAAAGAAAGAGTATAACATCACATGCATATGTATGAGCGTACGTAATGTAGGCATTTCTATAGTGCATATGGAAAGGATATCTTTGTGCTTTTGATTGCTAAAGAAAACTGGATACAACACCATTTATTTGTTGCGATGTGACTCTCAATGGCTATATTAAAGGCCAAGAACATGTAAGAGGTTGCTAGTTTCTGCCATTAATTTGCTCTACTAATCATGTCACTGTTGTCAAATTTTTAGAATCGGGCTGGGTTACGTCAATTTTTAGACTCATTTGGAGGAACAGAACAGTCCAACACAGGCAGTAATCCTTTGTTTGCTGGTAATGCCCCTGATTCATCATTGGGGTCTGTCGCCTATGAGAAGCAGGACAATAAGCCAAGGGAGGATGTAAAACTCAGTCATCTGGCCTCGGGCACTGACTCAAGCTCTTCTATCCAGGCAACAGAAACAAAGCTGGCTGACCTTCTAGATAGCACACTTTGGAATCGGAGGCTTGCTCCATCATCTGAAAGGATTGTTTATGCTTTGGTTCAACAGATATTTCATGGCATAAGAGAATATTTCTTGGCATCTGCAGAGTTAAAGGTTGGTTATATATATCCTGTTTGCTGGTCAATGTTAGATTAGTTCAATGGAATTTATAATAACTGAGTGATGAGGGAAGGAGTTTTAATTGGATGGACATTTCAAGCATGGTTATGAAGACTAATGTTTCATCTTGGGTAAAATACAAAAATCACTCCTAGGATTTGAGCTAATGACAAAAACTATCAGGTCTTCTTGGAAATATCTCGTTTGCCCCTTAATGCAAACAACATTTAACACCGTTTTTGTACTTTTCTCCAAAAACTACAAATTTCACAATTGCTGAGATAATAAATTGTGATTGGTGTATAATAGAGTAATGACAATGTGAAAGTGATGTTGCATTAATTACAATCTCTCATCTCAACAGTTGTGAAATTTGTTGTCTCTGTAGCATTGTTGTAGAAATAAAAATCTCTATCTACATTCTGGTCTATTAGATTACAAATTAGGTTTTGGGGAAAAGTACACAAACGGTGTTAAGTTTTGTTTCACTTAAGGGGCAAACTGGATATTTTAAAAAAAATTTCGTAGTTTCTGTCATTAGCTCATACCTCAAGGGTGGTTTTTGTATTTACCCTTTTATTTTCTTCACAATACATATGAAGATTTCCATTTTTTTACCCTTCAGTTTGTGTTTGTAAATATTTTCTGCATTTTATTACATGTCATGCTTCTGTCTGTCTTTATGCAGTTAATTTTTTTCCCTGCTACATTGTTTAGTAGCTAAATTATAGATTTGACGCATCACAGCACATATAAAGGAAAAGATATATGGTTTTGTATATATTTTGATGAATTCTCTTCCATGCCTTATTTTTATTTTTCCCATTATTTCTTATTTACGTGTATCTTTTGCAGTTCAACTGCTTCCTTCTAATGCCGGTTGTAGACAAGTTGCCTGCACTCCTTCGAGAGGACTTGGAATCTGCTTTTGAAGACGACATGGATAATATTTTTGACATCACTAACTTACAACACTCATTGGGCCTGCGGAAGCGAGATACAGAGATTGAGCTGAAAAGGGTATTCTAATTATATTTCCTTTTCTGTTTCTAGACTATCAATTTTGGCATTTGCCCTCTTTCTCTCCTTTGTTTGACCAATGTGCTAGTGCTTTCTCAGATTAAGAGGCTTAAAGAGAAATTCAGACAAATACACGAGCAGCTTAGTTCGCATCAAGTCATGACGAAGCCATTCACGATTCCACCAAGTGATCCTGATCCAAAATGCTATTGAAAACAACACTCAGATGTGTGAGATGACATTATTCATTTGTTTGTTTTCTGTTGACTCTTCTCCATTATATAATTCTGAAAGAAGAATGATTGCGTAGTCATTACAGGAATTTTTATAATCAAACTAAAAATAATCTTTATTTTGCTTCTTGATATAATAGGGGTCATATGATTCTTAGATTATATCACTGTTGGATAATATATCACTAATATTTCATTTAGGAACTTGATTCTGAATGTGGTCACTTTTTCTTGATTATTATAAAAAAGGAAAACGAAGTTATAAATAAGGGAGTAAATCTGTGATGAATATAACTTTGGTGCAACGGTGTTTACTTTCCAAGGGTGGGTCTTTACCTTGATGAGGTTTCCATATCATAATAATAAAAAATAACATATATGTAACTTTGATTGATTGCCCAAAACCTTTTTATTTTATTTTTTTAACTTTTGGTGCTACCTAAACATCACCCCCCCCCCCTCTTCCCAGTTTTACTAATGCCAAACTATAGGACCAAGCTGTATGCCTTGAAAATCCACGAGAGAAAAAAATATAGGCTAAAATATGATTTAGCCCCAATAATTGGATAGTAAAAAACAAGGGCAGGGGTATTAAAGCTAAAAGTGTAAAATTTGGTTGGTTATTTTCATCAATTTACGAGCTAGGGCAGATTCATCAATTAGCCGGTCGAGGGTCACAATGGGAGGCGGGTGGGGTGCTATTTGTCATATTTGTTACCGTTATAGTGGTGACAGCAAGTTTACAAGGTTTGTGGTACAAAGTGTAACAACCCCATAGTTTTGAGTGGATTTCAGCAATATAACGGGAGAGTGAGAGAATGAGGGAGTTAACTTCACAGGTCAGGATCCTGATGGATCAATGCAATGGAAAGTAGGGTTGATCTTTGAACTTCCTGGTCATATATCATGAATTTACCATCTCAAATATATTAGCTTTTCTTCATAAAAGCAAATCAAATTAATATAGGTACTCTAATTGTCAGTGGACACAAAAAAACACAATTTGATTACCTCTATTTTCTTCTTTTGCATCTTGGAACTTCCATGGATTATTGTCTTCTCGCGCGGGGATTAGTTGTCTGTTGCAGCTTGCTAAGTCTAAAACCTTAATGCCATTCTGAGTTTGGCCTCCAACCCAACCATGATGCTTTGAGTTGCATCAATGGGCATGTACCAGATTCTAACATCTCCATTCTTCAGCTAAAGTTCCTAGCAACCCATCCTTTTATAATGCCTACTGATCGCTTATGGATAAGAGTATATATTAAACAGTTTACCCTAGATTCTTAAACTTCAAATATGCATAAATTGATGAGTATAATAGATTCAATGACAGTAGATTTCTGCTCGAAAGAAAAAAAAATATGACAGTAAATAGGTGCTGCAAAGGAATCTAATTGAAATTGAGTCACAGAAAGGACATGAGTACTTTAGTTTGCTACAACTGTCGAGAAATCTCATTAGCCATCTCAGGTACACAGTACACTGAATCAAAAGAACAAAGTCTTGCTTCTTTCTTCTATTCTGTAGTATCTAGAAGGTCACCCTCGTACCCGGATTATCAGAAACCTTCTTATCATAACTGGTGGAACTGTTACTCATAGAAGAGGTCATTCTACAAGATGAAGGATCAGAATCATCTGGGGAGATATCCCAATGTTCCATCATTGCCCCTGGAAATTGAAGGTGAATGTCTGGGGGTAAGGGAGGTAGGTTGGCATCTCCTAGTAGAAATTGGACTATTCTTCTTATACTAGGCCTGTAGTTAGGATGAGGATGAGAGCAAAGTAAACCATGAGTAAGTACAAGCTTGACTTCACTTAGGATATAGTCATTCAGTGTGGGATCAACAGCCCTGGTGATCTCTTCTTTGGAATGTAGTTCCCTAACCCAGTCCACCAGTAGCAGTTCTACGGCATTCTTCTGAGGCTTGAGTTGCCTCCTTCCACACGCTACTTCAAGCATTAATATACCATAAACATGCACATCTGTACTTGTTGTGGCTTTACCTATCCTGGTGAGTTCAGGGGCCATGTACCCTAGTGTCCCTACAATGTGGGTTGTTTGAGGATTGATCCCATGTTCATATGTCCTAGCCAAGCCAAAATCCCCAAGCCTTGCATCAAGATTTGCGTCTATTAGGACATTGCTAGGCTTTACATCTCTGTGAACCACTCTCTGTTCACATTCTTCATGGAGGTAAAGCAATGCTTGTGCAACACCAATGAGGATCTTGAACCTTTTCTCCCAAGTCAGTATTTTCTTCTTTCTGTGGTCATTGTCAAAGAAAAGCTTGTCGAGGCTTCCCCATGGGACATAGTCATAGACAAGGAGGAGCACATCTTGCCTTCTGCACCACCCATGTAATCGCACCAGATTTTGATGCCTCAATCGTCCCATGCTTGTTATTTCTGCAACGAATTCTTTCATTCCCTGATTAGAATCCTGAGCAACTCGCTTAATTGGCACTTCTAGCCCTGTATTAGGGATCACCCCCCGGTAGACTTTCCCAAATCCTCTAGACCCTACAAGGTTTCTCTCTAAAAACCCCCTTGTGGCAGAGAAGAGCTCAGAGTATTTGAATCTATGAGCTCCATATTCAATCTCCCAATCTTCTAAGATCTCATTCTCATTTCTTATTTTGTGCAGGACATGAAGAGCACCAGAGATCACCAAAATGACAATAGTAACACCAGCTAAAGTGATGCCTAGTGCAAATCCCTTTCTTTGCACAACCTTTTCTGTACCCGTAGAAAGAGATGGGAGCTTCATTGGATCTAACTCTTGTGCCCTGCCCCCAATCCTAAAGCTCCAGCCATGCACATTATGCATTGCTGAGATTGCACCAGTTGAGGCAGAGAAACCGGTGTACATGTAATTGTCTAGTACTAATGAGAGGTCAACCAGGTATGATATCAAAGGCCGATAAGGCTTTGGGATGCCAAGAGGAGAAATCGATACATTGATCAACATCTCTTGGCTATTATAATCAACCCACGCTTGAACAGAGTGACCACTCTTGAGGAAAATGGAATTGTTGTTGTTGTTGCCTGTGGAGTTGTAACAGGCTGCTGGCTTGGATATGTTGGAGACCAAGCTAGATATATCTATTCCTACATGGTTATCATTGATATCCTGGAAATCACTACTTTGGACGGTATCAAACTCAATTGCTAGAATTCGAGTGGTGAATTGGTTAGTAGTAGAATCATATGGAAGACCAAGATGTCGGTTTGGAAGGCAACCATTTAGTTGTTTAGTGGACACGAGAACAAAAGCAAGACCATGTCCTCCAAGATCAGAGTACTTGGGAACAATGGAAAACACAAAGTTAGTGCTAAAGGTCAAAACTGTTGATTTATTGTTGTTGTCTTTGGTTTTTTTGAATTGTAATGGAGATGGATAGATGGCATGCCCGAGGATCATAGTTGAATCATTTGTTATGACCAGTAGGCCATTGGATCTCAGATACGCAGCTCCATCTAAGCTTAAATTTGCTTGGAGAAATCCATTATGTACAAAATCAATCTCTGAACGTACTGACACTAAAATGAAGAGATGCAAAAAGAAGCCAATTAATGCTTCCATGTCAGATTTTTGAGAAGCTGTTAATGCTTCCAGATCTCTCTCTAACTTGGATCTTGGAATAAACTAACGGACTAAGAATGGAAACTAAGCACAGCCTATATCCTATGATGGAAAGGGATTTGCGCTATTTTTGGGAGGTTTTGACTCATATTGATGATTGGAGAGGAAGAGAAAGTACATGCAAAGAATGATTGCAGCAGAGAATGTTTGCAATGATATTTTTGGAGGGGAAATAGTTTGAGAATGACCAGATAAAAGCTCAAGTCAGGAGAATAACTAAATCGTACAAATTTATAGTTTGGTCAAGGTCGAACCATGCAACTGTTCGGTTTAGTCGGTTAAAAGATAGTTCGGTCAATCCTAAAATAAGCCAGGACTATTTTGGAATACAGCATTCAATGTATAAAATATCCAATGAAAAGAGCATTAAATGCATTTCCTGATCTAAACTCTAAACAGGCGGCAATGAACTGATGTCTGCTTTTCCATCCATAAATGCATAAAATATCTAGGCAAAAGAGTGTTGAACACGCCTTATACTTTAAACCCGGAATAGACAGAACTTGGGTTCTGGTGATTAAAATAATTTATTATGGTTGACAGAACTTGGGTTCTTGGATGAAATATGTAGTAACAAGTTGCTTAAATATTTCTGAACACTGGCAGAGTTGAAATATTGGGAAGAGGAATAATGAAATATCTAAAATATCCCATGATTGGAAGTAGGTATAAATAGAGCAAGAAGCAGCAATTCAGACTTACTTTTTTCATTCTTACAAAACAAATTTTCTTTTAACTCTGTTTCTGAGTTCTTGATCTTTTGATCCATAATTTGACTAAGGCATCGGAGAGCTAAAGGCCAACCCCCATTGGGTTGACTAAGGTTCTAACGATCCCTTCTGGGTTTAGTTTGTTTCTCATTGCAGGACTGACGGATGATGTTCAGACAAACCTCATAGGGACAGACTTCATATCTTCGGTTCAGCTTTTCTAACTGTTACATTTTATGTTCCTCCAACTGGCGCCGTCTGTGGGGAAAGCTTTCTTTAAAATAGAAGCCTGAAGACTTACGAGATCTGTTAGGATGTCTGGAGTACCGTCGTCCTCACGACATTCCCGCTGTGTAGTACATCGGGAATCAAAAATTTCTGCTCAGAAAGTCTCCTCCGAGACATCATTCAAGCCTTCATGGCACATCGAGGTATCATACAAACCTTCTGAAGAAGCCACTGCAGGAAGAGCTTCAATAGTGGCCTCATCACAGCACACCGACCCTAACGACAGATCGTTTGGGAGAACAGATCAATGGGCAACATCAAAAGAGCTCGGCTCATACAATTCCGGCAGGGGAAATGCTCGGTTTGGCTTAAACTACTCATCCACGGCATCACAGGCTGAAGACAGCGAGAGGATCATTTCTGAGCTGCGTCGAGAAATCCGTGATCTAAAGTAAGAAGCAAGAGGTCGTTTCCCAGCAAAAGAAAGGCCGAGGAACAGGGTGAATGCTTCGAAATGAAAAAACCCCGAACATACCACCTTGTCCCACAACTCGCGCAGTGAGGATTTTTCTGAGACCTCCTACTCTTAGTTGAAATCAAGGTCGTTGACACCCCGACCAGTTCCCAGAAAACCCTTGGAGTTAGGAGAGCATTCACGGTCTCGCCTGCCTCTCCACAGTGGAAGGGGTCTGCAAACGAAGGAACATACCTCTAGAAAAACTGCTCGTCCTGGAGGGCAGCACGTGGTCTGGAAAGCTCTTGATCTGGTGTCGTCCTCTCCTTTTTCCAGACAAATAGAGAGGGCCGAACTGCCCGAAAGATACACAGCTCCGCGTTTTGAAACATACAATGGCCGAACAGACCCAGTGGCCCACATAGGTCGTTATCAGCAAAGTATGGCCTTATCTCGCTACAACGACCCTCTCATGTGCCGAATCTTCCCATCAAGCCTTGGAGAAGTTGCACTGAGATGGTTCAATCAACTCGGCATATGAACAATCAACTCATGGGTCTAGATGGCCGAAGCGTTTGTGACGCGCTTTATCATTAACAGTTGGAAAACCAGGGAAATGGACGCCCTTCTCACTATGAAGCTCCAGGACAATGAGACTATCAAAGAATACTCAACCCAGTTTTGGGAGACATACAATGACATTGATGGGTGTGATGAAGAGGTGGCTGTTAGAACATTCAAACTAGGTCTGCCTCCTGGCACAGGCTTGCGTCAGTCTCTTACCAAGCGTCCCGCCTCAACCGTGGGGAAACTAATGCACAGGATTGATCAATTCATTCGGGTTGAGGAAGATGGTGGTGGAACCACATCAGTTTAGATAGCTGCCCAACCCAAGGTTATCACACCAAAACCTTTGGCTCGGACCAGTAACGCTATAAAAAGCCTGTCCAATCCATCAAATTTTGTGGCTCCTTCTTTTCGGGCTTTCGAAACAGTCTTTAAGGAACCAATTTATAAACTCATGGAGAAGATCAAGAGGGAACCTTTCTTTGTTTGGCCACTGAAATTGCTCGGAAAGCTAGACTTAAGAGATAGGAAACTCTACTGTACTTATCACAAGGACATGGGTCATTTGACCGAGAATTGTCACAAGCTGAAAGTTCATTTGGAACAGTTGGCATCGGCGGGACATCTTGATCAGTACATTGATACCAACCTGACCATTAGGAAAGAAGCAAGTCAGATGGTTCAGCAACCTGATTCCTCGGGAGTGGCATCTGCTGGGGTGATCCATGTTATTCACAATCCGCGATGCTCCACAGTTTCGCCGAAGTTTTACAGGTCCGAGATAAAGAAGGCGGAACACCTGAGGAGATCCTTCTCTATTACTGACTCTATTCATCCCGCCCTGATGTGTTCAGTAAATGGAGGTGCCAGGGAACAGACGATCTCATTTTCGGATAGTGACTTGAAGGACGTCCAGTTACCTCACAATGATCCCCTGATTATCACTCTAAGGATAGGAAACTATGATGTCCAGAGAGTACTCATAGATCAGGGAAGCTTCGCAGAGGTGATGTATCAGGACCTATACACAAAGCTTGGCTTGGGAGAAGCCGAACTAACCAGTTTTATATCCCCCATATTCGGCTTTTTAGGGGAGCCTACAGTTTCGCTGGGGAAGATAGTTCTTCCTATCCTAGTAGGACTGATCAACCTTCAGATGGAGTTTATAGTGGTCAAAGCTTCATCACTTTATAATGCCATAATGAGGCATGATTGACTGCATAAAATGAGGACAATTCCCTCCACCTTTCATCAGAAGCTAAGATTCCTAACAAAAGAGGGGATCATGGAGTTGAATGGGGATCAGGTCGCAGCAAAACGGTGCGTTTTGGCCGCAGTAAAACAGAAGGGTGTGGCCGAAATTGAAAAACCAAGGGACTTATGACAATCACAGCTCCAGGAACCAGAAGACGGAGAAGTTGTAATGACTGAGCAGCCCGAAAAGGTATTCTTCGATCCTTCCAATCCTGAGCTATTCTTTTTGGTTGGTTCAAAATTATCTGCTGTAGACAAAGAACAATTGCTCCAACTCCTGATGAACAACCGAGAAGTTTTTGCTTGGTCGGTTTATGACGCTTCGGGGGTGTCTCCCGACTTTGCATGTCATACTTTGAATATTGGGCCCAAACACAAACTTGTGGCTCAGAAGCGGCAAAAGTTGGCTCCCGAACGAGCTACTATAGTCCTTGAGGAGGTGGAACGTCTTCTGGCATCTCGGACGATCCGAGAAGTACAGTATCCGAGATGGCTCTCTAACACGGTGGTGGTGAAAAAGAAGAATGGAAAATGGAGAGTTTGTATAGATTTTACTGATCTAAACAAAGCTTGCCCAAAAGACCCTTTTCCACTTCCCCGAATAGATCAGCTGGTTGACTCAGCTTTGGGACTTGCTCGGCTGAGTTTCCTGGACACCTTTCAGGGCTATCATCAAATCCCGATGAGTGTGGCTGATCAAGAAAAGACGTCTTTAATCACACCAAAAGGGGCGTATTGTTATAAGGTAATGCCATTTGGTCTGAAGAATGTAGGAGCAACCTACTAGAGAATGGTCATCAAAATGTTCGGACACTTGATAGGGAAGATAGTTGAGGTCTATATAGACGATATGCTGATCAAAAGCCTCCGAGAGGAAGACCATGTTGCCAACTTACTACAAGTGTTCGACATCTTACGGAGAAGTCGCCTACGCCTCAATGCATCCAAATGTACCTTTGGCGTGAGTTCTGGCAAGTTTCTGGGCCGTGTGGTTAGTAGAAAAGGAATCGAGGCCAATCCAGACCAAATTGCTGCTCTTGTGGACCTGGCAGAACCGAGGAATATTAAACAGGTACAACGCCTAACTGGGATGGTAGCCGCTCTTGGACGTTTCATCTCAAGATCAACTGATAAATGCAAGTCTTTCTTTCAACTTTTGGGGAAAAAGAGTAAATTTGTGTAGGATGAAGAGTGTTCGGCTGCCTTTCAGGGGATCAAGGCTTACCTATCAACTCCCCCATGCCTATCAATTCCCAATTCGAGGGAACCACTATTTTTGTATTTGGTGGTGTCCGATCATGCGGTGAGTGCTGGTCTAGTTCGGGAATTAGGGTAAGAACAGAAGCCGGTTTTCTTCGTCAGTAAAGTAATGGACGAGACCAAGCTAAGGTACCTGCCGCTTGAAAAAACAACTTTGGCGTTGCTTTAGGCAGCCAAAAAACTGCCCCACTATTTCCAGTCTAGCACGGTCACAGTATTGAGTGATCTTCCACTCAAAATGCTTCTACAACGATCTGATTTCTCGGGAAGGATCACTAAATGAGGGGTACATCTGGGATCACTTGGCGTAGAATATAAACCCCGAACAGCAATCAAGGGGCAGACTCTGGCAGAATTTTTGGCCGAATTTCATTATGACCCGAGCAATCCATCTCGACTTATGCCTGCCGAGACTCAGCTCGGTTTGATTAAGGGAAAATGAGAATTATTTGTTGACAGAGCATCAAATTCTAAAGGCTCGGGAGCAGGAATAGTGTTGGTTTCTTAAGAAGGTTTGGTTCTCGAGCAAACGGTTCGGTTAAAATTCTCGGCATCAAATAATGATGCTGAATATGAGGCGCTAATGATTGGTCTCAAAACGGCAAAAAAGCTCGGTGCCAGTCATCTCCAGGTATTCTGTGATTCCCAACTTGTGGCTAACCAAATTTCTGGGGAATACCAGGCTAGGGATGAAAGAATGTCGGCCTATCTCTCAGTTGCTCGGTCTCTATTGGCCGAGTTTGATTCAACTCATGTTGTGCAAATCGGAAAAGAACACAACTCCCATGCAGATATTTTGGCTAAATTGGCCACGGTGTTAGAATCGGACGTACAAAGGACAGTTTGTATAGAAACATTGGACCGGCCAAGCTTTCAGAAACAGGAGGTATCTGTTTGCTCCATCAGTAATCAGCCGAGCTGGATGGACCCTATCTTGAGCTATCTTATGGACAACAAGCTGCCCGAGGATAAAAAAGAGGCCAAAATGATCAAACGTAAAGCCCCGAGATACTGGGTCTTCAAAGAAGGGTTGTTATATAGGCGGTCGTTCACTGGACCATATCTGCTCTGTGTACATCCGGAGATGGTAAATAATTTTCTCTTTGAAATACATGAAGGAATCTGTGGAAGTCATACGGGAGGAAGGTCACTAGCACATAGAGTGATATCACAAGGATATTGGTGGCCATATATGCAGGCCAACGCCTTGAAGTATATTTGGGAGTGTGATAAATGTCAGAGGTTTGCCCCCATGATCCACCAGCCTGCCAGGGAGTTGAATCCCCTATCCAGCCCATGGCCATTTGCCCAGTGGGGATTAGATATTTTGGGACCTCTTCCTTGGGCTCCCGGAAATAAGAGGTTCTTGATAGTAGAAACAGACTACTTTACCAAATGGGTTGAGGCCGAACCACTCTTCAATATCCGGGACGTTGATGCTAAATGATTTCTCTGGAAAAATGTTATCACACGTTTCGGCATACCCTGGGCTGCAATCTTGGATAACGGCACACAATTTTAGAGCAGACTGTTCAAAGGATTCTGTTCGGAACTAGGCATCAAAAACTTCTTTTCCTCTCTTGGCTACCCACAATCTAACAGGCAGGCCGAGGTCTCCAATAAAGTCATACTCAGTGGGATTAAAAGAAAATTAGAATTAGCAAAGGAAAAATGGGTGGAAGAGCTCCCGAGCGTATTATGGACGCACAAGACAACAGTAAGAAAATCTACTAGAGAGACACCTTTTGCCCTAGCTTTTGGGGTGGAGGCGGTGATTCCCCTGGAGGTCGGAATGCCGACCACCCGAACAACAGAGTTCATCGTTGAAACCAACGAAGATAATCTACGGAAAGACCTGGACCTGTTGGAAGAGAGACGAGACCTGGCCGTTGTTCGGTTGGCATCATATCAACAACGGATAAGGAGGGAGCATAACAAAAATATCAAGCCAAGGGTACTTCGAATTGGGGACTTGGTCCTGAGGAAGGTCATGGCCAACACAAGAAAGTCGAACGACGGAAAGCTCGGACCGAATTGGGAAGGGCCTTACAAAGTATTGTCTCAGGCTGGGATTGGCGCCTTTAGATTAGAAGATATGGATGGGAAGCCTGTCCCCAGACCATGGAACATATGTAACCTGAGGAAATATTTCTTTTAAGAAAGAGTATAAACTTAAATACAATTATGTTCTGATTATGATAATTATTCTTCAATGTTTTAGTGGCCGAACAGGTTTACTACCTCTAGTATCAAAACCGAACAGGTTTACTACCTCTAAGGGGTGAGTAAAGGAGAAAGTATCAAAACCGAACAAAATTACTACCTCTAGGGGGGTGAGTAAAGGAGAAAATATCAAAACCGAACAAAATTACTAACTCTAAGGGGGTGAGTAAAGGAAATGATTTCAAAAGTATCAAAACCCGAACAAATTACTACCTTTAGGGGGAGTAAAGGATTTCAAAAGTATTAAAGCCGAATAAATTACTACCTCTAGGGGGGTGAGTAAAGGAAAGGATTTCAAAAGTATCCAAACCGAATGACCTTTACTATCTCTAGGGGGGTGAGTAGAGGGGAATAATCAAACATGTCAAGCTCACTACCCCAAGGTGGCCAGATAGAGTAAAATTCATCCGAACAAAGCTTCTATTTTATAAGGAGGAAAGAACGCCTAAGGTTAGTCTGAACTATTTACCATTTCTGGAAGTTATCAGATTGTTTGACCGAACAAACCTTATAATCTTTCATTACATATACATATATATTCCATGATTGATCCATAGTTCGAACAATTTATCCTGAGGAAAATAAATTAAATGGGTCTGTTTATTGCCGTGCTAATGAAAATGGAAAGGTCGAAGTAAAGTGATATAAGAGGATAAGTCGAGAGCATAAAAATAAATTTACAAAAATTCATAGAAGAAAAAGGTTGAGTTATAATGCGAAATCAAAATTATACAAATACTCAGTTCGAGGCACACGGCCTTTGTAAAAAGTAAAAATAGAAAAAACTAATTCCCATCAGTAGGAGCAGGGGGTTTTCCAGTCGCCAGAAGAGCAGGATCTTTTGCTTGGGCCTCCAGTTCGGGTCCAGCTTCTTCGGTTTCAGAATCCTCTTCATCTTCAGCTTCATCTTTGGACGCCCTGAGTCCAGCATCGGGGAAGGGGATGGGCGTGCTGTTCCTCAAGTACATTTCCGAAGATGAGGGGACGTCAGCTTTTTTCAAGGCCAACTTCCACCCATCCTGGAACCCTCGGTTGAAGACTCCCTGAAGCTCGGCCTTCAACTCGGTGCGTACTTATTGGTTCCCTTCTTCTAACCCCTCCAGCTTCCCCTCCTCCCGAGCTTTGCCGATCGATTTTATACATTCGGCTTCGAGGAGCCTCATCTTTTCCCGAAGCTTGGCGACTTCAGCATCCATCTTAGCATTTAGCTTAGCCTCAACCTTGGCTTTCTCCTCGGTGTCCTTCATTTTCTGGATTGTCTGGTGATGCTATTTCTCCAGCGCAGCGTAATCGTTCGTTGCATTCTCCAGCACCTTGGCCATGGCTTTTGTGTGCTCAGCCTCTTTTCTCTTGAGATCTTTTTCAAGATCATAGACCCTAGACTCCATGTTAAAAATCCCTTGTGCGGCCTAGAAAGAAGGAATTCACAAGTTTAATATTTTTTAGGATGGGAAATCCTCAGTAGGAAATACAAACAAAAAACTAAAAAGGAAAAATAAATAAAATGAAAAACGTATCTAGAAAATTACTATTAAACTCACCATGGTAAAACCACGAGCAATGTGGCAGAACATCCTGCCCGAGGGCATCTCATTCCAGATTTGGATATCCCTAGGAAGGCAAATCGCCACACCTAAGGCGTGTGCTACCTTCGCAGCGTGCTCAGCATCTGAAGGGTCGAGCACGGAGTCCTGAGCTGTGATAGGCCTCCTTCCCACCGTCAGCTCGGGGACCCAGACTTCCGCCGATGACGAGGGCCCTGGACTTTTTGGCGCCTTGGCCTCAGTTCGGGCCCTCTTCGCCCGTAGGGGTGGTTTGGTGACCACATCAGGTTCGTCCAAATGCACCACAGGTGCTGGTCGAGTAAGCTTCTCCCGAGCGGCCGAGTCAGTTTTGGCACTTTGTGCAGATTGCTCGGGAGCAATCACCTCGAAAACAGCTCTCCTGGGCTTCTTGGCCTAAGCACCCTGAGCAACCTTCTTCTTCCCTCTAGTCTTCATGCCCATCAACTCATATGGGTCAATGGGGGCCATCTCTGAGACTTCCCCTGTTGGGATCAGATCCGGATGCTCTGGCGGAGTGATGACGGTAGCTGGTTGGGCTACGAAGAGGGTCGTCGGCTTGATCCTTACTGCTTGAGCTTGGGGTACAGTCGAACCCTCCAGAAAGCTGCCGACCAGCGATTGGTAATGCAGCAACAATGGGGCCGATCTCGGCTGGCCCAGGCTGTCCACACAGATATTGGCTGAAAGGACCTTTGTTAGGTCTTCAAGGTTAAGTGTTGTCTCGTGGACCACTAGCCGAGAGGGAACTGCAAAACAATCACAAAATGGTTGTGGTCAGCTGATCAAAATTATATTAAAAAATTGTCATAAATGTTAGGAAGCATGTTCGAGACGTTCACCCAAAAAGAAAAAAACACGCTTAGATTTAAACCTAACCTGGTCGGCCAAACTTGTTGCGGTAGGACGACCCGTGTGTGAACCAGTCGCCGGAAACAACGAGAAAGTCGTTGTCAAAGCCCTTATTGGTACTAGGAAGGCCATTAACTAGTTTTATATTAACATTTTTGGCTCAGAGATGGTAAGAGGTTGCCGATTCTGAGCCAGGACAGGTATAGGAATAAATGTACAAAATTTATTTTGTGGTTAGGTTGACCCCGAGTAATCGATTGAGGGCGACTACGCCCATGACAATCCTGAAAACATTAATAGATAGTTGTGTGGGGCAAGCGTTGACAGTTTGGAGAAAATCGATAAGGAGGGGATTAAGAGGAAATCTGACCCCTCCCTCAACCACACTTATCATCAAGATGATAATTTCATCTTGGTTTAGAAGGGGGAGGTCATTGCTCCTATAATACCGAAGCCTCACATCACTCGGCACTCGGTATTTTTCCCTAAAAACTCTCATGCTCTCGCTAGAGTTTACTAATTTTGCTAATTTGTTTGCTCTAGCCATATTGTGAAGAAAATAAATTGAAAAGAACGAAGTTGAGAAAAAAGAATTTAAAGGGATGTGAAAACTTACAGGAAAAAGGAAGTTTGGTTCTCTGGGTTCGACGCTTTACGTTCGTGGTTTTTTCTGGAAACTCAGAAGGGACGAGGAACTCAGAGAAGACGAAGATATTTTTGAGAGAACGAAAATGGAAAAAGGGCCTCCCCCACGGTCATTTAAGGGATTTAAAACGCGTGTTTTGGGGTGAGGAAACGTTTTCCCCCCAAAAAAGAACCGCCATAAACCCATCATTGCCTTTTCTTGGAAATGATAAATTCATCCGTCAGAATTAAATGATTTCGTTAGGGTGTGGGTCATGCCCTGACTTTTCTGATAGGACTAGAAAGAATCAGAGCAAGGGGGTAATTGGAGGGGAAATAGTTTGAGAATGACCAGATAAAAGGTCAAGTCAGGAGAATAACTAAATCGTACGAATTTATAGTTCGGTCATCGTCGAACTACTCCACTATGTTCGGCCAAGGTCGAACCATGCAACTGTTCGGTTTAGTCGGTTAAAAGATAGTTCGGTCAATCCTAAAATAAGCCGGGACTATTTTGGAATACAACATTCAATGTATAAAATATCCAAAGAAAAGAGCATTAAATGCATTTCCTGATCTAAACTTTGAACATGCGGCAATAAACTGATGTCTGCTTTTCCATCCATAAATGCATAAAATATCTAGGCAAAAGAGTGTTGAACACGCCTTATACTTTAAACCTGGAATAGACAGAACTTGGGTTCTGGTGATTAAAATCATTTATTATGGCTGACAGAACTTGGGTTCTGGGATGAAATATGTAGTAACAAGTTGCTTAAATATCTCTGAACATTGGCAGAGTTGAAATATTAGGAAGAGGAATAATGAAATATCTAAAATATCCCATGATTGGAAGTAAGTATAAATAGAGCAAGAAGCAGCAATTCAGACTTACTTTTTTCATTCTTACAAAACAAATTTTCTTTTAACTTTGTTTCTGAGTTCTTGATCATCTTTTGATCCATATCTGACTAAGGCATCGGAGAGCTAAAGGCCAACCCCCACTGGGTTGACTAAGGTTCTAACGATCCCTTCTGGGTTTAGTTTGTTTCTCATTGCAGGACTGACAAATGATGTTCGGACAAACCTCATAGGAACAGACTTCATATCTTTGGATCAGCTTTTCTAATTGTTACATTTTATGTTCCTCCAATTTCTAACCATTTAAAACAGTTTTTTGCTACCCTTCCTACGTGACTTCTCGTTGGAATAAACTACTTATTGGGGACCATGCAAATGGAAAGAGTTGAATTTCATAGGGGCTTGCTTGCATGGTCATTTTGCTCCGCAAAACTAGATGTTAAAATACAAGTTCGCCAAACTACGAGAGCAAGTTGAGTCATATAGATGATTACACAAAGATAATAATGAAATATAATTGAGTTGTTTAATCTTTAGGTAGAAATGAGCTCAAGCCCCACCGTTCACTTGTTTCACAAAGAAAAGTGCATCGTATTTCTTTTAGATTACAGGTAGTCATATACCATGGAAGCCTGTGAAATAAAAAGTTTTTTAGTGTCAACTTGGATGGCTTGCTGTTGAACCTTGTGAAGTAAAAAATTTTTTAGTTCCAACTTGGATGGTTTGCTATTGAATCTTGTGAAGTATAAAGTTTTATAGTGCCAAATGGTGTAATTTGCAATACCGAGGTGCGGTTTGGAAATAACATTAACATATCATATGTGATATGTGCAAACTAGCAAATAGGAAAGGAGAATGTATGCATAGTTATTAATGATTACTAGCTGTATCGTGGAAAATGTAATATGATTATTTTGTGACAGTATAAAATTTAGGGTAAAGTATTGTTTTCATTCTTAAACTTTGCATGAAGTTCGGTTTTTGTCCGTCAACTTTAAAAGTTCGTTTTTCGTCCTAAAACATGAATATACAATACTGATTGCACTTTTTAAAAGAACAAAATTCACGTTTAAAACGAATTTTTTCAAAATTTAGGGACGAAAATTAACTTTTTAAAATTTAAGGACGAAAACTGAACTCCATGCAAAGTTTAAGGACAAAAACAATACATTACCCTAATATTTATTAAATCCCCTTAACTTGGAGGGTTGCACTAAAACCCCCCTCATCATTTTTATTTATTTATTTATTTTTGTATTTTGCCATTTTGGTACACGAACTTTGCTATTGTTCCAAGTAGATTTTCTGTCAAATTTTCCATCAATTTAAATAGAAGAATGCAGAGAATATATAACCAAGACAACCATAGACCATTTTTTTTGATTTTTTTTTTGTTTTTCACCTTTGAATACCGTTTTGTTTTTGTTTTTTAAATAAATCGGTGAGCTTAAAACATTACACTTCACCTAAAAGGCAAACAAACATACAATACTAAAGTGACAGAGTCTATGCTCTGCTCTCTCAATTACATCTGTCTATCTGATAAAGGTGAGATCCAATCCGAGATTATTATTATCTATATAATATATAAAAGCAGAAGACATGAGCGTTAAAACCTAGAATGTCTCACATCATGATAAGTGGCATGTCAATCTATCGTTTAAATTTCTGAAGTGATACGTTGTTTAGATTTCCTAAGTGGTTTGCATGTTTATCTATCATTTAAATTTCTAAAGTGATATGTTGTTTAAATTTCCTAAGTGGTGTAATTTAATAATTGCCAAACACTTTTAAATAAAAATAGATAATAACAAATTCTTGATAATAAGTCTCCTACTACTAAAAAGATATCTTAATAAAATATCATAATAAAAATCTTTAAAATAAAAACAGATAATAACAAATTCTTTAAAATAAGTCTCCAACTACTAAAAGACATCTTAATAAAATATCATATTAAAAATCTTACAATTATAACAATCTCCTAATACTAGAAGACTTCTTAAAGATTATAAAAAAAAATTCATATATTGTTTAAATTTTTTAAGGGGTTTGATTTTATAATTGACAAACACTTTTAAATAAAAATAGATAATAACAAATTTTCTGTATTAGGAGTACTCTTTTAGTGAAAATGTATTGATTGGTGAACAATCACTTAAGATATCATTTGGTGAACAGACATACTCCTTGATAGAAGGAAAATAAATAGAGCACGTTAAATTGAAGGTTCCTCATTCTTCCATAATCTATTTACGTAACATCTAAACAATGGTAATCTTGTACAAGTTTTGTTCTTTTATTTCGATTTCTTTTTTATTTATTTATTTTTCTATCATAATCTATTTTTATTTTTATATTTTTGTACGTTTATATGACTGCAAGGGATCTAAGAGGCAATTGAACTAAGATAATTTTTATTTTTGCTTGATTCTAACTTATTTTTTGTTTAATTAATTAAAGATAACTATTTTTTTTTCAATTATTATATACTATCTAATTCTTTTTATTTTTCTGTTGTTGGTGCAATTCCATCTATTTGTTTGTTATTATCAATTTTATTTTTTTTATGGAACATATTTTTCATAAAACAATTCTGAATATATATTTTGATCATATACACATTATGTGTTTATATAGAGTTTTTTCCGTGCTTTGCATGGGTTATCTGCTAGTTTGTATAATTGAGGTAGGCTGACTTTACTTGCCAAACCAAATTAATCCCTCTCAAATTATTTAGTCTTTTGACTATAACTAAACATAAAATAGAGTTTGGGAATTGGGACCGTATCCTCAAGGTGCGTAGCTTTCTTATATATTTATTTACTTTCCTGGATTAATTAAGATGCATTGCTGTGATGCTGTCCATGTGAAGAAGGAGCTCAAAGCCCCAGTCGCTTGTTTCACTAATGTTTCTGTTGACGACTAAAATTTGCATCTCCATGGAAATGACCGAAGTTTGCATCTTCATATCAACAGTTGCACAGCTAGCCAAGAACTGAAGTTGCTGGAGAATCAGTTGACTGCCATCAAGCGAGCCGAGGAGCGGAAGACCTGCAAGGGACAAAAGAATGATCGGAGTGGGCACCGGTTTGGGGCCGGCCTAAGAGGCTCCGATGCTTTTGTTAGTCGGAGTTCACTAGAAAAATCTGCAGAGAGAGTAATCTGGTGTTTTAGTATATTGTTCATACCTGAGTACGGAAGGAGAGTGGCATTTTATGCCTTTCGGTCATCCACGTGGCCTTCCGGAGGCCGTTGGATCTTGGGACACATGGAGGGTTTGTGGCCCTTCATCTGGCAGGTAGTGGCCAGCTCGTGCATGGTGCTGGGCGACGCTGCGAGGGCTTCATCCCCAGGATTCGCGGAGGACACCTGTGCATGATGAGGTGTTGATCTGGTGAGGTGTCTCACTTGGTTCCCGTAGAAGATAAGGATGGATCTTAGTCTGGTGACTAAGCTATTGTGAGCAGTAGAAGGGAGTTGATCTTCTGAGGGAGCGGATGGTCTTCTTCTTGTAGTAGAAGGTCGTCATCCCTTACTTGGGAGAAATTGACAAATATCCCCTTCAGAAACTGTTGACTGGAATAGTTAAGCATGCATGAGGGATGGTCGTCATTCGGCTTAGTAATTGGAAGGTCGTCACTCTTAAGGGCTGGAAGGTCGTCATCTCTTACTTAAGGAAAAGTTGTAAAATATTCCCATCAGTTGCCCCCCTATTCCGTGGTTGTCTGCGTAGACGACCTTCGGAATATGAAAAGTCAAGGATGAAAGGGAGATCTCACGTGCTTTTTGGGCCTTTCGAGAAAAGCTACTTCATCGTCTTGGTCTAAGTCCGAGCTAGCTAATTCCCAAATGCTTGGCGTATTGTGATTGGTCTTCAGGTACTCTGAAGGGTAGTCAGTGGAGGAGAAGGCGAACATACCGTGGATGAGCTTCTCTTTTACTGTAAGTTGTCGAACATGGTCGCTTCACCAGGGATCTAGGGTTTTACCGATCATCATATTTCACTGAGACGGATTCCAAATCTTCTATAATCCAATCAATCTTGGAAGCCAACATTTTTCTTTTGCGGGGATAACTGAAAGTTTTTCCTTATATATTTCTCTACTGTTGACGGTCTTCCAGCCATTGGCTCAAAAGACAATGGAAGACTTTCACGCTGAAAGAGACTTTGAGGAAACAGGTGAAGGGTTTGGAAGCCGATCTTCAAAAGAAAGACGACCTTCTTTCCTCTCAAGACGATACTCGTCGCTTTTATGTTGGGGGTTTCGAACATATCAGGTAGAAAGCTGCTCTTGCTTTTGAAAGTACTCAAGAATGGTCCATGGTGAAGATATTTGATGATGAAGCCACCACTGCCATATAAGAGGATAGTGAGAATGAGGACGAAGAGGATGAGGTTCAGTCTAAGGAACACGCAGTCACTCCATTTGATGTCCAATCTACTTCTCCAAGTGGTGATCAGGGTGGCGATCCGGCTGTCAGCCTTATGGATGGCTAGGTTATTCTTCCACCAATTGACAAGGAAGCTCCTTGATTTCTCTTTTTCCGTACTTTTGTGTTTGAGTTACACACTTTCGATATTTTTTGTTTGTGTAGATACATCCCTATTTCAAGCGTTGTCATGTTTTCCCACGGGTTTGGCAAGTGTTTTTCTTTTGTAGACGAAGACCTTCTAACTCAGGTCATGTTTACCTCTTCTGGAAGAGGTGTGACCTGTATTTTCGTCCAAGTTCTGTTTACCTTTAGGAAGACGTCTTTTGTAGGAGTCTCGACTATTTCCAGAAGAGTGGCATTGTCTTTGACGACCTTTTTCTGGAAGACGCACCACGTGAATGTCTAACTTAATAATTTTCAGAAGAGTGACTTTATCTGTGACGACCTTCTTCTTTAAGATGCACCATGTGGGTGTCTGACTTGATAATTTCTAGAAGATGCATCACGTGGGTGTCTATCTTAATAATTTCAGAAGAGGGGATTCATTCTTAATGACCTTCTTCTGCTAGATGTATCACGCGGGTGACTGACTTGATAGTATTCAGGAGAGGAGCATTCTAGATGACCTTCTTTTGTAAGGTGCACCGCAAGGGCGTTCAACTCGATAATATTCAGAAGAGGAGATTCGTTCTTGACGATCTTCTTCTGTAGGTGCACCCTGTGGGCGTCTAACTTGATAATATTTAGAAAAGGAGCATTCTTGACGATCTTCTTCTATAGGTGCACCCCGTGGGTGGCTAACTTGACAATATTTAGAAGATAAGCATTCTTGACGATCTTCTTCTATAGGTGCATCCCGTGGGTGGCTAACTTGACGATATTTAGAAGATGAGCGTTCTTGATGACCTTCTTCTTTAGATGCACCTCGTGGGTGTGTAACTTGATAATATTTAGAAGGTGAGCATTCTTGATGACCTTCTTCTTTAGATGCACCTTGTGGGTGTGTAACTTGATAATATTTAGAACGTGAGCGTTCTTGACGACCTTCTTCTTTAGATGCATCCCGTGGGTGTTTAACACGATAACAAATAGAGGAGGAACGGTCTTGATGGTCTTCTTTTATGAGTGCACCGTTTGGGTGTCTAACTTGATAGTAAGCAGAAGATCTTTCTTGAAGGTCTTCTTCCGTGAGTGCACCGCTTGGGTGTCTAACTTGATAATAAGCAAAAGATCTTGCTTGAAGGTCTTTTTCCGTGAATGCACCGCTTGGGTGTCTAACTTGATAATAAGCAGAAGATCTTTCTTGAAGGTCTTCTTCTGTGAGTGCACCGCTTGGGTGTCTAACTTGATAATAAACAGAAGATCTTGCTTGAAGGTCTTCTTCCGTGAATGCACCGCTTGGGTGTCTAACTTGATAATAAGCAGAAGATCTTTCTTGAAGGTCTTCTTCTGTGAGTGCACCGCTTGGGTGTCTAACTTGATAATAAACAGAAGATCTTGCTTGAAGGTCTTCTTCCGTGAATGCACCGCTTGGGTGTCTAACTTGATAATAAGCAGAAGATCTTTCTTGAAGGTCTTCTTCTGTGAGTGCACCGCTTGGGTGTCTAACTTGATAATAAACAGAAGATCTTGCTTAAAGGTCTTCTTCCGTGAATGCACCGTTTGGGTGTCTAACTTGATAATAAGCAGAAGATCTTGCTTGAAGGTCTTCTTCCGTGAATGCACCGCTTAGGTGTCTAACTTGATAATAAGCAGAAGATCTTTCTTGAAGGTCTTCTTCTGTAGGTGCACCTCGTGGGTGTCTAACATTTGCACCTCATGGGTGTCTGACTGGTGCACCTCGTGGGTGTCTAACTTGATAATAAGTAGAAGATCTTTCTTGAAGGTCTTCCACCGTGAATGCACCTCATGGGTGTCTAATTTTTTAGAGACGCCTGTCAAGATAATGATTGATAATATTTGGGCAACAGCAAGCATATTTAGACAATCATTTAAGTGAAGACGGTCTTCCATTCATGGATAAAGGATATTGTTTGAGTATTATAAACTTCTTTAGCATAAAAGAGGTAGTTAGGAGTGTGTACCTCAAGGTTAGTAATTCTTGAGATGCTCAGCGTTCCATGGGTGAGGAAGCTTTTTTCCATGACGGTCTTCTAAATGATAAGTTCCCCTTCTGTAATATTGGATGACCTTTCTCAAGACCCAGTTGCCAACTTCAAAACGTCAAAACTTCACCTTGGTGTTGTAGTACCTAGCCATCTTCCCTTGGTAGAGCGCAATTCTTTGTGCTGCTTTTTCCCTTGTTTCATTCAGGAGATCAAGATTCAGTCGAAGCTGCCTTTCCAGACAAAATTTTTAACATTCCTTTCTGTGATCGTTGCTAGGGGTTCTACTTCCACCTATTTGGTAAAGTAGTCAATCGTGACCACTAAAGACTTTGCTTGCTTTGTTCCAGCTGGGAATGGGCCCATGATGTCCAGTCTCCACTGTACGAAGGGTCAAGGCGAAGTTATGGGTGTGAGCTCTTCTGGTGGTACCTTGGGGCATTAGCGAAGCATTGGCATTTGTTATAGGTCTTCACATATTGTGTGGCATCGTATAGAAGGGAAGGCCAATAATAGCCTACTCTTGTGAGTTTGTGTGCCGAAACTCTTACCCTTGAATGGTTTCCACAAACTCCTTCGTGGACCTCCCGGATGACGTAATTCGCTTCTTCCGGCAATAGACATCTAAGGTGTGGTCGTGAAGAACCCATCTTGTAGAGAGTGGCCCCCAGTAGCTAGAAGTGGGAAGCTCTTATTCTCAACTTGCGTGCTTCCGTCTTATCTTTAGGCAGTTTCCCTTCTTTAAGATAGTGGATAATGGGTGACATCCATGAGACGTTGTCCCTGATGGAATTCACTATTTCTTCTTTTGTAGACGGCCTTCCTTGGACTTCAAGGAAGCCGTCGATCTTCTCCTGATGATGCCAACCTGGCTAGTTGGTCGGCATCTACATTTTCTTCCCTTGGAATTTGAAGGAACTCCAACTTCTTGAAATGTGGGAGCAAAGTCTAGATGACAGTCAAGTATTTTTTTCATCCTATCCTCCTTAGCTTCGTACTCTCCTTTGACCTGCCTTACAATCAGCTGAGAATCGCTTTTAACGGTTAGGTTCTTGAGTTTTGGAAGATCTGAGTAGTCGTTATCCGCCATTTGCACAAAGTAACATGCATATTGGAAGAATTATTTCACCCGTCATATAGGTGTCCAACCTTGTGTTCGTATTCTTAGTCGTCATATAGGTCTATTTCGAGAGGCTTATAGAAGCCACATGCTTGTAGAGGTGGGGCCTTAGACCTCAGCCCTTTGATGCTTATAGGAGCCATAGTAGGAGTAGATCCTTAAACCTTAATCATGGTGTGGTTGAACTGATCTCTCTTGTGGCCCTTCTCTATAGAGCTCATCTTTGTTGTTTGTTGTAAGATTACCAATGATCTTAATAAACAAATCGACTATATATATTTTGGGGTCATAACGCCCAATATGGCGTGAGAAAAGATGATGTCATGCTTTAATCAAGTCAAACACAAAATTGCATATAATGGATGGACGGTCGTCCATCTATGCAATAATCCGGTTTGCAATAATTGTGGAGGAAAAACAATAAATAGACCGTCTAAGTAAGCATATAGATGATAATACCTCAATTAATGAACAATGTGACTTTGCATCATCAATTAACTATCCGAATTGAACAATTACATTACATGTAATTTCATTTGAGATAATTAGTCTTGTGTGAAAGCTTATTTCAATTATTTGTATGTATGCAAAGAGTTATAATTCTCACATGGAAAATGTAACTTTAAATTGTGTTGTAAAACAATATTGCCAACTTTAGCTCAAGGACATTAAGCTGGTCTTATAAACCTCCCGACTATAGACCTAAACACTTTAGGATTTCTCATCCTCAAAGGTTAAAGCAACACATATATGCATATATATAGAAATATTCATGTGATTTCTATATTTTATTTGAGGCCAAGTATTTCCCTTTTAGATTATTTGTTAGTGTATAACAAACATATTAAAAACAGCCTCAATTAATTTATTGTTTATCATCTTTCTAATGAAGAGAGAATACGTAAAAGAGGAGTAGGGTGAAAGAGACATAGCTTTGAGGCGGGGCTAAAAGCCCTGAAAATTGTTGAAGGTCTTCACTTCACTAAGGAACTTGGAAGACCGTCATTGGAAGGATCATGTCTTTGACTCACTTTTCTGTAGAAGTTGGAAGACTATCCCTGCAAGGGCCGTGTATCTATCTTCCTTTTCCTTCTAGGCGGGGCTGGAAGGTCGTCATGATTTTTTTTTTTACAGATCATGCTCACACGGATGACGTTGCAATCAGGGCTAATAAGGATGCTGATGTGGCATCATAGGGGCAAGATACGTGGCACATGGCATGTGCTTGCAGCATGTTGGCGTGAGCTTGACATGTGTTGGCACATACAGGCACGTGGCGAGCACATGAAGACACGTGAAAAGGAAGGTCGTCACTCCGCCGACGCGTGGAAGGGCGTGAAGAGGAAGGTCGTCACTCCGCCGGCGTGTGGAAAGAAAGGTCTTCTTTCCGATGGCGCGTGGAAGAGCGTCACAGCTCTGATGATGAAAATTTCGCCGGGGATCGATAGATCGGGCGACGTTCTACACCGTAGTGGTGTTTGTTTCCCGTCTCGGAAGAGGTTGCACATGGATAGGAAGGTCGTCACTCCGCCGGCGCATGGAAGCGCGTGAAGAGGAAGGTCGTTACTCCGCCGGCGCGTGGAAAGGAAGGTCTTCTTTTCGACGGCGCGTGGAAGGGCGTCACAGCTCTGATGATGAAAATTTCGCCGGGGATCGATAGATCGGGCGACGTTCTACACCGTAGTGGTGTTCGTTTCTCGTCTTTGAAGGCTAAGAAAGAAGTTTGGCAAGCTATGCAATTTGTAAGAGGAGAAGTCGTACTTCCCACAGACGGCGCCAACTGTTGACGACTAAAATCTGCATCTCCATGGAAATGACCGAAGTTTGCATCTTCATATCAACAGTTGCACAGCTAGCCAAGAACTGAAGTTGCTGGAGAATCAGTTGACTGCCATCAAGCGAGCCGAGGAGCGGAAGACCTGCAAGGGACAAAAGAATGATCGGAGTGGGCACCGGTTTGGGGCCGGCCTAAGAGGCTCCTATGCTTTTGTTAGTCGGAGTTCACTAGAAAAATCTGCAGAGAGAGTAATCTGGTGTTTTAGTATATTGTTCATACCTGAGTACGGAAGGAGAGTGGCATTTTATGCCTTTCGATCATCCACGTGGCCTTCCGGAGGCCGTTGGATCTTGGGACACATGGAGGGTTTATGGCCCTTCATCTGGCAGGTAGTGGCCAGCTCGTGCATGGTGCTGGGTGACGCTGCGAGGGCTTCATCCCCAGGATTCGTGGAGGACACCTGTGCATGATGAGGTGTTGATCTGGTGAGGTGTCTCACTTGGTTCCCGTAGAAGATAAGGATGGATCTTAGTCTGGTGACTAAGCTATTGTGAGCAGTAGAAGGGAGTTGATCTTCTGAGGGAGCGGATGGTCTTCTTCTCGTAGTAGAAGGTCGTCATCCCTTACTTGGGAGAAATTGACAAATATCCCCTTCAGAAATTGTTGACTGGAATAGTTAAGCATGCATGAGGGATGGTCGTCATTCGGCTTAGTAATTGGAAGGTCGTCACTCTTAAGGGCTGGAAGGTCGTCATCTCTTACTTAAGGAAAAGTTGTAAAATATTCCCATCAGTTTCCTTTTGGGCTAGAGGCGGTTAATCCTAGACCCAACTTGGGCATTGTTAGATTTCGAGGGACATTGAGGATAGACCCTAGAATAAAGAAGCAGCTGGAACTGGAATGGTGTTGAATTATGTGTTTTTAAGATGATTATTGAAGGAGAAAATTATACAAGGAAAAATAGACAATCGTCATAAGTGACTTATCTGTCCACAAGGTCGTCCATTTCATTATTATTTAGATGACTGTCCAAGCTGTTTAACATGGACGAAGTCATTGCTAACTCATAGTAGTTGGCCTCTTATCCAAAACAGGTTGGTTATATAACAGGCTCTCGATCGAGCTCCCTCCTAACAGCTGCCATTGCGAATATAGGAGCGCAGCCTTTGCTAATGATCTCAACCAACTTGCTCGAATTGGGGCAACGGTCATACAACATCTTGGATCTTGGACGACCACGTGTCTCCAGATTTAAGTGTCCCTAGAAGACCACGTGTCCTACTCAAATTCTATAAAACACCTACTGAGCCTACGATGAAGGTATGCACAAAATATTCCTAAAGTTATTCTAGAACTTTTCTTCCTAAAACCTTACTGATTAAACCATTGGAGGTTCATTGGCTAGTATCACACTGGTACCACCTTCGTTTGACCTCCCTTATATTGTAGGTCATCCAGATCGGAGCTCCAGCCAAGCAGTCCAACTAATTTCCAGCACCATCAGTTTGGCGCCGTTTGTGGGAATGAGAGTGGAATCAGATTCCACCTTATTATATCTATTCCGGTACAATGAAGGATTGCATGGTCCTTATGAGAGCGAGATCAATGGAGCAAAATTCACACGTCGCTGGTCCTAGCGGCCCACCACCACCACAACCGCCTGAACAAACTCCCATCGAGAAGCAAGGTCAAACTCTTGCAGAGAACATTCAAGAGTTGGCGAGGCAGAATCAGATCCTGATGGAGAAGTTTATCCATCGAGAAACAAATGAAGAGAAGGAGGTGGTCAATCCTTAAGATGGCGAGGAATCGAGGAAAGAGCCTGAAGATGAAACGAGGGGAGAGAGCCATAAACCTCACATAGCCATGGAGACTAGCATGAAGTGGGAGGATGAACTACGCAAGGTCAAAGTGCAAATGGGCGAAATACGAGACGCTGTCAAAGGTAAAGATACTAAAAACCTTGATTGTCTTGTCCATAAAACTGACTCACCTTTCACTGGAGACGTAGTGTCTTATCCGCTCCCTTACAAGTTTTGTATGCCACAACTAGAGTCCTTTGATGGATCCAAGGATCCACTTGATCATCTTGAATCCTTCAAGACAAGCTTGCAGGGGTTCTTGAGAAATAATGTGTCGTGCTTTCCCAACCACCTTGAAAGGACCGGCATGGATCTGGTTTGAAAAGCTACCTCCAGGATATATCTTGACCTTTATCCAACTCAGCAAGCACTTTGTCAACCACTTTATTGGAGGACAGAGACATGGACGACCTACCACCCACATGTTGAACGTTAAACAGAAAGATGGAGAGAGTTTGAGGTCTTACCTCACGAAGTTCAATAGAGAAGTTCTTCTAGTTAATGAAGCAGACGATAAATTCATCCTCACAGCCTTTATGTCCGACTTGCAACCCGAGAATTTCCTCTTTTCAATGCATAAGGATCCTCCTTCCACCATGGCTGAGATGATGTATGAAGCCTAGAAGTATATGAATGGAGAAGACGCAATGCAAGCCAGAGATGTTGCTTCAGGGAAAAAGAAGAAATTCGATATGGATGATTGTCCAAGTGATTCAAGGGCAAAGAGCCAAAGAACCCACGAAAAAGGAAACGAATGACGGAAACGGCACAAAGATAGATGACATGAGGATAAGAGACATGAAGACAGAAGAAGGCCATGAGGACGTTTCAAGAGTTTCACGCCTCTGACCATCCCTGTAGACAAAGTCTTCTACCACATTCAAGACGATCCTGCCTTAAAGTGGCTTGGGAAGTTATGAAAGAGTCCCGACAAGAGAGACCAGGACAAGTATTGCCATTTTCATCGGGACCATGGGCATAATACAAATGATTGCTTTGTCCTCAAACAGCAAATAGAAGAACTTATTAAGCAATGAAGATTGTAGAGGTTTGTAGGACGAGACCAGAGAGATGTCCGTCCAAACCAAAATCATGCTCAGGGACAGCCAATGTAAGATCTTCCGAGACCCCCGGTGGGAGAGGTTCATGTGATTGTAGGAGGAATGGCAGCTGGGGGAACATCACGTTCTTCCAGAAAAGCCTACGCCCGACAAATCCATAATGTATTTGTAACACAGAAGGTCCCTAAGTCCCCCTAGGTTGGACGACATTCCAATAATTTTTACGGAAGAAGATGCACGAAAAATACACCACCCCCATGATGATGCTCTGGTAGTCACTCTGGAAATTGCTGGGTACGCAACTAGGCGAGTCTTGATTGATAACGGGAGCTCGACAGATATAATCTACCAACCAGCATTCCAACAGATGAAGATTGACAAAAGTAAGCTTCTCCCATTTGATACTCCTTTCATTGGATTTGCAGGCAACACCGTTTATCCTCAGGGAGTTGTAACTCTCCAGGTTACCATGGGTACCTATCCTCTTCAAGCCATCAAGAAGGTAGATTTCCTTGTAGTAGATTGTCCTTCAGCTTATAATGCTATTGTTGGAAGACCAACGCTTAATCGCCTCCGAGCTATCACCTCGACTTACCACCTCTTAGTCTGGTTCTCGACCGAGAATGGGATAGGGGAAATAAGGGGAGACTAATCCATGGCTCGCGAATGCTATCTGATGTCCGTTGACACGGAAAAGGTTCACCAAACTCTATTGGTGGAAGACAGAAAGAACGTCGTCGAACCACTAGAAGCCATGGAAGACATCACATTAATTGCTGGAGATGACAAGAAAACTATGAAGATAAAGACAACCTTGCCAAAATAAATCAGAGATGAGTTGATTGAGTTCTTAAGAGAAAACGCTGATGTCTTCGCATGGAGCCATGAAGACATGCTTGGGATAAACAGAGAAGTGATGGCTCACAAGCTTAACGTGGACCCTTCCATATATTCTATGAAGCAAAAAAGGCAAGTCTTCACCCCAAAAAGGAACACTGCTGTGATGGAAGAGGTGGAAAAGCTTTTGACGATCGAATTTATTAGGGAGGTCTACTACCCAGAATGGTTGGCCAATGTGGTTATGGTCAAGAAGTTGAAAGGATCCCCTTTATCTCTCCCTCAAGAACACTAGGATTCTCTCCTAAATCACACAATCAAAGAACAATTTGAATAATTCAATCCAATAGGATTGATCCCCTTGCATTCATGAACAAAACCTACTAATTATTATTGAATTCTATCAACTAATGAATCTAATCTCCTAGAGAGAATTTCTAAGAGAAACAATAAAGGTATTTTGATAATGAGCAACAATGGAGGAATGGCAGAGGTAACCCACACAATTTGCATGTGTTTTCTCATGCATGCCTCTCATTGGTTAATCTAGATCAAGCCTCCCATTGGCTGGTCCAGATCAAGGCTTCTATTGGCTATTGCTAGTAACAACCAAGGTACAACCCTTAGAAGCACTAATAAACAAGTACAAGGGGTTAAAGCCTAGAAATGTACTAGACCCCCAATGCACCCAAATAACCACCTAGGTACAAGCTTGTATAGCTTGGACCTACTAATCATGAATATAAGCTCACAAATGTCTTAATCAAATGTTTAACTACTCCAATCCGTGCCTGAGTGGCTTGGGTTTGCATACCCACGGATATGGGATGGTTGGGGTCTTAACATTGCCCCCCCATCTAAAACACCTTGCCCACAAGGTGTGGGTAGTCTTCTTGGAGCTTGAACAATAGCTCCCATGTAGCATCATCTGGATCTCCTCCCTCCCATTGCACAAGCACATCTGTCACTGTAGGTAGTCTTCTCTTCTTGATAGTCCGTGTCTCAAGGATTTTTGCTGGTTGAGGAGCTAAATGACCCAATGCATCCGTGGGTGGAAGCCTTGAGATTGGAGTGATAGTTTTCCCCAACTTAGCCTTGAGGAAAGACACATGGAAAACTGGATGTATGCATGCCCCCTTTGGTAGCTCAAGCTTGTAAGCCACCATGCCCACCCTTTGGATCACCTTGTATGGCCCATAGAACATAGGACTAAGCTTCCCAAGTTTTTTGCGCATACTCTTCTACCTGTAAGGTTGGAGCCTTAGGAAAACCCAATCTCCAACCTCAAACTCCCTCTCGGATCTATGCTTGTCAGCTTGTTGCTTCATCCGAGCTTGGGCAGCCACCAAATTGTGCTCCAAAAGCCCCACAACTTGCTGCCTATGCTCAAGCAAATCCTCCACTGCAGCCACCCTAGTAAGCCCAGGCATAAACTCAATCAACCTAGGAGGTAAGTAACCATACAATGCCTCAAAATGTGGTAGTTTGGTAGAAGTGTGGTAATTGGTATTGAACGAATATTCAGCCAAGGGTAACCATTTCACCCATAAGCTTGGCTTGTCGGCTACAAATGTCCTCAAGTAATGCTCAAGACTCTTATTCACTACCTCAGTTTGCCCATCAAATTGTGGGTGATAAGAGGAACTCATATCCAAATCAACTCCTTGCCTCCTAAACAATTCTTCCCAAAACAATGATGTGAAGACCGTATCCCTATCACTCACAATGGAAGATGGCAGCCCATGTAGCTTGAACACATGTTGTAAGAATAAGGCAGCCACCTTAGAAGCCGTATAAGGATGAGAGAGGGAAATGAAATGCACATACTTTGTAAATCTGTCCACAATGACCAAAATCACATTTTGCTTCCTAGAAGTGGGCAGCCCTTCCACAAAGTCCATACTAATGGAGTGCCACGGCCTAGGAGGTATGGCAAGAGGTTGGAGAAGCCTTGCAGGCTTGTTAGTCTCATGCTTGAGTCTTTGGCAAGTGTCACAACCTCTAATGTAAGCCTTGATGTCTTTCTTCATACCATGCCAAAACCAATCTTTCTTGGCTCTATGCAAAGACTTCAAATAACCTGAATGTCCTCCTAATGGGCTATCATGTATCAAGGCGAACACCTTGATCTTCATACCACTTTCCTTCCCAATACAAAATCTATCTTTGTAAAGCAATAACCCTTGGTTCAAGGTATAGTGGCCTTCCCCTTCCCCACTTGCTTGCATGATTACTCACAAGACTCTTCAACTCCTCATCTTTCTCATAACTAGCCCTCAAATCATCTAACCAAGTAGGAGATGGAAAAGAAATAGCACAAAGGTGGCCTCGGGTTTGGGCTTGTAAGTATACAGTTTCCTTCTCAACTTCCGTTTTCAAGTCAGTATCTTCCTTCCTTGAGAGTGGATCAACTACCTTGTTCTCCTTCCCTTGCTTGTACTCAACCACAAAGTGATATCCCAACAACTTGGATATCCACTTTTGCTGCATAGGAGTGCCAACCCTTTGTTCTAATATGTGCTTCAAACTTTGTTGATCAGTTTTGATAGTGAAGATGGTAGCAAATAAGTAAGGTCTCCACTTCTTAACTGACAATACCAATGCAAGCAACTCCTTCTCATAAGTAGAGAGGAATAGGTTCTTCCCCTTCAAAGCTTGACTATAATAAGCCAATGGCCTTCCATCTTGCACCAAAACAGCCCTTATTCCAAAACCAATTGCATCACACTCAATCACAAATGTTTTGGAGAAATTTGTTAGGACTAACACTGGTGGTTGGCTCACGGCTACCTTGAGCTCCTCAAAAGCCTTTTCAGCCTTGTCATTCCATAAGAAAGCATCCTTCTTAAGTAAGGAAGTAAGAGGTGAAGCAATCTGCCCATACCCCTTAATGAACTTCCTGTAATAACCAGTCAACCCTAAGAAACCTCTCAAAGCTTTCAAGGACATGGGTATTGGCCAATCCACCATGGCTGCAATCTTCTTAGGATCAGTTTTCACTCATTCCCCAGAAATGATGTGCCCTAAGTACTCAACCTCACTAGTAGCAGACACACATTTGCTCATCTTGGCATAGAGTTGGTGAAGTGCCAAGATCTGCAAACTGTCTTGAGGTAGGCAGTATGCTCTTCTAATCCTTTGCTGTAAACCAGAATATCATCAAAGAACACCAAGACGAACTTTCTCAAATGTGGTCTAAATACCTCATTCATGAGGGCCTGAAAGGTAAAAGGAGCATTAGTTAAGCCAAAAGGCATTACCAAGTACTCATAGTGGCCCTCATGAGTTTTGAAGGCCGTTTTCTCTATGTCCTCTTCCCTCATTTTAATCTGGTGATAACCTGACCTCAAATCCAGCTTGGAGAACACAACTGCACCTTGCAACTCATCTAGTAACTCGTCTACCACTGGAATGGGGAACTTATCCTTCACCGTTTCCTTATTCAATCCCCTATAATCAACGCACATTCTCCAACTCCCATCTGCCTTCCTCACTAATAACACAGGAGAGGCAAATGGGAATTGACTTGGCCTCACACAACCCGAGTCTAACAAATCTTGCACAATCTTTTCTATCTCGGTTTTTTGGTAGTGGGGATATCTATAAGGTCTTTGGCAATGAGGAGGTACCCTTTGCTTGAGTAGTATTTGGTGCTCATGGTTCCTCTTGGGAGGCAAACCCTCGGGTTCCTTAAATACTTGAGGAAATTCTTCTACCAACTCTCAGATTGGAGCACATATCTCTTCTTGTATAGTATCCAACTCACAAGGCATAATCTGAAGGAGTAGTCCCTTCATAGTAGCCTTCCCCTTGAAGTCCTTGCTACCTTGTATCAAGTTGGGTTTTTCCTTCAACCCTTGCAGCCACACTTGCTTTCCTACATGCATGAACCCCATCACAAGGTTCTTGAAGTCCCAACTAATCACCCCAAGTGTGCTCAACCATTGGGTACCAAATACTATGCCACATCCTCCCAATTCTAGCAAGTTGAAAGTCAATTTCAAGTGCAAGCCTTGCATCTTGAACTTCACTTCTTTGCATTCACCCAAGGTTCTTATTACTTGGCCATTTGCTACCCTCACTCCAAAGTTGCTTTCCACATCAATTGGTAGCTTCAATGTCTTAGCCAAAGTCTCATCCATGAAGTTATGGGTGCTTCCAGTATCAAGAAGAACAACAGTTTTCTGGCCATTCAAAATGGCAATCACTCTTATGGTGGAAGGAGAGGTGCTGCCCAACAATGCACATCGAGTAATCTCGGCCTTCTCATCTTCTAATTCTGCCTCAACTTCTTCTTCCTCAATCTCTATCAATTCGGCCTCTTCATCTTCCACCTCTTCCATAAGATATAGTTTCCTATTCTTGCACCTGTGGTCTGAACTCCATCTCTCATAACAATTGCAGCATAAACCCTTCTTCCTCCTCTCTGACATTTGCATAGGTGTTAACCTTTGCACTGGCATAGAGGGTCTTGCACTAAACTATTTGGAATCCCCACTTTTGATCTCAACTCAAGCTGCCCCTTGTTGGGCTTGTGACTGGACCCATGAGCCTCGGCTTGGCTCATAGGTTGGTCTTGTACTTCTTTTCACAGTTGTCAAGTACTCTTCTTGTATCTTGGCCAAGGCATAGGCCTACCCTAAGTTCCTTGGCCCTTGCATTTTAACAGCCAACCTGATTTCATCTTTCATGCCACTCATGAAACAGCTTAATTTGTGCATATCAGATAAATCCCTCACCCTATTACTAGTTAACTCAAATTGACTCTTATATGCAGCAATAGAATGAGTTTGTTTCAATTTAGTCAACAATTCCATAGGATCATCATAACTAGCAGGCCCGAACCTAATTTGTATAGCTCTAACAAAATCATTCCATCCATGCAATTCATGCTCACAATCTTGGAACCACACTAGGGCTTCCTCATCTAAGTGGTAAGAAGCATACATTATCTTCTTGGGTTCAGGAACTTGATAGTAGTGGAAGTATTGCAATGCCTTATACACCCAAGCTATTGGATCACCACCCTTGAACCTTGGAAAGTCCAACTTCATTGGCCTCGGGTCCCTTGCTCTCCCTTGGTTCCATGGAGGTCCATCTTGTTTTTGCCAATAAGGAGCTCTATGGTGAGCTCCTTGGTACTGCCTTGGCCTTTCCCGAGCTTGTCTTCCTCCTCCTGGATCAAACCAAGCCTTATCTTGGTCATTCAAACCCCATTGTTCCTCTCTCGGGTCACCAAAGTGCATTCCATGTCTTGGAGGGGCTGCATGGGGCCCAAACTTTGCTTGCTGCCCTTGCTACCTTCCTTGCCTCCTTCCTAGCCAAGGTTCCTCATAAGGAGCTTCAAAATGCCCTTGAAATGGAGGCATGAACCTAGCATTGTTCCTCACATTCCTTCTTTCCTCAATCGGGTTACCAAATTCACCCAAAATGGGTCCATTCTGACCATTTTCAAAAAACTCACCTGTTTGCATACCAACTCGTGGCTGATTAGCTCTAACTCTAAAGTCTTGATTCAATGGTCTCATGGGCATAGCATTCCTCACCTCAGCCCCTAATGGAACTCCATGAGCTTCTTTAGGAGCTATTGGAATTTGCTCTCTCAAATTAGCTTGAACCCGATTTGGACTTTGCTCCTCCTGCCTCGGTTGCACTGCTGGTTGCTCCACCACCGGTAATCTTTTCATCACCTCCTGCATCATAGCTCGAATTTCAGCCACTCCAGCCTCTAATCCATCAACCTTCAAGTGCAATCCCTCAATGGACCCCGTGTGATCATCCACTTGTTGCTGGAACCTTTCCATATTTTTCTCGAGAACCGCAATTTGACTGGCTCTTGTTTCAACCATGGCTCGTATACAGCTCTGATACCAAATGAAAGGATCCCCTTTATCTCTCCCTCAAGAACACTAGGATTCTCTCCTAAATCACACAATCAAAGAACAATTTGAATAATTCAATCCGATAGGATTGATCCCCTTGCATTCATGAACAAAACCTACTAATTATTATTGAATTCTATTAACTAATGAATCTAATCTCCTAGAGAGAATTTCCAAGAGAAACAATAAAGGTATTTTGATAATGAGCAACAATGGAGGAATGGCAGAGATAACCCACACAGTTTGCATGTGTTTTCTCATGCATGCCTCTCATTGGTTGATTTAGATCAAGCCTCCCATTGGCTGGTCCAGATCAAGGTTCCTATTGGCTATTGCTAGTAACAATCAAGGTACAACCCTTAGAAGCACTAACAAACAAGTACAAGGGGTTAAAGCCTAGAAATGTACTAGACCCCCAATGCACCTAAATAACCACCTAGGTATAAGCTTGTATAGCTTGGACCTACTAATCATGAATATAAGCTCACAAATGTCTTAATCAAATGTTTAACTACTCCAATCCGTGCCTGAGTGGCTTGGGTTTGCATACCCACGAATATGGGATGGTTGGGGTCTTAACAGAAGTCCAGTGGTAAATGAAGGATGTGTGTCGACTTCACCGACTTAAATAAAGCATGCCCTAAAGATAGTTATCCATTACCAAGGATAGATCAATTGGTAGACTCTACAGCAGGTCACAAACTCCTAAGCTTCATGGACGCATTCTCTGGTTACAACCAAATCCTCATGGACGAGGCAGATCAGGAAAAAACCGCGTTCATCACCAGTCGAGGCCTTTTTTGCTACAAAGTCATGCCATTCGGTTTAAAAAATGCTGGAGCTACGTATCAATGGCTGGTAAACAAGATGTTCCACAATCAAATAGGGAGGAATGTAGACGTTTATGTGGACGACATGCTGGTTAAAAGTGTGAATGATGCAAACCATTTGGACGACTTAAGGGAGACGTTCGACACCCTAAAAAAATATAACATGAAGCTTAACCCCATTAAGCGTGCTTTCGGGGTCTCTTCTGGGAAGTTCTTGTGATTCATGGTATCCTAAAGGGGAATTGAGGCCAACCCCAACAAAATTAAAGCAATCCTTGAAATGACACCCCCCCAGAACTATCAAAGAAATCCAAAGCTTGACAAGAAAAGTTATGGCTTTGAATCGATTCGTCTCAAGAGCTATAGACAAATTGCCTTCCTTTCTTCAAAAATCTAAAGAAGGCCTTCTAGTGGACAGAAGAATGCCAACTGACGTTTGAGCAATTGAAGAATTATCTCATGGCACCACCGCTCCTCAGTCCTTCCATTCCAGGAGAAGAGCTATACCTCTATCTGGCGGTATCGACCACCGCTGTAAGCTCAGCCTTGATTAGAGAGGAAGATCATGTTCAGAAGCCCATCTATTATACTGGACGAGCCCTCAGGGGTGTAGAAGGACGATATTCGAACATTGAAAAATTGGCTTTTGCATTGGTAATTGCTTTAAGGAAGTTAAGGCCATATTTTCAAGTTCACACAATAGTCATATTAACCGACCATCCCCTCAGGAAGGCAAAGAGTAAGCCAGATGCAGCAGGAAGACTTGTCCTTTGGGCCATAGAAATGAGTGAATTAGATGTGGACTATCATCCAAGAACAGCAATCAAGGCGCAAGCTTTAGTCGACTTCATCGTGGAATTCACTCACCCTGATCCAGAAGAAGAAATGGAGGTAGAGGAAAGATACTGGACGATCAAGACTGACAGGTCATCCACAAAAGAATGGGGCAGAGTAGGAGTCATCCTAATTTCACCAGAAGGAGATCACTTTGAATATGTCGTCCAATTGCACTTCCCTACCAATAACAACAAAGCAGAATACGAGTCCCTCTTGATAGGACTTCGGCTAGCTGCGAAGATGGGGGGCGAAGAAATTGATCGTCCACAGTGACTCTCAGTTAGTTGTGGGGAAAGTACGAGGAGAATACGAAGCCAGAGAGGAAAGAATGAAGAAGTATCTTAAGCTTATCTAGAAGATGTTGGAAACACTAGAAAAAGTAGACTTTCGCCACGTTCCAAGAGAAGAGAATGTTGACGCAGATCGTTTAGCACGATTAGCATCGTTAGAAGATGAAGGAGAGGAAATCATCGGAGGTTCATTGGCCGGTATCACACTGGTGCCACCTTCATTTGACCTCCCTTATATTGTAGGTCGTCCAGATCGAAGCTCCAGCCAAGCAGTCCAACTAATTTCCAGCACCATCAATTATCATATGAGTAAGATGGTTTTTTTTCTTTACCAAATGCATATGTACTTCACCAAAAACAGCCGGTAAGGTGCAAAAAAAAAAAGAATACCTTCTACATTTTCTATGGAAGCCGAACCTAGCTGGGCTTACCCCTTGATTCAATTCGTTACTATTTTATGTTCCTTACCGGCTGTTTTTGGTGAAGTACATATGCATTTGGTAAAGAAAAAAAACCATCTTACTCGGTATTCATTTTGCTATTTCGTGGATATGCTATTAAAATAATTGCATATGTAAACATGACATGTTAAAAATTAAAGATTGACATCAAATAATTTTAACAATAGATAGACAAAAAAAAAAATGACTAAATTTCACTTTTAACCTCTAAAATTTCAAGTTGTTTTCATTTTAGTTCTTTAAGTTTGAGATTTTTATTCTGGTCCATCAATTTTTATTTCATTTTCAAAATGGTCATTCTGTTTATCTCTATGACTGATTTGGCTTTTAAGTGCAAACAAAAATATGTCATTTCGTTATTTTATTTTCCTATCTCTTAACAATCACATTAATTACAAACATAGACTGAATGACCATTTTGAAAACAAAATCAAACTTGATAGATCAAAATGAAAAAGCTCAAACTTAATGGACCAAAATAAAATTAAATCTAAACTTTAAGTGTCAAAAATGTAATTTACTCAAAAGACAAAATTGAACTTATACTAAAACATAAAGGAAAACTGTGTTTATATTTCAGTCAAATTATCACGCCTTCTTGTGATAATTTTAACTCTCATAAAAGTGTTCAAAATATGATAGTCAAACTATTAATTTGGTCTTAAATTATGTGTCAAAGTTTAATTTCTTCCTATATATATACCAATCAATTTCATCTCTAGATCTTAAGAACTTTTTGAAGTTACTTTCCACTTGTTGTCAATATTAACACTTAAAATTGCACAACTTGTGCCTTCTTCAAATTCTTTGCTCTTGTATTAATAAAGAATAACTCTAGGTTAAACTACTGTACTTGTAAAGCTATTTCATATAAAGAATTTGATTTTCTAAAAGAAATCGGAAGCAAGAATAACATTGAACAGATTTAAAATTTTGGGACTAAATTATTGATATAATCAATAATTTAAAGATAAAATTGAATTATTATAACTAATTTAGTTACCAACATTAAAAAGGACGAGTAAAAAGCATTTGTCATATCACCCATTGCTATTTGATTTACATAATAATGACAAGATAGACAAAAAAAAATTGTGTAGTTCAACTGACAATTTTTTTTTTTTAAGTTCAACTGACATTGATGGAGGAGAATTAGGGTTCAAATCCTCACACCCCAACTATCGAATTATAAAAAATTAATAACACAATAAAAAAAACAGTGATATTAAATCATTTCTAAACTTTTAATGATAGTGTCTAGTTGACACTAGTTTTTGTAGCTTTTTACTAATTACTTTTTATTGAAAGTGAGTTAAAATATACTTGTACGGTTGTACCTAAAAAAAAGTTGGCTTTTATGTTTGGATAGAGTGAGATAAAAGAAGAGGAGAAGATAAGGGAGAAATGATTCTTCTCTTTGAAATTCTTCAATTTTTAATCAAATAAGAGACATATGACATTTAAAGAATCCAATAATTGTGACAACCTCATAAAAACTACACAAAACCAAATAAATGACAACTATCACAATTATAGTTAAAAATTAGAAGGAATTAAAGAATTTCAATAGAAATAGATCCTGTCCCGAAAATATGAAAATAAAAGATAATTAGTATATTGTGTCAACATAGCTTTTCTCCCTTTATCGCCCTTTGTTCCGGGCATTACCATAAGCAAAAAGAATTACAGTTTAAGCAAAAAGTTGGGGCAAACGAACTGTTTAAAAAAAGAAATGAATGCCTAAATTGAAATTATAATCGATGATATAAGAACCAAAATTCTATCCTGCCGACTAGATAAAAAATAAGAAACACTCAACTACAAAAGTCTCTCTAGCATTGTCAATCATAAGATTGGACGTGCACAGAGCTTATAATCGAAAGTCGCAAGTCCTCTTGTCATTTCAATTGCATTCAATATTTTCCAAACAAACGTGCTCTCATTTCTATTAGTGGACCTATACCAGCATCAATTCCTTCATGTCACGCATCATCAATTAGCGTTTGATTATCAAAGAATAAGCTCGTTGTGTGAAAAAAGTGGACGAGATATTTATATGAACTATATTTTGATCAAATCGGGTACGGAAAGTCAAGCCATGCAATAGTTTTTTGACTACTCAAAAAACTTTCTTAAAATTCAAAAATAGATTAATAAATACAAAATAAAAAATAAAATTATTGTTTCATTCCTAAAATTTACATGAATTTCAAATTTTTGTCCATAACTTTAAATTTTTATTTTTATTTACTTTTTTTTCTCTCTTTTCTCTCGTGCCTAAACAATTGAAAAGGTTACACACTTTCATTATGGTGAGATTTTTTCAATAGCTTAAAGGAAGAAAAAAAAAAATTTCTAAAATAGTTAAGAGATGGGAAAAAAAATCTTTTTCAAGGTTAAGGACAAAGTGTAACATCATTAATAATTTAGCAACAAAAAACAGAACTTCTTAAAATTTAATGACGAAAAATGAAATTTATACAAATTTTAGGGATGAAAACGATATTTTAGCTAATAATTTTTTTTTTTCTTAATACATTTATATTTGACCATTTATAATCTATCAAATTAGAACTTGATGTTCTTTCAAATCGCAAAAGTTATTTATGATTAGTTTTGTACAAAATATTGCAACAATTTTCCTTTTAATATATAAAATAAAAAAATTCGTTAGAAAAAATATCTTTCATTTTGTTGCAAAACATAGTTTGGATAATATTCTTCATAACTGAAAATTTCTTGTGTCATAATTTTAGTAGAAATTGGAATAGTATGCAGAAGTACAATTATTCTATAAAGAAAGCAGTGTGAACCAAGAAAGGCTAAAGTGATATATATTATATATCTAATATTATTCTAGCAAAAAAATCAATTAGTTATACTAAGTGAAAAAAATAAAAAAAATACATCCAAACAATCCTTTAAATGAATCCAGACAACACGATACAACTCAAAACATACCTTAAACTTATATAACTTTAATCCCAAATATCAAACAAGCAAATTTAATGTCAAACACATATAGGTGGAATGACCATTTTATTTTTTTTAATTCCTTTTACTAACTTTCAATTTTGGGGAAATAAAAAAAAAAAAAAATTTGTAACCCTCAAAAATATATATTTTAGCATTTTTATTTTTTATTTTTAAACAAGAAAACCAGCCTAGCAAGTCCCAACTCCACAAATATGAGGAAAATTTAGAGATGACACAATTTTGTAGTCATCATTTATAGAAAAATTTAAAATAAAAAATGATGTAGTAATCATACCTCCAATTCACTTTCAAAGTCTGATACGGCTCCCTAAGTCCTAACACCCAAGGATGGATAAGTTTGAACTGCACAACTATTTCTATATTAGAGCTGTCGATAATATTGGTTTTGATCCTAATGCGTCAATAACAAATGTCATGTCGATAAGACGCGGAGCCAAAGACAGACCATGGCCCCCAAATTGTTTTTTAGAATTCATGCGCGGTGTGAAAATGTCATTGTTGACTTTATCATATCTCGAGGGGACAGTTTGTGGTCTACGATTGCAGTCGAATTACATTTTATTTTTTATTTTTATTTTTTTTATATGAAATCTAATTAAGGTAAGATCTTTCATATTTACCTTTGACTCTGAGTAGTAAATTCTAGATACACAATAATACTCATTAAAATTATGTATTGGATAATCAATGGAAATTTTTAGTGTTGATTGAATTCAAGATGTCTCAACTTACCATTCATTCAAAATCTCTTATCATCTAAGCTACACTCTAATGTGGCCATAAGGGGCATAGCTATGTATTTATTTATGTTTTTTTAAATAGCCTTAACTCTAATCCAGCTTGAATTCTAATCCATTTCACAAACCCCAGTCCACCTTAAAATAAATTTCTAGCTTCACCCCTAGTGACCATGAAATAGGGATTAAGCATAACATAATTGATTGGGTGGTAGACTCGTGGAAACACCTATTCCTTCCATATATTGGACCTTAGCTCCGTAAAACAATATACTTACTACTGTTGGAATACAGAATAATTGAAATTTTAGATCAAAACATTATGTATGGATGAAATGAACTACCTAAACAAGAATTCTTGAACGGCGAACATCCAGAGCTAGTACTCAATACATCAAAAAAATTCCATTAATGAAAGATGTAAATCTATTGGAAAATAAAAAATACGCACGTTAGATGAAATGGTTGTTGCTATCTGTTACAATGATGAATCATTGGTTTAATTGAATAACTAAATAAAATAGATATACATTTCTCTTAGTCTCTCAGGTCGACTGATCTTCTCAATTGAAAGATCCCTATATAGATAATACACATTCCAGTTGACTGTGAGCCTAATTCTAATTGTTTTGTTCCGAAGCAAAGATATCCATAGGACGGTTTGTCCTATTTAGATATTCACAGCCTAGAAGTAACGGACTATTCATTTCTAAAAAAAATAAAATAGAATTACAATTATATATTTTACTTAGTCAACCAATTTTGAAGGAAAAATATAGCACTATTACAATTGTATATAACTTAGTCAGGCCAATTTTGAAGGAAAAAAAAAAAAGGTGTATATAGCACTATGGAATCTATAACATATATCACACTAGACCTGGTAAAATTGAACCCTGAACTCGTTACCCGACCCACTCTAATGAACTTATTCATTCTTAAAAAAAAAAAAAAAAAAAAAAAAGAATTATAATTAGAATTGTGTTTACTTAGTCGACCAATTTAGAAGAAAACAAAACTTAGATAGCATTAGACCTAGCAATATTGGACCCAAACCTGTTACCCGAAGGAAAAATATGGGTATGCGTTGGATTTTTGAACCGAGAAAAAAAAATAAAAAATAAAAAATAAAAAGATCAACCTTTACTCGACCTGTGAAAGAGGGCGGGTAGGATCGGGTCAACCCACAGGTGACAAGGATCAACTTGTTTTTTCAAAGGATTTTTATTCTGTGTTATTTATTTATTTTTAGGGTGGGCTTTCTCACTTTATATTTCTTAGTTAGGAATTTAACTATTATGAGAATTATTTGGATTTTGACTATTATCAAAATTCACATAGTGCGAACAAAAAAAAAAATCTTAATTGAAATTTGAAAAACCCTAGACATCACCGTAAGTAACATGAAAATTTGGACGTTCTTTCTTGGTAGAAAGAAAATTGCAATCAGTTCTCTAAGTTATCTTTAATGGCATGCAATCTCTTGAGTATTACTATAACTACTGTTACTTCTTAATCAATTTCTTTTGCGTTGGAGATAAAATTCTTACTCAGTAACGATTGTCTTTTGCGAGGGAATGTACAAACTCTGATTTGCACTCAAAGTTGGTTAATAGATTTGAAGATAATATTTAGTTTATTTATAGAATAGTCATAATTATTAATTGTTAATTCTTTATTGCAATGTTTGCGGTGTATATTAAAGTTATATTAAAACTCTGTATTGTAAATGAAATTACTCACCAACTTGAGGTACAATTCTCAAGTATGAAAAAATAGTCATATTTATTAACTTTTTATTCTTTATTGACCCATTTTCATTGTATGTTAAAGTCATACTAAAACTTCTGTATAATAAACTTGAGGTACATTTCTCAAGTATGAACATTTAATTGTTGAAGCTACTACTAACATTGAGTAGATTGAGGTGCAATTAATATTAAAAATTTACTTATTTTTCATTACCTAACATGTTATGTTTTATTCTTGAAAATTTATGTATACAATTATCTTGATAGGTAATTTAATTTAATTTCATATTTTTCATACGATATATATAAGGAGGTTGATAATTTGATATGATCCATGATAATATTTTTTTTTGTTGATGATAAGATTAGTGAATCTTGGACTATGTAAATTTAATATTTTATGTATTATTTAATTTTTATATTTTAGTGTTTTTGTTTATCTATTATCATATTTGTATTGAAAGGAAGACTGAGATAAATAAATGATACGTTTAGAACTATAGGATCAACTTTCTTTTCAGTTTCCATTTAGAATGATCCCCCTTTTGTTTTTGGTCTGAACCCGAGCCAACCTATTTTCGAGATCTAATAGCACTGGGTAACTGAACCTACTAGAGTACATGTTATTTTCACTTTATACACTTTTTTTTTGTTTTGTTTGCCCCTTTGCCCATATTCTATTGCCTAAGATGTTGACGTAAGGAAAGGAAAAACAAAAGGTTGTTTGAGAGGTGATATTTGGATGGTGATGCGGAAGAGGAGATGGAAGGGACCTCGATCCAAACATACCAAACTCTCCAACCCTACCCTATATATTTGGCAACCACTTTGTATCATAAGATCATCATCCCTGTCAATTGAACTTACAAGTTGATTCCATTTACAATATTAAATGAATCGTCAATTAGGGAGCGGCCTAACTTTATTATAACATAGAGAAATGATAGTCTCGCAAATATGATGATCAATACTAATTAAATTCTACAACTTAGTTGAATTGTTTCGGATAAATTCAGGAATGGTAAGGACAAAGGATTACACTATTCCAAAAAGGATGATTAGAAGGGTAATTTTGATGTCGGTGGTGGAGGACATACGGAGAATCAAAAATTCTAGGACCATAATTTGTTGCACAATCTCTTTCACAACTCTTTAAAATGACAAGTTATAACTAATAGATAGTAAATGTGATGATGTGCAAAATCCATGGTCGTCCAACGCCTCATCTCTCAATGGAAGACCTAAAAAAATGAAGAGAGTAAACAACAAGAGAGCATCGATGGGGTGCCGGCCAAAACTTTTCCAATGCTTTTGTCAGTAATATCTTTAGAGAATAATAAATAGGTGGGTATAAGTGTTTAGGCTAGTGTTTCACATACCTTGTGTCTTTTTCCTTTGGAGTTTATATAGGTGCCTCCAAGATGTAGCTGTTGTGCTCTCCTTTATTTTAGTCTTAATTTGACTTGAATGAGGGGCTTTTATGATGGCAGTTACAATATCTTGAGATATTGTATTTAATGGGTCATTTGATAATGGTTTTGGTCATTAACTTGGTTGTAAAGACCTTCTTTAATGGAGCACGTGGGCCGCTTTGGCATTGTTTGCTTGGACGACGATGTAAGTCGTCATACCTTATGCTTTATCTAGACAATGGAAGCTTGTAAGGTCGTCCTATGTGGTTACTCAGTTGGATGAATGTTTCAGACCTATCAGATGCCCCCTATTCCAAGATGGTTCATGTTTGGACGATCTTTGGAGTATAAAAAGCCTGGGGTTATTTTTGGGGAGATATGTAGTTGAAGTCTGACTGTTGCATTAAATCATGAAGAGATGGTCTGGTTCGCTTCTTGACACGTGTTATCTGTTTATTGGGTGCGTATCACGAAGCGACGCTTCGTTTTGTATGCCAGGGGTTTTGGAGGTTTAAAAACCAAAAATTTTCTTTTTCTCTCACATTCCTTCCTTTGGTGTTTTAACTTGGTGCATTTTTCCTCTCCTTGTTTCAGATTTCCAGTGAGTTCCTTTTTCTCTTAATACCAACAAATTATGTCCTCCACCGCTTATCAGAGGAGTTATTTGCTTTGGCTTTTCCAGGACTGAGCACCTGGAAAACGATTAGAGGGTTTATGGTGTTCGATGGGAATAGTTGGCCCTCGATCCATTCTGAGGAGTTGCCAAAGGGGCTCTCTGATCGGGAGGAAGAGGAAAATTCTTCTGAAGAAACCCCATTGGTTTCGAGTTCGTCGAGGGGTTTTGGGCCTGAGAAACTGTCAAGACCCCAACCATCCCACATCCGTGGGTATGCTTACCCTAGCCACTAAGGCACGGATTGGCTTAGCTTAACATTTACTTAAAACATGTATTAGCTTATATTCATGATTAGTAAGGTCCAAGCTATCCAAGCTTGTACCTTGATGGTTAATTAAGTGCATTGGGAGTCTAGTACATTCCTAGGCTTTAACCCCTTGTACTTAATTGTTAGAGATCCTAAGGTTGTACCTTGATTGTTGCATGAGAAATGCATGATCAGCTCAGCCAATGAGAGGAGAGCATGAGCTCGACCAATGAGAGGAGAGCATGAGAAATGCATGATTAGCTTGACCAATGAGAGGAGAGCATGAGCTCGGCCAATGAGAGGAGTGCATGAGAAATACCATGTGGGTTATCTCTCCCACTCCTCCATTGTTGCCCATTTATCAAAGAACTCCATTGTTACTCATAGAATTCTCTCTAGGAGATTATAGAATTAGTTGATAGAATTCATTAAGAATTAGGAGGTTTTCTTCATAAATCCAAGGGGATCCATCCTATCGGATTGGATTGTTCAAAGTGTGTGTTGATTGTGTGTTTGTTGAGGGAGATTGAGGGTTTTAGAGAGACAAAGAAAGGGGATCCTTTCATTTGGTATCAGAGCTGATTACGAGCCATGGTGATTGAAACAAGAGGAGGAGCTCAAATCGGAGCTCTCAATGAGAATGTCCAAGGGATTCAACAACAATTGGATGAGCATTCCAATCAAATCGGGTTGATCAATGTGAAATTGGATCGGATGGAGTCCAATTTTGGTGAGTTCAAAGCTACACTTTCTGGTTTTTAATCTGCATTTTCTGGTCTTCAAGCCATGATGGAGGAGAGGCTGCCCAAACCAGCAGAACCGAATGTTAACCAAGCTTCAAGTTCAATTCGGGTGCAACCTAGTTTTGGTGAGCAATTGCCAACTACTCCTCCAAGCACTCATAGGCTTCCAATTGGGGCTGAGGAGAGGAATGACATGCCAATGAGACCTCCAAACCAGGACATTAGGCTCCAATCCAATCAAACCCGAGTTGGAGTGCAAATGGGAGAAAGTATGGAAAATGGGCAAAATAGACCCATTTTGGGTGATTTTGGTGACCCGATTGAGGAGAGAAGGAATGTGGGAAACAATGCTAGGTTCATGCCTCAATTTCAAGGGCATTTTGATGCTCTTTATGAGGAACCTTGGCTAGGAATGAGGCAAGGAAGGCAGCAGGGGCAGCAAGGGCAGCAAGCACAGCTTGAGCCCATTTTGGGTGATTTTGGTGACCCGATTGAGGAGAGAAGGAATGTGGGGAACAATGCTAGGTTCATGCCTCCATTTCAAGGGCATTTTGATACTCCTTATGAGGAACCTTGGCTAGGAAGGAGGCAAGGAAGGCAGCAAGGGCAGCAGGGGCAGCAAGCACAGTTTGAGCCCCATGCAGCCCCTCCAAGGCATGGGATGCACTTTGGTGACCCGAGAGAGGACCAATGAGGTTTGAATGACCAAGATGAAGCTTGGTTTGATCCAAGAAGAGGGAGACCAGCTTGGGAAAGGCCAAGGCAGTACCAAGGAGCTCACCATAGAGATCCTTATTGGCAAGAGCAAGATGGACCTCCATGGAACCAAGAAAGAGCAAGGGACACGAGGCCAATGAAGCTGGACTTTCCAAGGTTCAAAGGTGGTGATCCAACAGCTTGGGTGTATAGGGCGTTGCAATACTTCCACTACTATCAAGTCCTTGAACCCGAAAAGGTAATGCATGCTTCTTATCACTTAGATGAGGAAGCCCTAGTGTGGTTCCAAGATTGTGAGCATGAATTGCATGGATGGAATGATTTTGTTAGAGCTATCCAAATTAGGTTTGAGCCTGCTAGCTATGATGATCCTATGGAATTGTTGACTAAATTGAAACAAACTCATAATATTGCTGCATATAAGAGTCAATTTGAGTCAATAGGGTGAGGGATTTATCTGACATGCATAAATTGAGTTGTTTCATGAGTGGCATGAAAGATGAAATTAGGTTGATTGTAAAAATGCAAGGGCCAAGGAACTTAGGGGAGGCCTATGCCTTGGCCAAGATACAAGAGGAGTACTTGGCAACTGTGAAGAGAAGTACAAGACCAACCTATGAGCCAAGCCGAGGCTCATGGGTCCAGTCACAAGCCCAACAAGGGGCAACTTAGGTTGAGAACAAGAGTGGGGATTCCAAACAGTTTAGTGCAAGACCTTCTATGCAAGTGCAAAGGTTAACACCTATGCAAATGTCAGAGAGGAGGAAGAAGGGTTTGTGCTATAATTGTGATGAGAGATGGAGTTCAAATCACAGGTGCAAGGATAGGAAACTATATCTTATTGAAGAAGTGGAAGATGAAGAGGCCAAATTGGTAGAAATTGAGGAAGAAGAAGTTGAGGCAGAATTAGAAGAAGCGAAGGCCGAGATCACTTTATGTGCTTTATTGGGCAGCACCTCTCCTTCCACCATGAGAGTGATTGCCATTGTGAATGGCCAGACGACTGTTGTTCTTCTTGATACTGGAAGCACCCATAACTTCATGGATGAGACTTTGGCAAAGACATTGAAGCTACCAATTGATGGGGAAAGCAACTTTGGAGTGAGGGTAGCAAATGGCCAAGTAATAAGAACTTTGGGTGAATGCAAAGAAGTGAAGTTCAAGATGCAAGGCTTGCACTTGAAATTGACTTTCAACTTGCTAGAATTGGGAGGATATGGCATAGTATTGGGTACCCAATGGTTGAGCACACTTGGGATGATTAATTGGGACTTCAAGAACCTTATGATGGGGTTCATGCATGAAGGAAGGAAAGTGTGGCTGCAAGGGTTGAAGGAAAAAACCAACTCGATACAAGGTAGCAAGGACTTCAAGGGGAAGGCTACCATGAAGGGACTACTCTTTCATATCATGCCTTGTGAGTTGGCTAGTATACAAGAAGAGATTGGTGCTCCAATCCGAGAGTTAGTAGAAGAATTTCCTCAAGTCTTTGAGGAACCCGAGGGTTTGCCTCCAAAGAGGAACCATGAGTACCAAATACTACTCAAGCATGAGACTAGCAAGCCTGCAGGGTTTCGTGCAGTGGAAGATTTGCTTGAGCATAGGCATCAAGTTGTGGGGCTTGTGGAGCACAATTTGGTGGCTGCCCAAGCTAAGATGAAGCAACAAGCTGACAAGCATAGATCTGAGAGGAAGTTTGAGGTGGGAGATTGGGTTTTCCTAAGACTCCAACCCTTCAGGCAAAAGAGCATGCGCAAGAAGCTTGGGAAGCTTAGTCCAAAGTTCTATGGGCCATACAAGGTGATCCAAAGAGTGGGCATGGTGGCCTACAAGCTTGAGCTACCTGAGGGGGCTTGTATACATCCAGTTTTCCATGTGTCTTTCCTCAAGGCTAAGTTGGGGAAGACTATCACTCCTATATCAAGGCTTCCACCCATGGATGCATTGGGTCATTTAGTTACTCAACCAGCAAAGATCCTTGAGACACGGACCATCAAGAAGAGAAGACTTCCTGCAGTGACAAAAGTGCTTGTGCAATGGGAAGGAGGAGATCCGGATGATGCTACATGTGAGCTCTTGTTCAAGCTCCAAGAAGACTACCCACACCTTGTGGGCAAGGTGTTTTAGATGGGGGGGGGGCAATGTTAAGACCCCAACCATCCCATATCCGTGGGTATGCTTACCCTAGCCACTAAGGCACGGATTGGCTTAGCTTAACATTTACTTAAAACATGTATTAGCTTATATTCATGATTAGTAAGGTCCAAGCTATCCAAGCTTGTACCTTGATGGTTAATTAAGTGCATTGGGGGTCTAGTACATTCCTAGGCTTTAACCCCTTGTACTTAATTGTTAGAGATCCTAAGGTTGTACCTTGGTTGTTGCATGAGAAATGCATGATCAGCTCGGCCAATGAGAGGAGAGCATGAGCTCAGCCAATGAGAGGAGAGCATGAGAAATGCATGATTAGCTCGGCCAATGAGAGGAGAGCATGAGCTCGGCCAATGAGAGGAGTGCATGAGAAATCCCATGTGGGTTATCTCTCCCACTCCTCCATTGTTGCCCATTTATCAAAGAACTCCATTGTTACTCATAGAATTCTCTCTAGGAGATTATAGAATTAGTTGATAGAATTCATTAAGAATTAGGAGGTTTTCTTCATAAATCCAAGGGGATCCATCCTATCGGATTAGATTGTTCAAAGTGTGTGTTGATTGTGTGTTTGTTGAGGGAGATTGAGGGTTTTAGAGAGACAAAGAAAGGGGATCCTTTCAGAAACCTTAGGTCGCTCAATCTTATTTTTCTAGTATAGATGTTGAGGGGTTGAAAAGAATTAGGAGTCGATACTAGATCCCAGAAGATGTCGTCCTTAGGATCCCCGATTTGGACGAGAGGGCTTGCTCGTCCAAATTTGATGACGTGCCTTTTTATGAAGCCAATTTTAAGGCTGGGTTGAGATTCCCTATGCAGCCTTTCATGAGAGAGCTATTAGATCATCTGTTCGCCTGGTCAGCTAGCTCCTAATGCTGGGCAGACGGCAATTGCTTGCATAGTGATGTGGTGGGTGTGCAGTAACGAGGTTGATTCCTTTATGGTGAACGAGTTTTTGTATTGCTACAAACCTTGTCAGATAGCTGCATCTCCTGATTTTTGGACTTTGAACAGACGCCAGAAACATCTCAAGCTAGTGACTGGTCTTCGACATCTAATAAGGAGTGGAAGGACGGATATATCTTCGTTTGTGAAGATAATTGGGAAAGCCTTTCATGGGAGGAGAAGGACGATACTTTTATGAGGGTTCGTCATGCTTAGGGCGTACCTCCAACTTCTGGTGTGTGTGCGCCTCTTCATGTGTCATTATGTATATGTAAATTTTTTTCTGACATTATATACACATATCTTTGTTTGTTGACGTCTTTCATCTTTTTGCAGCGATCAAACGTCTAAAGCTGAGCCAAGAAGGGAAAAATAGGGTGCTTCGGGTGTTGCATCATAAAGATCACCACTACACCAATTTCATACAGCCTGAATTGCTCTCCTTCCATTCTTTTTGTCCTGAGCCAAACCAGAAATTTTTATCTTTGAAGTTGTCCAATCAGCGAAGTAAGTATTCTCGTCCTTATGCATATAGGTGTGGAGTTTGGACAAGGTAGAGGACTTATTTTGGCTTTGTTTTTCTAGGAATGGCTACTACTAAAGTGAATAAGGACAAGCTGAAGAGGATGATGGGGCAAAAAGATGCCTTGAGTATCAACTTAGGAAAGAGGCGTAAGCAAGATTCTGCCTCGAAACAAGTGTCTGAAGAAGTTGAGGTTCGGCCGTCTATGCCTCAGGAGCCCATTCTTCCTGAGCAAGCACCTGTTTCATCAGTGGAAGTGGTTGAGCCAGCCAGTGTTCCTTCATCTAGTAAGGCTACTGATAAGCCGCCTACATTGCCTAAGGACGCTTCTCTAGCTTTGCATCGAGCGAAAACGGTTGTGATGAAGGAGGATATGGACGAGTATGGAAGACTGAATACTGACGTTGTCAAAAGGGCTCTCGCTCATTCTATGATGAAGGTAGGAGGTATTTTACCTTTTTGCTTGTCATCCTTATTTTCGACTTATCTCGTCGTTTACTCATTTTTGCAGGGTTTGACGGAGGCTATGGTCATCGCCAATCGTTGCATCCATTGGGAGGAAGGGATCGTAAAACTCAAAGATCAACTGACAGAGGCTACGAATGCCAATAAAAGTCCAACGACGGTAGCAACAGAGCTGACTTAAGAGAGGGATCACTTGGCGGATGAGCTGGCGAGGCTGAGGGTTCATATGGCGGCTAAGGATGAGGAGCTGAATAAGATGGTCAAGTCTAATAGGAAGGTGTTGGATCAATTGAAGACCTTGAGTGAGTAGATGGAGTCAACGAAATTCAATGCAGTGGAAGAATTTAAGTCGTTTGATGCCTGTGATGACAACAATACCAAGTACTTTCTCGTGAGTTTTGAGTTGCTGAGAAAACAAGCAAAAGAGAAGTACCCTGATCTTGATTTTGACATCTTCCAACTGTATGAAGACGATGACTCTGTGGCTCTATTGGAAGACAAGAACGAGGAAGCGGTGGATCCTCAATTGGTGGACGACACCACCACTTAGTTCATTTTTTGTTTATTCTAAAAAACTCTTTATTTTTGGTGGGGCCAGTTCAGTGGCCTATTTTATAAACAATTATCCTTTCATGAACAATTGTCCTTCGTTGTTGGGATGAGGTTATGAGTCATTTTTTTTTTTTTATGATAATTATGCATATGTTATTTAATACAGCTTGTGCCGCTTTTACATGTGCTTTCCATTATACGCTTGCTTTTTATGCACACGTTCTTTTGTATGTCACACAGGCTTGTAATGCAAGTGTTTGTTGTTGTCCGTTCATGGTGCTATACGTGCTTTTTGTGCATGTAATATTTGTATACCACACGGGCTTTTAATGCAAGTGTTTTCTGTCGTCAGTTTACAGCACTACACGTGCTTTTAATACAAGTGTTTTTTGTCGCCCATTTACGATGCTACACGTGCTTTTAACGCAAGTGTTTTTCGTCGTCCATGCATCATGTATACTCAGATTTTTTATGACTGAATTTTTTAGGGCTATAATATGGATGACGATACCATTCCTCGTAAGACCCACTTGGATGCTTTATCTTACATCTAAGTTTTGAATCACAAATTTGAACGGCTGAATTTGTTTGGAAGACGTAAAAGAAATTTCGTTTGGAAGACATAAAAAAGAGTTTTGAAAAAGAGAGGGGGCATCTGTCGGCCTTTCTTTTGTCTTTATTTGTCAAAATTCCAATAGAAGTAATTCCAATAAACTTGAACAAGTAATTCGAACTTAAATAAGGTATGAAGAGGAGACTGAACCAATGTCTTACTGGTAGTATTTCTTTAGGTGCTCAACATTCCAAGGATGGGGAAGGGCAGTGCCGTCCAATTTCTCGAGGTGGTAGGTACCTCTTCTATAGAACTTGACGACTTTGTACAGGCCTTCCAATGTGGGCCCTAATTTTCCCTAGGTTGGATCTTTAGTGGTGAGAGTTACCTTCCTTAGCATTAGGTCCCCTACTTCGAATTCTATGTGTTTCACTTGTCAATCATAATAACGAGCCATCCTCTGCTAGTACATCTTCGTCCTTGCTTCTGCCCGGTCACGAGCTTCGTCCAACAGGTCTAGGTTCAAGTGCAGCTGGCTGTTGTTACTCTCTTCGTGATAACTATTTGTTCTGAAGCTAGTCAATCTAATTTCTACTGGAATGATGGCCTTGGTCCCAAACGTCAAACAGAATGGAGTCTTCCGTGGGTGTTCTTGCCATCGTCCTGTACACCCATAGAACATTTAGGAGCTCTTCCGGCGATAGCCCCTTTGTCCCCTCAAGTCAAGTCTTGATCATCCTAAGCAAGGATCGATTTGTGACTTCTACTTGGCCGTTGGCTTGGGGATGACCTGGGGATGAGTAATGGTTGCGTATGACCAGTTCTTCGTAGAAGTCTCTGAATGGCGAATTGTCAAACTGTCGTCCATTATCAGAGATGAAAACCCTGGGAATTCCAAACCTGCATATTATCACTTTCCATACAAATCCCCTTATGTTCTTCTCAGTGATCGTTGCGAGTGGTTCGACTTCCACCCACTTGGTGAAATAGTCAATCCTTACTACCATAAATTTTAGCTGCCTTCGTCCAATTAGAAAAAGACCCATGATATCAAATCCCCATTGAGCAAAAGGCCAGGGGGCTGCCATTGGGGTAAGTACTTCTGGTGGTGAATGGGTGAGGTTTCCAAACCTCTACCATTTAGCACAAGCTCGGATGTAAGAGACGGCATCCTTCTGCATTGTTGGCCAATAGTATCCTGCTCGGACGAGTTTGTGGACTAAGGAACGTGCCCCCGAGTGATTGCCGCAAATCCCTTCATGGACTTCTTTCATCACATATTCAGCTTTGAGCTTGTCGAGGCAGGGTAGATATGGGAGTGAAAAACCTCTTCTATACAATACCCCTTGTAGCAAGATGAACCTGGTGGCCCTGACTTTTACCTTCCTTGCTTCTACGACATCGGTTGGAAGAGACTCATCTTCCAGATACTTCGTGATCGGCGTCATCCACGAATTGCTGATGTTAATGGGATTCATTTCTTCCCCCTTATGGCTTGGGGAATTTTGAATCTCGATTCGTTGGTCAATGGCCTCTTCGGAGGAAGCCAATTTTGCTAAAGTGTCAGCCTCAATGTTTTGTTCTCGGGGGATTTGGAGGATGACTATCTCATTTAAACTAGTCATGATGCTTCAGACGAGATCAAGATATTTCTTCATCCTCTCTTCCTTCACTTCATATTCGCTATTGTTTGTGAGTCGCTTTGTACCTTTAGTGTAGTCATTCCCAGTACCTTGGCTATGCACAGAACTATGAGCAGAGCCTCATATTCTACCTTGTTGTTGGTGGTGGGATACTGAAGTTAGACGGCGTACTTCAATAGTCTTCCTTCAAGTGTCTTGAAGACTATACCAACTCCTCCTGCCCCTTTGACGGATGAACCATAGATGTTGACTTCCCATTTCTCCTCTGGTTCCCTTTCATCTTGTGGTGGTCCCTCACTGGCCGTGGTGAACTCGGCGATGAAATCAGTGAGGGCTTGGGACTTGATAGCTCGTCTTGGACGATATTTAATATTGAACTCGTTTAATTCTATGGCCCATTGAATGAGTTGTCCTGCGGCATCGGGCTTACTCATTGCCTTACAAAATGGATGATTGGTAAAGACGATGATGGTATGTGCTTGGAAGTACGATCAGAGTTTTCTGGCTACGACGACAGGGGTGAGCGCCAGTTTCACCATGGCAAGGTATCTCTCTTCTACTCCTTAGAAGGCTTTGCTAGTGTAGTAAACTGGCAATTGTCCGCCATTTTCATCTCTGATCAGAGCTGAGTTGACGGCAGTTGGAGAGACTGCTAAGTATAGGGAAAGATGCTCACCTTGTACGGACGAGCTCAGCAATGGTGGGGAGTTGAGATACTTTTTCAATTCTTAAAAGGACTTCTGGCATTCGTCCGTCCAAGTGAAGGCCTTTTTCAGTGTTTTGAAAAATGGAAGGTACTTATCTGTTGCTCGTGAAACGTTGAGCGCTACAACTCGTCAGGTCAAGCTTTGAACTTCTTTCATTATTCTTGGAGGGGTCATTTCTAGTATGGTCTTTATCCTATCCGGGTTCACCTCTATTCCCTTCTAGGACACCATGAAGCCTATAAACTTTCCCGAGGAAACGCCGAAGACACACTTGCTTGGGTTTAGCTTCATGTGATATTGGCGGAGTATTTTGAAAGTCTCTTCCAAGTCGCTCAAGTGGTTATCCTTGTCCTTCGTCTTTACCAACATATCGTCGATATATACTTCTACATTTCGTCTGATCTGATTGTGTCAATTGTTGGTAAGTTGCCCTAGCGTTCTTTAGACCGAAAGGCACGACCCTGTAGGAAAAAAGTCTTTTGCTAGTGATGAATGATGTCTTTTTCTGATCTTCTTTGTTCATCACGATCTGGTTGTAACCTTAAAAGGCATCCATAAATGTTAGTAATGTATGCCCTACTATCGAGTCTACCAACTAGTCGATTCGACGTAGGGGGAAACTGTCTTTTGAGCAGGCTTTGTTTAGATCCGTGAAATCCACACATTCTCCACTTGCCAGTGGATTTTTTCACCATTACTACGTTGGCTAGCCAATCGGGGTAGTACACTTCCTGGATGAAACCTGCAGTCAACAGCTTATCTACTTCATCAGAAATGGCCTGGTTCCTGTCTAAGGCAAACACTCGCTGCTTTTGCTTTATCGGCCACATGGACGAATCTACATTCAAAAGAGATGACAGAGGGATCAATCCTAGACATGTCTTCGTGTGTCCAGTCAAAGACATCTTATACTATTTTTCAGGAAATTAATGAGCGCTCCCCTTATTCTTCCATCCATTTTTGTTCCAATATTAGTGGTCTTGTCTGGCTTCTCATTGTCCAACACAATCACCTCCAGCTTCTCAGTGGGTTCGACGAGTTCTTGCCCTTCGCCGATCGCCATTGTTTGGTGCTTTGCCTTTGACCCAAGAGAAGCAAAATAGCATTCCTTTGCTGCAGCCTGATCCCCTTTGAGTTCCTCTATGTGAGTTCCTCTATGCCATGCTCCGTAGGGAACCCTACAAGAAGGTGATATGTTGAGGTCACCGCACTGAGTTTGTTGAGGGTTAGACGACCGATAATGATATTGTAAGCTGAAAGGCAATCGACGACCAAGAACTTGACTGAAGTCGTCACTTGCTTCGGATACGTATCGGCCTCTATTGTGAGGGAGACCACTTGACCTTGTCCCCTGTGAACCCTACAAGGGGGATATCGATCGGCCTCAGCCGTTCATTACCTATCTTCATTTGTTGATAGGTAGGGAGGTAGATGATGTCAGTTGAACTTCCATTGTCAACCAATACCTGTCTGGTGATGAAGCCAACAATGGTCATTGTGACGACGAGAGCATCGTCATACGGCTGATGAATCCCTCTTGCATCATCTTCACAAAAGGTAATTGCTTGATTGTCCAACTTCACATTTTTCCGCGGTCTTTGTGTAACCAGGATATTATGAGCCTGACGAGTGTAGGCTTTCCTGGATGACTGGGATGCTCCTCTTGAGGCCAAGCCTCTTATGATTGTGCGTATCTCCCTAATAGCGTCCCGTGGATGATCTTCCAGACTGTTCTTGTTTTCCTCTTGTCTGGGTGGACGAGTCTCTTGATTGTCTCGGTTGACAAACTTCTTTAACTTCCCCTACCATATTAGAGCTTCTATCTGCTCCTTTAAGACCAAACAGTCTTTAGTATTGTGACTGTGATCTCTGTGGAACCGACAGTAGAGATCCTTAAATCTTCATCCGGGATTCGAACGTAGCTTCCCAGGCCATTTGAGGGCGGGGTCGTCTTGTATCTGCAAGAGGACCTGATCAATGGACATGTTTAGGGGTGTAAAGCTTTTAAGTCGTCCACCTCGTCCACTGAAAGATCCTATGATCTTCCGGTCAACTTTTGGGGATTCTGGTTTGGACACTTTATTCTTAGTTAATTCGAACCGTCGTTCTTTTGGCTCTTTTCTCTTCTTGTTAGGAGGCTCATCCCGGGCTTTGAAAGCATTTTTTGCATTCATGAACTTTTGTGCCTCGTGCATTAATTCCAACATGGATGCTGGGGGATCCTTACAAAGTTGGAAGAGAAAATCGCCCTTCCGGAGCTCAGCATTGAATGCTGTAAAGGCTACAAACTAGTTAGGTTCATCAATTTGGACCACCTCCTTGTTAAAACATTGCACGTAGGACCTCAATGATTCTCCTTCCCTCTGCCGTACGTTGAGAAAATAATTAGCCGGACAGGCTGTTCTTCGCCCTTCGATGAAATTATCGATAAAGGCCCGGCTTAACTAGGCGAACGTATCAATGGACTCGGTTTCCAATTGATTGAACCATAATCTCGTTTGAAACATCTTGCAAACGCATGACCGTTCTGAAGGAATCCAGATAATTGAGTGGGTCTCTATGTCCATCAAAGTTTTCCAGTTGGGGAACCCTGAACTTTGATGGAAGAGGATAATCGTCCACCCTTTGGGTAAATGGCGACTCAGTGCGATGGACGAGCATATCGAGGTTCTGAGCTACCTTGGCCTTGACCTGACCTTTCATCTCTTTTATTTGCTCTTTCATCTCTTTCAACTCTTCTTCCATCCTTGTTGCCTTGACATCTGCAGCGGACTTCGTGGGCTCAACTACTTGGTTGGGTTGGGGCTGTCAATTTTGATTGCTGAGCTTCCTTCGTCATTCTACTCTTGATTCTGATTCCTTTCTTCCTCATCTCAAGGGTTCTCTCCTTCATCTTGGTCGGGATCTAGAATTCGAGCCTCTCTTCGTAGTAGAAAGAGGGCTATGAGCTCCTGGTTCTGTCGGGTTAGTTCCTGCATTTCTTGCCGGCTCGTAGCGTTTTGCCGTGTCATTTCATGCATTTCTTACCGATTTGTAGCATTTTGTCAAGCCAACACCTAGATGTTGGCAGTGAGAGCTTGTGTCTATTTGAAGCACTTAGATGTTGATCGCTAGTGTCTCCTGATTCCATGGGGAGAGAGGCTAGCTGTGTTGACCGTTCTTAGTTTTTCTTAGGGAAAGAAAAGCGAAATGGCTGTCAGAAAGAACTTTCTTTCCCACAGACAGCGCCAACTGATGATGTGTAAAATCCGCATGGTCGTCCAACGCCTCGTTTCTCGATGGAAGACCTAAAAAAATGAAGAGAGTAAACAACAAGATAGCACCAATGGGGTGCCAGCCAAAGCTTCTCTGATACTTTTGTCAGTAATCTCTCCAGAGAATAATAAACAGGTGGGTATAAGTGTTTAGGCTAGTGTTTCACAGACCTTGTGTCTTTTTCCTTTGGGGTTTATATGGGTGCCTCCACGATATAGTTGTTGTGCTCTTCTTTATTTCAGTCTTAATTTGACTTGAATGAGGGGCTTTTATGACAGTGGTTACAATATCTTGAGATATTGTATTTAATGGGTCATTTGATAACAGTTCTAGTCATTAACTCGGTTGTAAATACCTTCTTTAATGGAGCAAGTGGGCAGCTTTGGCATTGTTTGCTTGGATGACGATGTAAGTCGTCATACCTTATGCTTTATCTAGACGATGGAAGCGTGTAAGGTTGTCCTATGTGGTTACTCGGTTGGACAAATGTTTCAAACCTATCAAAATGTATGTTAAGTGGTTGGTCTCTCTAAAAGTTATTGTCTACCAATCACAACTTGTCACTTCAGCATGCATGTTGTAGAAAACGTTGTAGACAAAATTGCATCCCTAGCAAAATTGATGGAGTGGTTTGGAGTGACCATGACTTAGACTTAGGAAAAGCATCTTCTTAGTTTCTCTTTGTTCTGCAACTAACCAATGGTATTCTACCAAAAGGGAAGTAAGATTATGCTTAGGTCTTTTTCTTTTCTTTTTTCCTTTGTTTTAGGGGATAATTTTGGTTGTTTAAGCTAGAGTTCCATAGATACATGCACCTTAACTAATCTCATGGGACACGTACACCGTACAACAGATCAAGGTAAATCACTAGCTTTTCTCCTTAGGTCTTTATCCTTATTTCAACTTTCATGTCTTTTTCTCATTATTACCCCCCCCCCCGCCCCCCACTTATAACAATGACTGATTTTACACACTATCTACAATTTTTTTTTTTTTAAAAAAAGGAAAGCAAAATCATAGATAAACTATAAAATAGAAATAAATTTTAACTAACCTGATGTTAGTTTAGTTATGAGTTATTTTAAATTCAAATATTATTAGATGGCCTTTAATGAGGTGAGTTATATAGAGTTATTTGTGTGTTAGTTAGATGAGGAGTTATAGAGCGAGTTAATGAATCCAACAGCTAGCCAATTGATCATGGCTGGACATTTTTTCCTTTTTTTCCTTAGTTACATGTATAAATATGCCAACTCATTATTGGTCAATAACATATTATTTCCTTAATAAAAACGTGGTCATTAACTCACTAATGACTATGTAAATTATTTATGATTGCATTGGACACTTAAACATAATAAATATAAGGACTTATAAATTTAAATTTTTCTGTCCCCTTGTCAATGTACGATTCCTTTCTTTCTTTCTTTTTTTTTTCTTTCAAAACCCTAACTCCTCACTTTAAAAGTCATTAACCACATAAGGCCCTAAGAGATTATAAATAAACCCCATAAGTATCTGTCACACATACATCACCTACTTAGACACTTGAGCACATATTGAGAGAATTATTCAAGTGAAGGAAAAGTGTTATTTTGGTATTGCACCGGTCTTTGAATTTTGCCAACTGTAGAAGGCTTGAATCTCCTTAAAGAGGGTGAGATATTCGGGCCGAATGGGGAGCCCATTGTATTGAAATTATTTTTATATTCCTTGTAATTTTTTATTTTATTTTTTGTTTTACTCACCAAAAATTTAAGGAGAATTCAAATAATGAAACCTGCTATTGAGAAGCATATTGAGAGCTTTGGAGATCTTAACAAGCCCTTTCGTTTCAAAGGAACCCACTATTGGGTGATCACATATAACAATGTGAGAACATTATTACTTAAGAATGAATCCATAATCTCTTTTAAAGACATAAATAGCCCATTGAGATAAATTTAATGGGGATTGATTATTCAGAAAGATTATCATCTATTTTAGTAAAGAGTTGCTAAAATTATATTTTAAGGAATTTGATTCCATATGAATATACTAATAACCAAAAGATTAAATTATGGACTCAAGGAATAAGATGTAGTGTCATTAAAGTGACAGTTTTTATTCAATGACTTTATATCACTATAGTTGATTTAATGGAGGGCTTTAAATGCATTTTAAATAAGTTAAGAATGTCTGGTGCAATTAATAAAATCTGAGAATGCAATTAGATTCTTTTAGTATAATAGAATATAATTAATGATAACCTATGAGCTAGTTATGAGATAACAAGAAGTTTTAGGCTCATTGGTGTAAGAACATTATTTTCTTTTTGGACCCACTCCAAGCTATATAAGAAACACCCTTAGGGGGCTGGCAAAATAACTTGATACGTTAGATGTACGTGAGATAGAAAGAGATAAAAAAAATTTAGCCAACACAATAAAATGAGAGAAAAACAAATTTCTCTAGATTGCTGAAAATCTCAGATTGTATTCTTTACAACTAAGAGCCCACACTCTTGGCCATCTATGTAGTTATTGAAGTGAAAACACTAAAGGCAACAAGGAGATTCAAGTGTTCTTCAAGAGATCCAAGAAAGTCATCAAGATAGAAAGTTTAGAAATCTACAAAAGTATGTTTCCTAATAGTTAAAGAAGTTTTTTTTTTTTTCAGATTTGCTTGCTTTCATGTGTAACATACTATGTATGAATAGATCCAACTAATTTTTCCACTACCATGTATGTGATGCATGTAATAATATATATATATATATTATATATATATATATATATATATATATATATATATATATATATATATATATAATATATATATTTTATATAATATGAGATTTCATATTCTGAATATATAAAACCAACATGGCCGATGCGTGAAGGGCTCTGGTGTCGTGTGAGCAGCATGGGGCCTTTCACATTGGCTTCTAAAGGTTTGTGGATGCTCGAAATAAACTCGAATTTGAGTTGTTTTTCTAATCTCCTAATGAGAAACAGATTCGTGCAACCAATTTCGAGAGAAGAGGAGATATGTGATTTAGAGTGGGTTTTTGAGGGAGTAAACAATGAAGAGTGGTTGTGCACCTTGGGCAAAGGCTAGTGGAGACCACAACTTATGACTTTGATACCAAGTTGTAATAAAAAAAGTTGTAATAGAAATAGAGAGAAAGGGAGAAAAAAAAAAAAAAAAAAAGGTTGAATAAGAGTCGGTGCCATTCTGTATATTTTTTGTGCAATGAACCATACATGACAACCCATACTAGGAGATCCTTGATTGGGACTAAAATCAAAGATACGTTAATTTTCCTTGATTTTAATTCAATCAAATATTCACATATGCTAAAGAACATTAGACCCCTGTAGATGCCCACTTTTTTACAACCATGACAGATAGAAAAGGCCCATTGGGACCATCTGCCGTGAGCCCAAAAGGGGGGCAAGTAATGGAATGACGCAAGAAAAGCCCAAGATGGAGCAACCCACAATAGGCCCAGAAGACATTGGGTCAAGCCAAGAAAAAACGATCTGCTGTAAAGCCTAGAAACCACTGGGTCATTCCATACAAGAAAAGCCATCTGCCATAGGCCAAATATAACAAGACCAGCCCATAAGAAGCCTGAGGAGGAATTCAGCTACTAAACGCCGAAAGATAACCTCATCTTTGATAAGTGGGGACCATCCCTTCACCCCTTAAAAGGATAGAACATGCTGGAAGATCTAAAGCAAAAAATCTTCTGAAACCAGTTTTAGAGAATGGCCACTGTTCACTATCTTCTAGGGGCGGCAGACCCGTGCTTCCTGATACCAATGACCGTTGCTAAGCTTTTTCCACACAGCAGACGAGAAGCAAACGGCAGATTCACTAAAAAGGGGTGAGTCCTTACCTAAGGAAAAAAGGGAACCTAAGAGCAACGTGAACGAAGGAAACGCAAACCAACTCCATAGTGGCTGCTGAACGGCAGACAAGAGGAAAACAACGGCAGATTCACGAAAAAGGGAGGATCTCGACCAAAGGTAAGAAAGTTAGTATGACAGCAGCATAAATAGAGGTAGCGCAGTCACCAAAACCCAAACCTAGGATGACTGCTACCCCTTCTACACGGCAGACGAAGAGATAAGCCATGGCAGATTCACAAAAAGGGAAGGATCTCAGCAAGAGGTCAAAAGGTGTTCTGAAGGCAACATAAACAAAGGTAACACAGTCACCGAAGCCCAAACCTACGGTGACTGCTATTGATCTTCATTAAAAGACTATGGGGGATTTGGTTTGGAGGAAGGGGGATTATTTCCTTTAAAGGTATTGGAGTCTGCTGTACAAAGGTATCATACCCGTTGGGGGGCATGAATACAGGCGGCCAGCAAACCTCAAATACCTTAATGAAAACATGAACAAATCAACTTTCATCATGGAGTCAACTTCTTTCACTGATTTAGCCAGTAGCAATATTTTGTCCTATTAAAAAGCATAGGCAGAGCCAATGAAAGGCCTCATTACCCAATAGTCAAAAGAATGGCCAGGTCAAAACCATGAACTCCACAGATTACAGCAGACCACTATAAAAGGAGAAGAAGCAGCACTATCAAAAACAACCCTTCTCCAGCCAAAAAACAACCTTTCAACCTTTTCAACCCTCAGCCAAACAAAAACCTCAAGTCAAAAGACAAGAAGAAGAAAAAGATCAATCTCTTGTCACACCAAACATTCTTTGCCAAACTCCATGAAAACAGTCAAATCACCATGACATACATCATACTACCAATCCCTCCAAAAGATTCCCAAGTAGCCTACTCCATGATACATGTTTTCAAGGAATAATCCTCCCCCTTTCTCAACAAACTCTCCTAAGTCTTTATTAGTTTATTCAAGTTCATTTTATTTTGTTCTTGTTGATTCTCTACATTTTCACAATTACTGTCTGCTGTAGCTCTTTGTTGATAAAAAACCATCACAGCAGATCCATAGTTCTCTGGACAGAAAGGCCAGCATAACAGCAGATCAAGAAGAAGTGCACCATCAGCCATCAGGCGAATTTACGGGCCTGGTTTGGAGTTTTGGGCTCAACAACCTATTAATACAAGTTCAACCCATCTTCAACCAATCACAAAGCGACACCTAGCACCTGGTGATTTTTTAGCATCCACATTTTGGCGACTCCACTGGGGAGTTGAGCAGCACTTCTGCAAGCTAGATCTGCAGTAATGCCACCAAAGTCCAGAAGACAAAACTCGGTCGTGAACTCACATCCTGATTCAGAGTCAAACTCACATAATCAAACTGTAGGTGGAGCACGGCAGAACAACGGAGGAAATATGGAAGGAGGCGGTATCCTAGAGGGTAATCCAGGAGGAGGCAATCTAGGAGGACAACCACCTTTGACTTTAGTATATGAGTTGATTCAGAGTCTACAGCAGAATCAAGGAGAACTAGCTGAGTCCATAAGGCAGTTGAGGGAATCCAACAACAACAGAGAAACGCATGGAGGTGACCGAAGGAATCATGAAGAAAGGGACCACCATGATGAAAGAGATTCCAACAACAAAAATGATACGCCATTTGTTACTATGTCAGACGTAGCAGACTTACTCAAACAAGAGAGGGAACGACCACCAAAGGAGCCCAGACATTTTGTGAGGAAGCCTCCTTATCCTAAGGAGTTGTTGAAGGAACCCTACCCCGAAAGTATGATACTCCAAATTTCTCTCTCTTTAACGGCCGGAAAGGAAGTGCAGTCGAGCATATCAGTAAGTTTTTGGACTCTATGGGTCCCTTCGCTGGAAATGGAGGGCTCTGCCTGCGAGAGTTCTCAAAGTCTCTTATTGACAAAGCATACACCTGGTATGCAATGCTGCCTGAAGGATCTATTAGAGATTGGGAAGACATGGTGGAAAGCTTCTGCAGCAAGTACTTTCACGTAGAGGAAAAGATTACTTTGCACAACCTTCACAGCACAAAGCAACTACCCGGTGAGGATCTCTTGAAATATATTCATCGTTTCCGTGATATTTCTCTGGATTGCCATGTGAAGTATGAAGAAAGTAAGCTGATCGAAGTATGCATAGACAACATGCTTCCCGAATTCAAAGCTCACCTCGAGAACTTAGACATCTCATAATTTGCACCACTGCTCCAGAAGGCTAGGAAGACAGCCTTGTCAGTCAAGCCTCATTCCGAAAAAACTAGAGAAAAGAAGAGCCAGCACCAGGCACTCACTGTGTCAACTACAACCACACCAAGTGAAAACAAGAGGAAAAGGCCCTTAGAGAAGATCTTTGAAGAACCACCTCCCCTGCCTTTCACGGCAGAAGAAATGATGGTCATCTTTGACAAATAGGTGAAAGATGAAGTAATCAAGCTGCCTCAGATTAGCAAAACTCCTACCGAAGAAGAAAAGAGAGATCCCAAGTTCTGCTGCTACCACAGATATGTTCACCACCCAACAGTAGATTGCCGATCACTTCGATGGGAACTTAATCGAAAAATTCAAGATGGTACCTTACAACTCTCTCCGGAACAGCAGAGGGTGCACAAGAATCCATTTCCGAATCATAGGAAAGACCAAGGCAAAGCGGTTGTGTCTGTAGTAATACAAGGCAGCACCAGTGATATGGAAATGGATGAGTCTACCGTAGTTGACACCATTCTAACACCAGCAGCCGTGAGGACCTTGCAAAAAAGCCCAAAGTTCAAGTCTTTGTTTAATCAATTGGGGTTGGGACCAGAGGCCAGGAACGCTGCTACAGAGGTCATCATTACAATAGCAGCAGACTCAAGAGCAACCTGTTTTACCGCAGAAGCTCATGCTAGTCGTGCCTTCTTGGAGACCAGTAATGCAGTAACCTTTACAGATGAGGATATGGAAGTCCAATATCCAGACCACCGACGACCCCTTTATGTGTCTGCTGTAATCAAAGATGTATAAGTTAGGAGAGCTTTGGTAGACACAGGCTCTTGTCTGAATCTTATTCCGCTGAGTACTCTCAAAGCAGCCAACATTCCACAAAAGAAGATTCAAGGTGCTCCTATTGAAGTAATAGGTTTTGGAGGAGCAGCAGAATATACTATGGGGCATATACAGCTAGTCTTAAGAGTTGGGCCAATTGTGGCTCTTACACTGTTCCATGTCGTGAATTCGGAAGTCCCATATCACGCATTGCTTAGCAGACCATGGTTGCACAAGCATAAGCTGATTTCATCCACATATCACCAGTGTATCAAAGGAAGGCTCAATGGGAAGCCAATCCGCATAGCAGCAAACCCCTCACCATTTGATCAAATTGAAGTACATTTCATTGAAGCAGCTCTATATGACGAACTGTCTACTGGGGAACCACCAATTATCAAGCCATCTGGAACGCCACTGCCAGCCTGGGAAGACATCAAAGATGATCCAGATGTTGATCTGCGGGAACTCCTAGAGCGAAAGAAAAAGAGGAAGGAATGTATGGCAGAAGACAGGAATGCAACACGATGCATACGCGTCCAAATGCATGATGGACGCGTAGTTTACCGTTTATGAAGGTACGTGGGGCCTGATTGCCCACAGCAAAAGGGCCCCATACCTGAAGAGGGTGGTCTGCGGCCCTCATGTTACTTGATACAGAAAGAAGCTAAAGGTCATGAGAAGTTGGCAGTGAAGAAAAAAGAAGTAAAACTGGAGAAGTCTGCGGAAGTGAATTAAAAAATAACTCCCAAAGAAGACCTTGAGGTAATCAACCTAAGTCATGATCCTGGTGTTGATAAACCTGTTTCAATTAGCACATCTCTGTCTGCTATGGAGAGGACCTGTCTTATTAATCTGTTGAGGGAGTAGCAGGATGTATTTGCATGGAAATACGACGAGATGCCTGGGATAGATCCGGGACTTGTGGCTCATTCCTTGAACGTGGAACCTGGTACGAAGCCTGTTGTGCAGCCCACGAGAACTTTTCATACTGAAGTGGAAGCTCAAATCACCCAAGAAGTGAAGAAATTGCTTGTTGCCGGTTTCATTAAACCAATACAACATCAGCGGTGGCTGTCAAATATAGTTCCGGTGAAGAAGAAAAATGGGCAGATCAGGTGCTGTGTGGACTTCCGCAACCTCAACAAGGCATGCCCTAAAGATGAGTTTCCTTTACCAAATATGGACTTATTGATTGATTCTGCCGCGAGCAACGCCATGTTCTCCTTTATCGATGGGTTTAGTGGCTACAATCAAATTCGAATGTCATCAAAGGATGCTAAAAAGACTGCCTTCCGTACACCCATTGGTAATTTCTATTACACTGTTATGCCATTCGGCCTAAAAAATGCCGGTGCTACTTACCAAAGGACAATGACAGCTATGTTCCATGATATGATTCACCAAGAAATTGAAGACTATGTTGATGACATTGTGGTGAAGTCTAAGAGGAGAGAAGATCATCTTGAAGTCTTGAGAAGAGTTTTTGAGAGGTGTCGTCTGTATAAGCTCAAAATGAACCCTCTCAAATGTGCTGTCGGGGTGTCTGCGGGGAAGTTTTTGGGTTTCTTGGTGCATAACCGTGGGATTGATGTAGACCCAGCAAAGGCTTCTGCCATAACCACCATGAAGCCACCATCTTCTCACAAAGAATTAAAGAGTTTCTTAGGAAGGTTATCGTATATCAGAAGGTTTATACCAGGTTTGGCAGCAGTAACTTCTACCTTTTCACACCTCTTGAAAAAATGAGTCTCTTTTAATTGGTCTACGGAGTGACAAGAGGCTTTTGAAAGAATCCAAGCAATCATGACAAAGCTCCCCACGGTGTGTGCTCCAACTGCTGGAAACCCCTCCGACTTTACCTAGCTTCCAACAGCCAAGCAATAGGAGCACTAGTGGCGCAAGAAGATGATAATGGTATTGAGCAGCTTGTGTATTATGTCAGCCGTGGACTCAAAGATACTGAAACACGTTACTTAGTGGCAGAACGAGCATGTTTGGCCTTTGTGTATGCCTCTCAGTGTCTGCGGCATTACTTCTTAGCCCACAGGATTCAGTTAATGACCAAGTCTCACCCAATTAGAAGTCTGCTGCACCAACTAGTTCTCTCAGGCAGGCTTGCCCAGTGGCTATTGCAGTTATCGCAATATGAGATATCTACTGAAACTCCAACAGCAATTAAGAGTCAGGCCATCGCAGACCTTTTAGCTCAATTCCTTGGGGAAGATAATTCAACAATTTCACACGAGGTACCTGGAGAAGTTGGGGAAGAACTGTTGGTTGGAATGGCAGACTCAATGTGGACCTTGAAATTCGATGGCTCTTCCACATCTATGTCAAGCGGAGCTGGTGTTGTACTCATTAGAGAAGATGGGGAAACCATTGCTAAGTCCTTCAAGCTGGATTTCTCTTGTTCCAACAATGCCTCAGAATACGAGGCTTACATCACAGGACTAGCCATAGCACATGAAATGGGTATAAAGCACTTGAGGGTGATTGGTGACTCGAATCTCATAATCTGCCAAGCTAAAGGAGAATTTTCGTTAAAGGATCCTTCTCTGGCACCTTATCGTGCACTTGCTCAAAGGTTAGAGGGGAAGTTTTCCACTTTCAAAGTTACACATGCCTTGAGAAGTGAGAACCGCTATGCAGACGCACTGGCAGCTTTGGGGTCACAAGTGGCATTTGAAGGACCAACGGCAGATGTCACGATCAATAAAAGAAGCATTCCTATTACTGATCTACTAAAGGAGGAATACGAAAGCAGGACCATGGTCAGGAGAATTGGAGAACTCCTCTAAAAAGCAAGCTTATGTCACCTGAGGGTGTGGCAGATCTAAAAGTGTTGAAGGATTTTGTACTGATCTCTGGAAACCTTTATCGCAGACTACCTGAAGGGATTCTAGCAAGGTGTGTAAGTCTCCAAGAAGGGACAAAGAAACTGCAAGAAGTCCATGAAAAATCATGCGAGTTAGAGGGAGGGGTAAGCCTTTATCACAGACTCCAACGCTTGGGTTATTTTTGGCCAGATATGAGCAAGGAAGCGGCAGACCTGCAGAGACATTGCCCAACCTGCCAACACCAACACGAGAGTGAACAAGTATGTGCTACCTTTCTTTCAAGTGATTGGCAAACTCCTTTCCTAGAATATTTCATAGAGGGCATCCTACCGCAGACTGGTAGAGAAGCAGCTCGCATCACAAAGTTGTCCACCAGATATTTTGTGGAGAGTGGTATTCTATTTCGGAAAGGATTTCATGGAGATCCTTTGAGGTGTTTAAGTCTGTCCGAATCTCAAATAGTGATGAAAGAGGCTTATTCAGGAGAATGTGGGGAGCACCAAGGAAAGAAAAGACTATATCAGTTGCTGCTAACACTTGGCTATTATTGGCCAACTATGAAGAGAGATACGGCAGACTTCGTTAAAGCATGTCACACCTGTCAGATGCAAGCAAACCTGATTCATACACACCCCACCAATCTACAAAATATGGCCACACCATGGCCTTTCCACACCTGGGGGCTGGACCTCATTGGCCCCATCAATCTGCCATCCGGTGGATACATTTGGATATTAGCAACTACGGAGTATTTTACAAAATGGGTTGAGGCCATTCCACAGCTTCATTCGAGAGCATATCATCACAAGGTTTGGCATTCCTCACAAGACCATCAGCGATAATGGTACTCCTTTTGTTAACAAAGATGTTCGAGAAGTGTTGGAGCACTACCGGATCAAGCACCAACGGTCTACACCCTATTACCCTCAAGGTAATGGGCAAGCAGAGGCTACCAATCGCATGTTGCTGCGTATTCTGAGTAAAATGGTTTTTGATTATGACAAAGGCTGGAGTTCTCACTTGGCAGACGTGTTATGGGCTTACCACGGATCACCGAAGACAGCCACAGGTTTCACACCATTTTCACTTGTATATGGGACTGATGTTATTTCTCCACCTGAATTACTTGTCCTGAGTCCACGGATGCTACAAGGAACGGAACTAGAAGCTGACGTTGAAATTTGCGCGGAAGCCAGAGTGGCAGACCTGAAAAGCCTAGATGAATCAAGAGAGCTAGCCTTAGCTCGTAATCTGCGGTACCATCAGAAGTTGGCAAACGCTTATGGAAAGACAGTACAAACCAGAGTATTTTCCCAGGGTCAAATGGTTCTGAAGACGGCAGATCATGTGAGAAGGGGTCTGCCATCACCATCCAAGTTTACACCAAACTGGGAGGGGCCTTATGTAATCCGCGAAGCACATGACAGCGGATACTATAGGCTATCTAAAGCAGATGGGACCATCTTGGCAGATCCAATCAATGCGAAATGGTTGAAGCATTACTACTCATAAATGCATCATTGCTAGTAAGCTTTTTTTTTTTTTGTCTTTTGCCTTAGAACAAATCAAGCTACCGTATCATTGCTAGTAAACTTTTTGTGACTTTTGCCTTAGAACAAATCAAACTACTATGTGTTGTTTTCAAAAAAAAAAATGGAATGATGATCACCATCTATGCTTCAATATAAGTATTTTGTTTCACTCTACAAAATATTGCAAAAAATAATAAATATTTTACAACTAATAACGCAAACATTTTAAACAAAGCATATATATATTAGATTAATACCATCAAAAGTCAAAGTTACACACTTGACAAAAGTGATAACAGCACACAAAGTCTGAGATACTTAGACCAAACCTGGTCATAATAAAAGTTTACAAACATTCCAAACTCAATCAAATAAGCCGTCAATCGGCGATGCAACTTCATCAACCTCGGGGGATGCTGCAACAGCAAACATCAACTCCCCTTGGTAAGAAACCAAAACAGCAAGGGTACTCTGCAAAGAGGAAATATGATCTTGCACAACCTTTATCTCATTGGCAATCATTTTGCTAAAGAACCTGAGGGCCACTTTCCGTAAATGCTCAAGCATGAAGTCAAGATCAAAGCCGACGGCTATAAGATCTTGCATTACACTCCTCCAGGAAAGGATCTGGGACTCACTCAAAGTCTTGAAACTGGTTCTCCTCATATCAGCTAGAACACTGCCCAACAGAGAAAGCATTGGTCCACCAAACCTGACGCCAAACTTGAAATGGGTAGTGAAATCTCCAAACTTTGCAGTCAACCGCTGCAAGAGAGGCATAGCATCCTGATACACCCAGAAGTCACCATAAGCAACCAATGGGCCTTCAAATCTTCAGAAATGCCAATCAGGATAAGGATTGAGGGCTCTCTCCTCAAATCTTACAAAAAATGCGGCAACTCCTCCAGGGGTAATCAGCTCCACTGCAGACTGTGTCTGAGAAGAGCTTGCAGCTGCAGACACTACATGAGCAACGCCTTCCTTTTCCACGGAAACAGGTACCTCACCACCTGCCAAAAAGAAAGAAAAAAAGGGGGTTTCAAAAAAAAAAAATAACAGATAAGGGTGATAAACAAAAGAAAAGGCTTACTTTCATCCACCAAAGAAACATCACCTGTTGGGACTGTATCTACACCATGAACTTCTGTGTCTGCCATGCTACCATCATCAACATCTTGAATTGAAGTCCCTTCAAGAGCAGGGACTTGACTATCAATGAGAGCCCCTGAAAGAGAGTGATCACCAACCACCACAGAGGAGCTCTCCTCCCTAAGAACTCGCTCAAAACGAGGAGCAACTCCAAATAACGAAATCCCCTCCATGATCGAAGCCATTCTAACAAAAGGGGGATTCACACGAGATCCAACCAGGTCAACAATACGAGGCTCATCACGTTGGGCAGCAAATGGGATGATCTGGAGTGGTTGGGGTTCAGCCAAGATTGTTTCCTCCGAATCAACGGAATCAGCATCTTGATCTTGGCTATCCTCAGCAGCAGAACCTGCAACAAGGGTCAAATTAGGACTTGCTACAATTGGGGTAATCTCATAAGCTGTATCAACGCAAGTTACATTTGTCATACCTACGGAAGCCTCATCCACCATAATTGGTGTAATCTCAGCACCAACACAAGCCTCGTCTGCGGCACCAACAAGGACCTCGTCTGCCATAACTAGTGTGACTCCATGGGCTGTGTCAACATAGGCTTCGTCTGCCATACCTATGGGAGTTTCATCTGGTATGATTGGCACAGCTGTATCATCTGCCATAACAAGAGCGGCTTCATCTCTCATAACAGCCACCTGAGTTTCGTCTGCCACGACGTCACCAAAGCCATCCTTACCTGCAGAAATACCCTCTGTGGTAACATCACCAGTAATCTCTAATACCATCTCTTGCTGCTCAGCAACACCTTCATCCACCCCTGTCACTCCCTCGCCAGCATCAACGGTATCATCATCACCACTAACTTCCTGCAAAAAAAAAAAGGAAAGAAGTTTAGCTTTCTCGGAAGCAAACACAGTAAGGGTTGAAGAGAATGATACTACCTCAATGACAATGAGAGTCCAATCAGAACCCTCAGCCTCATCACCAACTCTTTCGCTTGGTCTAAAAAAAAAAAAGGAGGGAAGAAATGAGGGGAAAGAAATAAGTCTGAGATACTAAGCAACATTCATATGTGTGCAACTAACAATGAACAAAGAAATAAATATTTACCTTGGATTTGGCTTGCTCTACAGCAGCCTTTCTTTTACTCCTCGTACGATCATACATAGTATTGGAGGGGATAGGGACAGCAAACCCTTTATCAGCTGGAACGGCAGACTCTACCGGAGATTCTTCGCCAGAAGAAGGAGTAACCGCAGATTTCTCAACTGATTGGCCTTTAGCCTTCTTCAAAGCTACTACATTCTTACTCCAAGGCTTGCTTGCAGTTTTGGTAGAGGAAGGAGCAGGTTTCTTCCGAGTGGCCGAAGACACTGCCTCTTTTACAGGAATGGGAGGATCCACAGCAGACCCCTCTGGTGACCCAACATCAAGCTTCTTCCGAGTTTTAGAAGACCCCGCGACAAACTTCTTTGAAGTGCCAGGAGCTATTGGGGACCTATCTCCCAACTCTGAAAGAGGAATAATGGATCTGTCCATGGCCACCTTTGGTCATCTCGAATGGGTCTTAGCCGCAGATTTAGATTTTTGTTTCACGCTTGCAGGGGAAGGATCACCTTTGCTAGAATCAGCCTTTTTACCTCCTTTACCCCTTTTAGAATCCAGCCTCAGTCGCTCCTCCACTACCTTCACAGACTCCTTCCAACCTAAAGGAAACTTAGTGCTATACAAAATCCAACCACCCCGTGGCCCATCCCACTCAGCAAAGCCCAAATTCTGTCTATCAACATAAGAAATTGCAGTTTGAGTGGGGGGAGATAAAGTCACGATCTCAACAGGGTGCGCATGGTGATTAAGCAAAGGAACTCTAGTCCCTCTGCCTTGACCAACATAGTCTGCCATGGCAACAGCCACCCTAAGCCAATATTCTTGCACCGCCACAGTACAGATACCAAGTCTTCCTCCACATGGGATGACCATGCGAGAGACAGACTGGTTCCAATAACTAAATGCTTGGTCCTTCAAAAAAGGAGAAATATTGGGAGCTTGAGGAAGAGTTTCACTGGGACTACCTAGCACGCCTTGGTCCAGGCCAAACTGCCTACGTACTCTATTAGCACAATAATGGGTGTACTCCACACCTTTACTACTCCAGACGGGTAACCAACCCTGATTTACGGCAGATAAATATGTCAGACTCTTGGTGTCATCAGGCAACAATTCAAAGCTTTGACTAGCTATGTCACTAAACCAATAAAGAACAGAATGACAAGAAAAACCGGCATAACGGTAAGAGTAGGGACGCCACACAATACACTCCTCAAAATCCAAGGAGGGAACCAAATCAGAATCTTTCACTCGTAAACCAACCCAACGATAGATGAGGGGGAGGTTGACTCTTAAATCAGGATATCTACTCAAAATGTGATGGGACATGTTTTTGAACTTCTCCCGTATTTGACTGTTATCATTACCAACCTCTTGGTAATTCAGAGAATGTTCCCACAAAAAAGCCTACAGTGCGGAAGAATTGAAGCAAGTAGTAATGAAGTGACAAGAGCCACCGCGGACCTCATCAGAACAAATGGAATCTAACTGCAGATACAAGTGACCAAGAAACATAGCAACAAGGGGAAAACGATGCCCCATAGAAATCTTTACAGCCAGGCGAAAATAAAGAGATTTCATGGAATAATAGGGAGCATCACCAAATATACACTTACAGAGCCAGTAGGCGACGAAAGCGGCACGACGGATAGGGTGATCGGTCTCCTTGGCATAGTAAAGGGACCAAGAATTGATCCTAGTGTTGGACCAGGCCATCAACGCCTGCTCCACTCTAATCTCTTCCTCGGACATTTCAACCGCAGACGGGTCCATCTCTCCAAGCACGGGGAGCATCCAGTGGTTCTCCACATCTTCCAAAGTGATGGTGAACTCACCCTAGGAAAAGAAGAACATGTGTGTGGAAGCACACCACCTTCGCAAAATCTGCCGTAACATCTCGGTGTCCCTGTACATGTTGCAACTCCGTGAAAGGAGTATTGCCTCAGCCACACCTGCTTGCTCTAAGAGAGCGCAGAAGTCAGCGTCCAAGAACTCATCCGCCACCCAATGCGACCAATCTGCGGAGGCGGAGCAAGGGAACTCGAAATCGATAGGCATTGGCTGCATGTCACCTCTCTGGATTTTGAGATCAGGGATGCTGGAAAGGGGAGGAACCCAAACCCTATCTGCGGTGACTTTATTACCTTTCAACATCCACTCCCAATCAGGGGGAGGAGGAGAGACTTCACTGGGAACATACGGGAAGTTGCCGCCGTTGTCATACCAGGGATCAAGGAGAGGGAAAACAAAGCTTTCCTTGTCATCTTCGGGCACAGGAGAAAATCGAGAGGGGTCAATGCCCTCACCGTCAGTGGCACTTACAACAACGATCTCGATGTCTGCCATGGGATTTTCGGAACCACCACCACTGGCCATTGCAGGGCCAGGAGGAGGGTTTGAAGAAGACGAAGCCATAAGAGGAGGGAGAGAGAAATCGGCAAACAAAGGGAAGTTTCTTCACTTTCTTCTTTTCTTTCTCTTCTGACTGAACCAAAAATCTTTTCTCTCTCTCGTTTTGCAAAACCAAAGCTCTACAATGAGAAAATTAATTCTGAGGGCTGGTGGTTGGGATTTTTTTTGTAAAGTGTGGTTATTAAAAGCGTTTGAAAGAATATGAATGGGGAATGGGCAGTAACTAATGCCAAGAAGGAGTGTGAAGAGGTAGTAACCAACATTACCGCCACTTCCTTCAGAATAGGAGCACCACGATTAAAAAAAAAAAAAACTGAATCAAGGGCTATATATATACTCTGTGCATGCTCTCACCCACGCCTCACGTGGGTACACTTTGAGACATGGGCTCGGGGGGCTAATGTAGATGCCCACTTTTTTACAACCATGGCAGATAGAAAAGGCCCATCGGGACCATCTGCCGTGAGCCCAAAAGGGGGGCAAGTAAATGGAATGCAACACGGGAAAAGCCCAAGATGGAGCAACCCACAATAGGCCCAGAAGACATTGAGTCATGCCAAGAAAAAACGATCTGCCGTAAAGCCTAGAAACCACTAGGTCATTCCATACAAGAAAAGCCATCTGCCATAGGCCAAATATAACAAGACCAGCCCATAAGAAGCCTGAGGAGGAATTCAGCTACTAAACGCCAAAAGATAACCTCATCTTTGATAAGTGGGGACCATCCCTTCACCCCTTAAAAGGATAGAACATGCTGGAAGATCTAAAGCAAAAAATCTTCTGAAACCAGTTTCAGAGAATGGCCACTGTTCACTATCTTCTAGGGGTGGCAGACCCGTGCTTCCTGATACCAATGACCGTTGCTAAGCTTCTTCCACACAGCAGACGAGAAGCAAATGACAGATTCACTAAAAAGGGGTGAGTCCTTACCTGAGGCAAAAAGGGAACCTAAGAGCAATGTGAACGAAGGAAATGCAGACCAACTCCATAGTGGTTGCTGAACGGCAGATAAGAGGAAAACAACGGCAGATTCACGAAAAGGGAGGATCTCGACCAAAGGTAAGAAAGTTAGTATGACAGCAGCATAAATAGAGGTAGCGCAGTCACCAAAACCCAAACCTAGGATGACTGCTACCCCTTCTACACGGCAGACGAAGAGATAAGCCACGGCAAATTCACAAAAAGGGAAGGATCTCAGCAAGAGGTCAAAAGGTGTTCTGAAGGCAACATAAACAAAGGTAACACAGTCACCGAAGCCCAAACCTACTGTGACTGCTATTGATCTTCATTAAAAGACTAAGGGGGATTTGGTTTGGAGGCAGGGGGATTATTTCCTTTAAAGGTATTGGAGTTTGCTGTACAAAGGTATCATACCCGTTGGGGGGCATGAATACAGGCGGCCAGCAAACCTCAAATACCTTAATGAAAACATGAACAAATCAACTTTCATCATGGAGTCAACTTCTTTCACCGATTTACCCTGCAGCAATATTTTGTCCTATTAAAAAATCATAGGCAAAGCCAATGAAGGGCCTCATTACCCAATAGTCAAAAGAATGGCCAGGTCAAAACCATGAACTCCACAGATTACAGCAGACCACTATAAAAGGAGAAGAAGCAGCACTATCAAAAACAACCCTTCTCCAGCCAAAAAACAACCTTTCAACCTTTTCAACCCTCAGCCAAACAAAAACCTCAAGTCAAAAGACAAGAAGAAGAAAAAGATCAATCTCTTGTCACACCAAACATTCTTTGCCAAACTCCATGAAAACAGTCAAATCACCATGACATACATCATACTACCAATCCCTCCAAAAGATCCCCAAGTAGCCTACTCCATGATACATGTTTTCAAGGAATAATCCACCCCCTTTCTCAACAAACTCTCCTAAGTCTTTATTAGTTTATTCAAGTTCATTTTATTTTGTTCTTGTTGATTCTCTGCATTTTCACAATTACTGTCTGCTGTAGCTCTTTGTTGATAAAAAGCCATCACAGTAGATCCATAGTTCTCTGGACAGAAAGGCCAGCATAACAGCAGATCAAGAAGAAGCGCACCATTAGCCATCAGGCGAATTTACGGGCCTGGTTTGGAGTTTTGGGCTCAACAACCCATTAATACAAGTTCAACCCATCTTTAACCAATCATAAAGCGACACCTGGCACCTGGTGATTTTTGAGCATCCACAACCCCAAAAGATAGCAGGTAGCTATTGCTCTTATTGGCATTAAGAATAATGATAATAATAAAAAGAAACATTAAATTTGGGTGGCTTCATTATCATATCAAGAAATACAATATTTGTATTTCGTTAAGCATCCAAGGAACACAATTAATGGCTGCAATGTCTTGTGATGTTATCTGAATATGATAGTGCGATGGAGTCAGCATAGCCGTTGGTGTGGCAAAATAAAGGAACAAAATGGGAGGCAAGATATATAGAGGAAGCAAAGTATCCCAACAACTCATTATGTTATTATGGAAAGTTAGGCACTCATATGAGAGGAGAAATATATGCATACATATGTGTAAATAACAACAAAATGACTTTTATTATAAAAAAAAAAAATAACAAAATGACTTTAGAAAAGTGTTAAGCAAAGTACCACTCTCTCTATCCTATTTCCCTAAGATCAGGATGGCAATGGGGCGGTATGGGTCGGGTTTCGCCCCGCCCCGCCTCGACCCGACCCGTTTAGATACCCGCCCCAAAAAAACCCGTCTACTGCCCCGCCCCGCCTGTTTTAACGGGTACCCGTTTAACCCGCCCCGACGAGTACCCGACCCGATTTATTTTTTAAAAGGATTTTTTCAATCAAGTTCTTCTTCAGATTCGGTCAACGTGGAGCTCAATCAGCCGTTGGATCGGATCTGACCAAACCACCATCATCGGTCATCTGAATCCAACTTGTTGCCGCTCAGCTGAATCCAAACAAGATCTGAGCCACTGTCGATCTGTGCGTACGGATCCAATTCGTGGGTCCTGTTGCCGCTCCGTTCTTCAGACCCGATCTGATCCACGCTTCCGCTGCGGTTTAACCCACGCCGTGAAAGATGCTACGCCGTTGATGGTTAAGACCCACGGGTCCAAAGATCCGGTGATCCGAGCCAGATGAAGCGATGATGAAGCTGACGTGGCGGCACCCTCCGATGAGTCACAGGTGGCGGATTTTTTTTTTTTAATAGTTCCGGTCAGATCGGGTTTTTCAAAAAAAAAAAAATCCGACCCGTTTAAAACCCGTTTCGGTTAAAAACCCGACCCGATATCTTGTTATATAAATGGGACGGGTTTTTTGAGGCGGGGCGGGTCGGGTACCCGTGGGTCACGGGTTTATTGCCATCCCTACCCTAAGATCTAATAATTGTTAATTATTTTAAAATATTAAAAAAAAAATGCGGGTCTATTTTTTTAGGTCCACTATTGTGTAGTGACTAGTGACCCAGGCAAATTCAGTTAAACTTTCAGCTATGCTAAGAAATGATTGATTGCTGCTTTTATGTGGGATGCTTACTTGGATTTCAAATGTCCTACTCAACATTGATTACAACTTCGGGAGAGATGCATAAATAGCGGCAAAAAAGAAGAAGTCCAAATTATTTAAAAATAAAATAATTATTATCATTATTGGCATACCAATCAAAAAAGAAAAAAAAGAGGCAAGAGGTGTGGGCCACCCAGTTTAATATGGTCCACGACCAAACCCATATATTTTATGTGTGCCACGTGGAGACAGGAGTACTTTGATGATATAAGCATGAAGTGTGATGATGACCACATTATCTAATAAATATATCATTAAAAAAAAAAACTAAATGAACCAACACTAGGGCCAAACTTACTAAATTTTTTATTTTTATTTTATTTTATTTTTTCAGGTCAAACGTGACTCTTTTGAAGTTTATTTAAAAAATAGATTGATTCAAAATCGTCTTTCTTAAAGATGATTTTTCCCGTGAAAATCGTCTTTCAGAAACACAATTTCTTATTCAAAATCGTCTTTGTCCAAATTTTCTTAAATTTAAAAAACACGTGAAAGTCGTCTTTACAAAAGACGATTTTTTATTTTTTTTTATTTTTTTTTAAATCAGACGTGAAAGTTGTCTTTACAAAAGATGACTTTTGACTAAATTTTTCTTAAATTTAAAAAACCCTTGAAAATCGTCTTTTGTAAAAACAACTTTTAGATAAATTTTTTTGAAATCAGATATAAAAGTTGTTTTTACAAAATAAGACTTTAGACGAAAAATCGTTTTTGAAAAAAACGATTTTGAATCAGTCTATTTTTTAAATAAACATCATAAGAGTTGTGTTTGACCAAAAAAACATAAAATAAAACATTTTTTTTTGCAAGTTTAGCCCAACACTAGCTAGTATATATTAAGTAGCAAGTACTACTCTCTTATGAAATTAAAACTCAAAAACTCTTCCATCATATTCATGTCATTTGTGATGACAACCACCTTCTATCTCACGTCACTCTCTCTCTCTCTCTTACTCTCTTTATACTATAAGTATCATCCATAGCCAAAGCCAACCTTAACACCATTCGGTTCTAGTATTGTTATTACAATTATATGTACTAGTTCTTTTTTCTTCTTCTATTAGTTATAATTGATGGGAGATAACAATGTTAAGCTACCCCCAGGTTTCCGATTTTGCCCTACAGATGAAGAACTTGTAGTTCATTTCCTTCATCGTAAGGCCACTCTCTTACCATGTCACCCCGAAGTCATTCCTGATCTCGATCTTTATCCATATGATCCATGGGAACTTGATGGTACCATACAAATTTGTATATATATACTTTTGTTTCTCTTCAATATCATGTCATGTTTTTAGTGTTCCAATTTATATTTCAGCAATTGCATGTGTCATATATTTGATTTTTTTCGATTTTACACTTGGGTTATTTTATAAAGAAAAAATAATATAAGTACATAGTTGATGGAATATAAGGTGAGACATTGAAACCATGAAATTTTTATTCGATTATTGCATATATAGTAATCACTTAAATAGAAACATTTTGGTTAATATATCTATAAATTTTTGGAGTTTGCAGGCAAAGCTTTGGGCGAGGGTAACAAGTGGTACTTCTATAGCCGGAGGACACAAAATAGAATTACATGTAGTGGTTATTGGAAGGCAATGGGCAATGAGGAAACAGTGATGAATAGTGCAAGCAAGAGTGTTGGACTGAAGAAATATTTGGTGTTTTACACTGGTGAAGCTCCGGCCGGCATCAAAACCAATTGGATAATGGAAGAATATCGTCTTTCGGATTCCATTGGTTCTACTAGTACTAGTATATCATCCAGAAGAAGAGGGCATCCAAAAATAGTTAAGTAGCACCTTAACTTTTAGTAATACTACTTTTTCTACTATTTTCTCTGCCAAAAAGGAAACAAAAACTAAAACTAAAAATGATCCTTATCAATTTGCTTTTCTAAATTTTCCAGGATTATAGTACGTGGGTTGTATGCCGTGTGTACGAGCATGATGAAGATGACGATGGGACAGAGCTCTCATGCTTGGATGAAGTTTTCTTATCATTGGATGATCTTGATGAGATTAGTCTGCCAATTTAAGATCCTATAAATTTGTGGTCTAAGTGGTCCATTACAAAGCTTTATCCAAATATAGAAGAACTCCATTATTGCTAATTAGTAAAATGATGTAGCTAATTACCATTGGCACTTCGAGTGGTACTATGTTACCCAAAAAGACTAAAAAAAAAAGGTGGCATTATGTTTCCGAATCACTGCCATTACCACTGTATTTTAGTCTGTTTTGTTGACAACAAGATGTTACCTTTATGGTGTGTTTGGGTGAAGAATTTGATAATTACACAGAAATTATAAAATGATGGGAATATAAATCCCATCATTTAAAATCCCATCAGTTACTAATTACCTTGTTTAGATGAACTACCATGTAGGCAAACAAATCTGATCAATTTAAGTTATTTAATATTTAACCCACACCTCATCAAATCACAAACACGCATAGAGATTGATAAATGGAGGTGGGTGGGCTAGCTCAAAGGGTCTTCAAGATTGAGAAATGGAGATGGGTGGGCTAGCTCAAAGGGTCTTCAAGCGGGCATTGCACTTTCAAGGGTCCAAGAGAAAAACAACACAAAACCTGTTACAGTACTTGACTCCGATCAAAAAGCAAGATTATCTCGGATCATTCCAAGCTCGTTAAGATCATCTCCATATCCATGGCAGCCCTCATTGACTTGATTGCTGCCACATGCGGGGTCGATAAAGTCGTCAACAGAACAAAGTTTCGCATTCAATCTACAAATCTCGCATTAATAATGGATTGAATTTTAATCCTCCACCTTTCTTTTTCTAGTGATTCGTTTGATAAAGGATTTTCAAATAACTTTATAGGGCGGGGTCCTTTTTATCAGCCTTGACATGTGTCTCCTAATGGGTCGGCTTCGATGGGAGCTCTTGCTAGGGGAGTCTTTTTTTTTTTTTGCAACTACATTATTATTATTATTATTATTATTATTATTTTTAAGCAGCTACCATTGTACATCCTAAACCCCATGCCCGAGGGTGAGATATGCACTGACGACTCAAGAGTTTTTTTCTTTTTTAGGGAATTCATTAAAAAATATGAATATATCGACAGCACAAAATTAAAATTAAAAATAAAAAAATTAATCTTGCAGTATAAGTAATTTCCTTATAAATAATTGTTTATATTAATAACATGCTTGGGTTATTCTGGACAACATAAAATTGATCACAGTTGACTTAGATTGTTATTGACAACATAAAATCAATCCTCACATGTCTTCAAATGATTCTTTCCGGTTGTTATGGACAACATAAAATCGTTCCCAAGAAAATTCAATTAGGTTGTTTGAAACAACTTAAATTTATCTCGGCCCACTTTTTAGGTTGTTACAGAGAACATAAAATCAATCCTAAAGAGTTATCAAATTGTTTTTTATCGGGTTGTTCTTCACAACATAAAATAATTCCTAATATGCCCACTTTTTAGGTTGTTCAAACACTTAAAATCAATCCTAAAATGTTTTAAAATTTGTTGGGTTGTTACAGACACTTAAATTCATCCCACAACAAAATTTTCTTGATTTTTTTAGACTGAAAATTAAATTCACACATTGCTCGAATTTCCAAACAAGAAATTCCGGTCACAAAACTCGATATCTTTCTCAGATATTGATATTCGCTTTACAAGCTCTGCCAATGAGGAACATTTTGTAGACACCCTATTCTACTACCTTCATTTCAATCCTAACACATACTAGGGTTTTCACTATTTTGAAATTCTAATGATAGAAAAGAAACATTTTTCTAAAAAATAAGGTTTTAAATGGAGTTTTGTTTTGACCAAACGATTGATATTAAAAGAAATCAAATAGATATTTAAGTCGAAACGATTTAAATGACATGTCATGCGTTCAAATCATACCACATATGCAAAACTTACTGTCAATCAAACTTTCAATGGTTAAGGTGCACAATAATGATTTGGTTATGAATACATGAGATTATGATTATTTAATTATGATTGGTCCATTTATTGGGTTAGTTTTAATTAATGACATGTCAATTTCTAAATTGGTTCAGACCATAAATAATAATACACTTTAACACACTTAATTATTAAATAGATAATATGAGATCTAATAAGTTGAATAAAACACTTAATAATTTGAATAAACACTTAATTTGATAATTAAGTGTTTAAATGAGTTTAAAATATCTCTAAATTATCCATATAATATTAAAAATCAAATTGGTTGATAACAAAAAGTAACTATTGGAGTTAATGGCTAAAAAAACATATTTATTTTTAGAAAATCGTCAAAATCACAAAATAGGTTTTAAGCCTCATGTTGATAGGAAATTTTAGCATAGAAATTGTTCGAATTAGGAAACTCCTATCTCTGACACATTTGTTGGAAATTGAATTATCTTTCTAACGCCCTAAATTTTACCTTAATCTGAAATCAGGAGAGATCATTATGGTCAAAACACTCAGACATTCTCAACCCACAAAATTTCAACAATTTTTCAGTTTATTTAATTTTCAAACTCTTATCTAGGTTAGAACAGGTCAATCATAGGGGTCCCTAAGTCTCCTATTAAGAAAAGAACTCCAGATCCTTCTGTATGCATTTTCTTAACGTAATAAATTTTCACAGCTTCCTCCTTAGCAGCCACCTCTTGGACCATCATGGTAACAACACAAGTTTCAGCCCATCTGAAGTGATCATTACAACCACCATTGAAGTGATCCTTTCAATTATTATTTTGTAATTGCAACCATTAATTGATTGTAATTGCAACAACTAATGGATTAATATTGCAGGAATTAATTCGGCTTCATTGCAACATTTTGGAACATCAAGAGAACCACTTCCAAGGGCATGCAAGTATAAACAAAATTCTACACTAAATTCTTTTCTTGTATGTTTGCCATGATATTTTCTATAAATAACATGATGATGACAACAACATGAAAGTTCATATGCAAAAAAAACTTAATAAAAAAATGAACTATTAAAATTGATTTTAATGCAAACCATGTTTTCATTGTGCATTGATATAATATGATTCTTGGCTAAGCTTTATCCTAGAAGATCGATTTTAATCCAGCAAAACGAGGTGCCTAACACCTTCTCGTTTTGTAACCAACCCCCCAAGCAAAACGAGGTGCCTGACACATCCTCACAAGTCATCAAATTTTTTTTTTTCTAGATTGTATCTAGGAAACAATTTTCATATAATTTTATGTTTTAAGTATTCTTTTATAATTATACAAATTCAATTGAATAGAAAGAGGAATGCATTCTTTGAGGAATTTTTTTTTTTTTCCTGTAAAATAAAAATAAGTGATAACTCCATTTACGTGTACAATCACCTTCAATCTAGAGGGATGATCAATCGTCTGTTAGGTCACATTTTGAGACCCATTTGACCCTCGGGTCGTGGTTCTCACAAATATAAATGTATATAATTTTTTTGTGATAATCCTAAAACAGTACACAGATATTGATTGGTATCGAAATATTTGATTCCTTCTGTTAAACCGAAATGACCTCCAGTATGGTATTGACCACTTTGGTTTTTTATGGCTGGATTGAAGGTGAGTGTATTTTCTATAAAGAGGTAAGACAATGGTGAGTATCCCCTTTTAGAAAGGAAAAAAAAAAATAGAGTTCATGGGATTTGGGGAACTTTATTTGTAAATGATAAAATGAGATAATTATCCTTGAAAAAAAAAATATATATATATATATATATATAAATATATATATATATATATACAAGAGAAATCAAGCAAATTAAGGCTTTGTGGAGGTAGGAAAACATAGCGTCGCCATAAAGTGCTAATCGAGAGACAAGATAGTCAAATCGGCATATGGCCTGGTCAAATGTGCTTATTAACACTTTGACTCAGATTTTCATAATTTTCCATTTTTTTTGGGTTTTCCTATTTTATTCTTAGTTTTGGTATTTTTAAAGGATAAATCCATGATTTTTTTAATCAGTGTGATTTGGTTCTTACAAATTATCAAATTAATTGTTTTTTTTTTTTTTGAAAATCCAATAAATTAATTTTGATAATTAGAAATTCAAAAATGATAATCTTTCAATTGAATTGATGAGAATTAAGATTTTAATTTAATATCATTACACTTTGAAATCAATTAATTATAATTTCATTCAATTAATTATAATTTCACCTAGAAACTTATAAATCATTTTCCATTCATGCTTACTTTGAAATCATTTTTCAACCACTAAAAATCATTCATTCATATTACTTGATAAAAAAAAAAAATTAAAATAAAATAAACCTCAAATTTCACCTAGAAAATGACTACTTTGTCACTAATTTCCATAATGACCTTGGACTTTTATAAACATGTAAATGACAATATTTTCCTTATATCTTTAAAATGACCATTTTACCCTTTTTCAAATTTTATTCAAAAATAAAATTTCCAGGGTTGAGAAATAGGGTGTCTACAACTGGCCAAATTCAAACAAAATGGTCCACCCCACTCGATATGTACATTCCAACTATTGGGCCCATTTATTAATTTTACTCATAGCCTAAAATGATGCTTCCAAACTTATTAAGGTGATTCTTTGTAATGCCCCATATTAATATTGCATTAGATGTGTGGATATGTGCCCAGTCCTACATCGGGCCTATACTAGATAAAACTAAGCTTTATAAATAATTACAAGTAGCCCCAATTGCAACTTGATTATTCCTTTAGGAGATATTAACGCAGATGTGGCTAGCGCTTTTCCTAAATTGTTACAATTGGTATCAAAGCAAACTTAGTAATGTCATATGACTCGAGAGCACTACAGCACAACATGGAACCTGACGAAGACGTCAAGAATATAATTTAGGGAGATTGTGATACCCCAAATTGTGTGGATTTGATTAGATTGGATTGTATGAGTATGTGTCGTGTAAGTGTGTGTTGAGTCCCACATTAGATGTTTAGTAAGTAGATCTTGGGCTTATAAGTGATTATGGGAAGCCCCAATTGCAACTTGACTTAATCATTTTGGGGTGAAGCGCAGATGTGACTAGCGTTTTTCTTGGGATATTACAAATAGTATTAGAGCTAATCTAATAACCTAGTGTGGGCTTGAAGACAAAGTGGACCCTAATGAGGACATCAAAGATTTAAGTGGAGGAGATTGTGATGCCCTATAATGATATTGAATCAAATGTACCTAGTGTAGGCTCGGAGACAATGTGGACCCTAATGAGGACATCAGAGTATTAAGTGGAGGAGATTTTGATGCCCTATAATGATATTGAATCAAATGTATAGATGTGGGTTTGGGCGTGTACTAGGTGGAACTTAGTTTTATAAATAACTACAAGCAGGGGCGGAGCTACGTTGCTCCTGCCCCCCCAAAATTTTAATTTTTCTTGACAGAGTATAGGTAAATTAAGTTAAGCCCCCCCAAAAAATAATAATTAGCCCCCCCTTTTCAGAATGCACAATAATATTTCTTCCTAAATATCATAAATAGAGCAGTCTTTAAAACAACATTTAACTTTTTCTTTTGTTTCTTTTTCGAGAATTGTAAATTTTAAACTATTGCAGTGTTATTTTTTGACTGCTACACTACACATTTTAACAGATCTTACATATTCATTAATTATTTCGGCTGCCATTGTACAAAATACAAACTTCTTTTAATTATTTCGATTGGTAGATGGCTGCCACTACTTATTTTCATATTTCTCTTTTCCCTATATACTTAATTATTTCGGCTGCCAGCCTGCCACTACTTATTTTCTAATTTGTCTTTTCAGTTTTCCCTATGCAACTATGCTTATTTCTCTTCTAGTCTTCTCATTACAAATCTATCTTCAACTCTTCTCTTTCCCAAATTGCCGGCTTTTCTCTCTACTCTTTTCTCTATACTCTCTAGTCTTTTCTTCTTTTTCATTTCCCAAATTACAACTATACAAAGTTATTTTTTGTCTTTATTACAAATCTCTCTTCAGCTCTTCTCTTCCCAAATTTGCCGCCTTTTGTCTTTAGTCTTTTCTCTATACTCTCTAGTCCTTTCTTCTTTTTCATTTCCCAAAGTACAAAGGTTTTTTTTGTCTTCGTCTTTCCTTTCCCCAAGTCACAACAAATCTCAGAACTCTCCTCTTCGGTTCCCAAATTGCCGCCCCTTTCTCTCTAAATCTTCTTCTGACTTCTTTTTCTTTTCGGCTTTTTCCTATTTTTCTTTCTCTTCCCATTTTGTCAACACAACAAATCTCTCTTCTCTTCAGAGTTAGTGTGAATTTCATAATTTGCAATGGTGTGACCGTGTAAGGGTGAGAACCTCTCGTGTTTGGGTGTTTTTTAAAGTGATATTGTGGTGAGTTTTTTTTCCTCATCAATCATTATCATTATAATTTTTATTTTATTTTTATTTTTTTTTACCATTATTCTTATTTAGTTATTTGTAAAAATTTTGGTTTTAGGCTTCAAAGTTCAAACGGTTGTGCTGATTTCTTATTGTCCATTTTGACTTTTGAGGATGAAGAGACTGGAGAGTGGCTATCATTAACTTAACATTTCAGGTTTGTTTCTTCTAAATTTCTACCATATTTGTGCTTAGATTTATGCCTTATTTTATATATATATATATATAATATTGATATGACAATGGCAATATGGATTTTTTTTTTTCATCATGATATATTGTCATATTGATATGAATTATCTGGCCATATGGATATGAGTTTTTGGATTTTTAATGAGTTTATGAATATGTTTTATAATTTTGTTTATGAAGATTTTGTTGATCATTTTTTTTTTTCTCTGTTGTTGGCTTGTTGCATGATAAAGATTATATCTCTCTACTGTCGACACCGGCGGAAAATCCGACCTTACCTCTAAAGGTTAGGTCTTTTCTTTTTCCTAAGGTCCCGACCCCCATTTGGCGAGTGTGTTGTGTGTGATCTCTATCTCTTTTCCGTTTCGAGATATGAGTTGTGTGTGTGTGGGAACATGTGTACGTGTGTGCGTGTGAGCACAAATTTGGAGTCGCCACCAACCATGGGAAATTTAAGGTGTGATTGGGCACCTATGTCTAATAGATTTTATCTTGTTTAGACATCTAAAACTAAATGGTCTTGAACCAGAGATGGGTTCGGGGGTTTGCTTATGCGTGGGGAAGGTGTTAGGCACCCCACGACATCCGTTTAAGAAAACGGTTACCTCCCTTCTAGTGTTCCCTTTATTTGCTAAGCCTAGGTTTGTTGGTTTTAATTATGTACAAATGTCCCGATTTCCGTCATGCGATGTACCAAACATGGCAAACGCAGTGTGACTTCGTTCGGTTTTGATTAGACTCTTTATTTCACCGTCCCTCATCTTTGTATTTTTTAAGTTTCCGGGCATTTCGGTGGTAGGATGTACTTGAAATCCTAACACCTAGTGCCGGGACAAACAATTAATGTTTTTGGTGCCATATTCAGGATCACTTTACCCTTGATTTTCAAGAGTAAAGCGGTCCGTCAAATGGCGGGGTTTTGGGTGATTAATTCACACTTTGGGGAATTTTAGACCATGATCCTATGAGAGTTAGAACGTGTAGAATCCCTTACATGAAAGCACATACCAACCACGCCCCCGTGTAAAGGACTCATACCATGGTGTCCCAAAAGCCAGGGCGAGCCGTTGCCCTTGGGTTGCACCAACTTCGTTTCTAACGCCCACATTACCATGTTTACTCTTTTTAAAGTTTTCATGACAAAGTGTATTTTAATCACATTTTCATATTAAAGCGATAAACACTCAAACAAGTAATCACGGCATGTTCGCAGCACATAAATTACCAAAAATAAGTCTAACAAATATGGAATGATCATGGCATGTTCGCAGCACATTAATCATAAAAAGTAAATCAAATGAGTAATTACGGCATGGTTGCAGCACATAAATTACTAAAATGACAAGTATGGGATGATCATGGCATGTTCGCAGCACATTAATCAGGAATATGGAAATCAAATGAGTAATCATGGCATGGTTGTAGCACATAAATTGAGTAATCATGGCATGGTTGTAGCACATAAATTACTAAAATGACGAATATGGGATGATCATGGCATGTTCGCAGCACATTAATCATAAAATATAAAATGACATAAATACAACACTTAATCGAAATGGCAAGGTGTGATTTATGACACGTGAGAATTTTTAGGAAAAGGGGCAAGACCTCGTGGGGTCGGGATTCGATGCTATTTGAAAGGCTTATCCGAATCTCGACACCACCTTAGGGTTTACATGAATAAAATAAGGCAATTTTAGAAAGTCAATGCTTTTCGGGCTTACACGAAGGAATAGTGCTATTTGAAAGACTTATCTAAACTCACGAGGCCGAATAGAACTTAAATGAATGGGAAAATCATTTTGAAAGGGGGGTTTCAATGCCTCTCGGGCTTACACGAAGGTTTAGTACT
>OU015767.1:4176467-4205246 GCA_907173295.1 Fagus sylvatica | reverse complement strand
ACACTCTCCACGGGACGGTTTTGTGAAAAGATCAAAGAATTTTCACAAAAATTGATGTTTACATTTGAACTAGTTTAGCATAGATTTTAAAAGGTGACAAAGGTAAAGTGAAACGTACAAAGAATTTTCACAAAAATTGATGTTTACATTTGAACTAGTTTAGCATAGATTTTAAAAGGTGACAAAGGTAAAGTGAAACATACAGATTGTAAAAAGTCATGAAAGTAAAGTGAAACATGCAGATCATTTATAATTTCTCTAAAAAAGATAAAAATAAAAAGAGTATTGAACTTTTGAAAAATGATATAGTTTGGCTACAAACCAATTTGTAGTTAGTTTGCTACAACCCATTACGTGGCAGCTTATAGAACCATTCACATGTATTATTTAAAGAAGTCACATGACTCATTAAATATGTCATGTGACTAAAATACACATGGATGATCTTATTATTTACCACGTAGTGGGTTGTAGCAAGTTGACTACAAACCAGTTTGTAGCCAAATTCTGTCCTTTGAAAAAATATAAGTAGTATTAGTATGTAATATGATAATATTGAAGGTATAAGAGTGATCACACTATAATAGTGTGACACTCATATACCATAGTTTAGTTTTTTGGTGATTTTTGAAATTTGGACTGGACACCAATCAGACATGACTAATCTCAAAGTGTGGGGTTGCAAAGCACATATACTCATACCAAAGCCTTTACGAAACAAGCTTACAGATAAAACTTGGGAGTGCAAGTTTATCGGATATGTGGAAAATGGGAGCGGATATAGATTTTTCTACTCAAATAAAGGATTAATTGAAATCAGAGATGCTGTATCCATTAAAGATACCAAATTAATCACACTACTAGATCAGATCAAAAGGTTACTTCAAGCTGAACCTGAGGAATCAGACTCTAATACATCAGATTTTTTTGATAAAGATCTTGAGAATAGTGGGAGAAAAAGAACAAGTCCTGAACCTGTAATGCCAAGTATAGATGTTGATGATAGTGGGAGAAAAAGGCAAAGGCGACCATCTTCAATGTTAAAAGATTACTATCTAATGGAAAGCAAAGTTATTAGTATTGAAAATGATCCTGCAAAATTTTGCGAAAGCAATGGAAATTCATAATGCAGAACAATGGCTTAAGGCAATGCATGAGGAATTGGATTCAATGTCCAAAAATGAAGTTGAGACTTAACAGAATTGCCTGTAGGTAGAAAACCTGTTGGATGCAAGTGGGTACTGAGAAAGAAATACAAAGCTGATGGATCTTTGGATAAATACAAGGTAAGGTTAGTGGCTAAAGGATTTACTCAATAACCTGGTGTGGATTTTGTGGATACATATTCACCAATAGCCAAGTTTGCTTCTGGTTGTTGCTGCAAGATTAGATCTTGAACTACATCAGCTGGACGTTAAGATTGTTTTTTTTTTTTAACGGGGACTTAAAAGAGGAAATTTACATGGATCGGCCAAATGGATTTCAAATAAAGGGCCAAGAAAGAAAAGTTTGTAGACTGAAGAAATCATTGTATGGATTAAAAGCAATCTTCAAGACAATGGTATTTGAAGTTCCATCAGGCGATATTGGATATTGGCTATGAGATGAGTCATCTGGATCATTGTGTTTATGTTTGGAGGGATAAAGAGAAATTGACATTGATGGAGATCAAGGCACCACTTCGAAGGATCTCGTTCAAGTACCAATTGGGCCGGTTACGAGAGCACGAGCAAAGAAGTTCAAGGATGTACTCAACGGACTCATTCAAGAGTTATGGGCTCAAGCAAATTCGTGGAGGCCCATTGAGCATGATCCACGTGGGCAACAAAGAATCGTCACCTTGATTCAAGTTCTAGAAGGATCCGGTCAAGGCTAAGAATTGGCAAGAAATATTTTAGGATTATTCTAGAAGGATAATAAAATCAAATATTATTCTAGAAGGATTATTCCATAGGTGATTTCTTTTCTTGGAGGAGAAGCTAAGGATTATTCCATAAGTGATTTCTTTTCTTGGAGGAGAAGCTAAGGATTATTCCATAAGTGATTTCTTTTCTTGGAGGAGAAGCTAATTTCAGACGAAATCTACCTTAATTTTAGGATTCTTTTATTTGGTCTTTTAGTATTTTCCTTTAATAATTTGTATTCCTATTTCAACCATGCATTATAAATAGCATGGACTCATTGTAATGAGGATATTATTGATCATTAATAAAAACTGGTGAGGTTTATTCTCTTTGGTTCTTTGAAGAACTACTTGAACTTATCGGGATTTCCCGTGGCGTTCATCTCGACTTATCAAACGGAAACTCCATCACCGTTTGTGGCGTCTTCCTTATACCAAGGTTCTTGTTTGTCATAAACAACGGGTCAAGGTCTTCCATTTGAATCTGTCCATAGAACGATCTTGGGTTCCCTTTCGTTGTTGGGTCTTGTTAAAGAGTGGTTATCATCAAATTAGGATAAAAGAAGGAGATGAATGGAAAACTGCCTTTAAAACAAAATATGGTTTGTATGAATGGTTAGTTATGCCTTTTGGTTTGACTAATGCTCCGAGCACCTTTATGAGACTTATGAACCATGTTTTGCGCGCATTTATAGGCAGATTTGTTGTTGTCTATTTTGATGATATACTCATTTATAGCAAAAACCTAGATGACCATGTAGTACATGTGAAATCCGTTTTAGATGTGCTGAGGAAAGAAAGGTTGTTTGCTAATTTAAAGAAGTGCACTTTTTACACCGATAAGCTTGTATTTTTGGGATTTGTTGTTAGTGCACAAGGTATACAGGTTGATGAAGAGAAGGTACGTGCAATCCAAGATTGGCCGAGCCCCACAAGTGTAGGTAATGTTCGTAGTTTTCATGGACTTGCTAGTTTCTACCGGCGGTTCGTGAAGGACTTCAGTAGCTTAGCCGCACCGCTTACTGAAGTGATCAAGAAGAACGTTGGATTTCGGTGGGGAGAAGAACAAGAGAAGGCATTTCAATTGATCAAAGAGAAGCTGACTAACGCACCTTTGTTGTCTTTACCTAACTTTTCTAAAACGTTTGAAATTGAATGTGATGCTTCAGGTGTTGGTATAGGCGCCGTTCTTATGCAAGAAGGACGACCAATTGCTTACTTCAGCGAGAAACTCAGCGGGGCAGCCTTAAACTACCCAACTTATGACAAGGAGTTGTATGCATTGGTTCGGGCTTTAGAAACATGGCAGCACTACCTATGGCCTAAGGAGTTCGTGATTCACACCGATCATGAGTCCTTGAAACACTTGAAGGGCCAACACAAGCTAAACAAAAGGCATGCGCGATGGGTGGAGTTCATAGAGACGTTTCCATACGTCATTCGGTACAAGCAAGGTAAGGAGAATGTAGTCGCCGATGCACTTTCTCGCAGGTATGCCTTACTCTCCACACTTGATGCAAAATTGCTTGGTTTTGAACACATTAAAGAATTATATGCTGAAGACCACGAATTTTGTGAGGAATATCGAGCTTGTGAGAAAATCGCCTCTGGTAAGTTCTTTAGGCTTGATGGATTTCTATTTCGAGAAAATAAGCTATGCGTGCCTAACTGTTCTATGAGGGAGTTATTAGTGCAGGAATCACATGGTGGGGGATTAATGGGACATTTTGGAGGTTGCAAAGACTTTAGCTATTTTGCAGGACCACTTCTATTGGCCTCGCATGAAACGAGATGTCGAACGGATTTGTGGTAGATGTGTCACATGTAGGCAAGCTAAATCCAAAGTGCAGCCCAACGGTTTGTATACTCCTTTACCAATTCCTAGTGAGCCTTGGATTGATATTTCAATGGATTTTGTGTTAGGTTTGCCTAGGACTAAACGTGGAAGAGATTCCATTTTTGTGGTCGTGGATAGATTTTCTAAAATGGCACATTTTATTCCATGTCACAAAACGGATGATGCTTCGCATGTTGCTGATTTGTTCTTTAGAGAGATTGTGAGATTACATGGCATGCCTAGGACAATTGTTTCGGATAGAGATGCTAAGTTCTTGAGCTATTTTTGGAAGACTTTGTGGTGTAAGCTAGGTACTAAGCTATTGTTTTCCACTACTTGTCATCCACAAACTGATGGTCAAACTGAAGTAGTAAATAGGACTTTGTCTACTCTATTGAGGGCAATCATTAGAAAGAACATCAAAACATGGGAGGAATGTTTACCACATGTTGAGTTTGCATATAATAGAGCTGTTCATTCTGCTACCAAATTTTCGCCATTTGAAATTGTATATGGGTTTAATCCTTTAACTCCATTGGATTTATCTCCTTTACCTTTGACGGAGCACGTTAATTTAGATGGCAAAAAGAAAGCTGACTTTGTGAAGCAGATTCATGAGAAAGCAAGACTCAACATTGAGCGAAGAACGGAGCAATATGCCACACCAAGCCAACAAGGGACGTCGCCAGCTGGTTTTTGAACCCGGAGATTGGGTTTGGCTGCATATGAGAAAAGAAAGATTCCCGGCGAAAAGACGTTCCAAATTGCTCCCAAGAGGAGATGGTCCTTTCCAAGTCCTCGAGCGTATCAATGACAACGCTTACAAGCTAGATTTACCTGGTGAGTACAATGTAAGTGCCACTTTTAATGTTACTGATTTGAGTCCTTTTGATGTAGGTGATGATTTGAGGGCAAATCCTTTTCAAGAGGAGGGGAATGATGGAGATCAAGGCACCACTTCAAAGGACCTCGTTCAAGTACCAATTGGGCCAGTTACGAGAGCACGAGCAAAGAAGTTCAAGGATGTACTCAACGGGCTCATTCAAGAGTTATGGGCTCAAGCAAATTCGTGGAGGCCCATTGGGCATGATCCACCTGGGCAACAAAGAATCATCACTTTGATTCAAGTTCTAGAAGGATCCGGTCAAGGCCAATAAATTGGCTGGCTTAAATTCCTTTTCCAAGGAATTATTCTGAAGCTGATAATAAAATCAAATATTATTCTAGAAGGATTTTCCATAAGTGATTTCTTTTCTTGGAGGAGAAGCTAAGGACTTATTCCATTTCAGACTGATTTCTTTTCAGTCTGGCACCTTCCATTCTAGACTTATTCCATTTCAGACTGATTTCTATTTCAGTCTATGGAGGAGCTGCTAATGTCAGACATTATTAGCCTTAATTTTAGGCCCTTAATATTTAGTCTTTTAGAACCAAATTCGTTTCTCTTTATAATGTATGTAAGCATCCTAGGGTTTCAAAACAGGTTATAAATAGCCTGCACTCATTGTAATAGAACATCATTGATCATTAATAAAAACTGGTGAGGTTTATTCTCTTTGGTTCTTTGAAGAACTACTTGAACTTATCGGGATTTCCTGTGGCGTTCATCTCGACTTATCAAACGGAAACTCCATCACCGTTTGTAGCGTCTTCCTTATACCGAGGTTCTTGTTAGTCATAAACAACGGGTCAAGGTCTTCCATTCGAATCTGTCCATAGAACGATCTTGGGTTCCCTTTCGTTGTTGGGTCTCGTTATTCTTGACGGGGTTCACATCAGACATTATTGTCACTTTATGTGGATGACATATTGTTAGCCAATAATTCTCCTGACATGATGAAAGAAACTAAGTTTTGTCTAGAATCAAAGTTTGAAATGAAAGACATGGGCCATGCAAACTATGTCTTGGGAATTAGAATCTTTAGAGATAGAGATTCAAAGTTAATATACTTGGATCAAAAGAATTATTTGGAAAAGGTACTCAAGAGATTTAAAATGGAGGATTGTAGACCAGTGAGCACACCTGTTTCCAAAGGAACGATTCTCAACAAAAGTATGTGCCAAACAAACAAGACAGAACTAGAAGAAATGATAGCTGTTCCTTTTGCCCAAGCTGTGAGCAGTCTAATGTACGCAATGACGAGCACAAGACTAGATATATGTTATGCAATAGGATTGGTAAGCAGATATCAATCCAATCCTGGTAAGGCACATTGGCAAGCAGTGAAATGGATATTTACGTATCTCTAAATGACTAAAAGTATGAAATTATGCTTTGGACTTGATGAATTGTAGATAAAAGGATTTACTGATGCTGATTTTGCTGGAGACACGGATGATAGAAAATCTACCAGCGGATATGTGTTCTAGTTTGGTGGAACATCGGTTTCTTGGCTAAGTAAGAAATAAGGTTGTGTTGCTAAGTATACAATGGAAGCTGAGTACATTGCATGCAGCACATCGGTCAGCAATGCAGTCTGGATCAGACGTTTCGTGGACAGTTTGAAACTTGATATGCAAGATAGACTGGTAAATGTGTTTTGCGATAATAAGTTCGCTATTTCATTGATTAAAAGTAGAGCAAATAGTTCGAAAGGTAAACACATTGACGTCAACTATCACTATATTCAAGATATAGTGGAAATGGGGGAAATGATGGCCAATCCCATGACCAAGGGATTGAATTTGAACTAATTCAGAGTGCATGTAATAAGTATGGGACTGAGAGGTAATTCAGTCGAGTTACATGGTTCTACAAGATCAGATGGACTTGGGGACGCCTAGGAGAATGATCAAATGCAGCTCTTGCAATGTAAAATATTGGTCAGGAATAATTGCAAGAGAATCACTAACGAGAATGGGAAGTCATAGACCACATGGTTGTAAAGTCCATTAATATGTATCATGTGTGAACTAGGTGATATCCACACTTGGTTAGTGAAAGACGCTGATAAGGTCATTTGAGGAAAGTGTAGGAAGTACTTGTGAAAATTTCAACGCAGGTTGAAGTATTATTAAATACATGCGGCTGAAGTCGTCAATGTTGGAATGGGTATGGATTGTTTTTCCCATCCATAAAGATTGGTGCCGCTCACTTGAAAGATAGTGATTTGAAAGTCGCCTGGAGTACAATATCATTATCATAATGTACGAAGATAGGTGCGGTCAGAATGGATGATAAGGAAGTGTGCACAAAATGATCAAGTCATCTTCTGATACCGATCTGTATGGTTTATACAGATGAGAGTTGGTATGGAGTATTATTATTGGTACCAGGTTAACATACTGACTTGCTCATATGATTTCACTTTATAGTGTGATCAAGTGAGAGATGAAGGTATAAGAGTGATCACACTATAATAGTGTGGACATTCATATACCATAGCTTAGCTTTTTGGTGGTTGGCTATTCTCTTGAAAATAGAGAAACCTAAATAACTGCTAAAAACTGTTTGGTGATTATTGACGGTTATTGGAAGTAAAGTAATTATAGGAGTTGTAATTGTTGACAGTTCTATTATAAATAGAACTGTTAACCATTATAATTATTCTAACATTGCATTCTCTTTCTCAAGTGATAAACACCCTTGCGAGAATCCATCAGTTTATTTGTTTTTACTTTGTAAATTCCATCAAAGATGTCATTTACTAGGTGGATTACTTCCAATTAGCTTCTTGCACTTAAAAAAAAAAGGGCTAATCACATGTTTAAAGTTTGTCTATTTTACTAAATGTGAAGCAAAGAAATACCAAAGATAGTCCATAAAACAAGTTTAGCGTAAATAATAAATCTATTATCATGATAAAGAGAACATCATGGATTTAAATTTTCTCATTTAACAAAAATTGACTTTTTCTAATACATTAAAAATGTTGCAAATGTACTAAAAGTCGTGTAGCTCAATTTGTTGATGCCTCTTGGTATTCTTTAAAGGAAACATCAACCTATGCCCTTTATGTCAAAAACCTCCTCCCCCAACCATCGAAATATAAATAAATAAAAGCTTAAATTACAATTTTGGTCCTCTAACTATGCCCTTTGTGTCAAAATAGTCCTCAATGTTTCAAAAATGTCAATTTAGTCCTTAACCTTTCATCTTTGTGTCATTTTGGTCTTTATTGTTAAGTGATGGATAAAAAATGTTGATGTGGCTAATGAAACTATTAAAATAATAAATAAAATATAATGACATAAACACCATGTCAGATAAAAAAATAATATAAAATAAAGAAACATCAGCTATAAACTCACGTGCGACAACACATGAGGTTATAAGACTTGAGGATTTTGAGTGAATTGCTAGAAAGAAAGAGACCAACAGCCATGGGAACCATCTTCTCCATGCGACAACATGTGAGGTTATAAGACTTGAGGATTACGTGTTTTTCGGTCTCCAAGTTGTTGTCACCACGGTTTGTCTGCTACGTTGCTGCTCTCAGAGGTTGATGAACAATAAAGAGAGTTCCTCTCTTGATGGTGGAGAGATGATAGAGAACCTGCATGATACTAGCCTTTGATTGTGAGAAGAACATGCAGTCAAGAGTGGTCCAAATAGCATGGGCTGTAGGAAGGCCAACAACGTGAGCCACCAATGATTCAAAGAGAAAGGAAATTATGGTGGAGAGAATGATCTGATCTTGTTGAACCCATGTGTTGTATTCAAGATTGGGAACTAGTGTGGTCTCACCAGGGGTGGAGGAGACATCAATCATCTATGATGAAGCAGGATGATGCCATCAACATAACTGAGAAGATGCTTGCCCACAGAGATAAGGAAGTAAGGAACCAATTGAGCCTTCCAAATCAAGAAATTATCACGATTTTAATTTAATGGAGATAGCATGATGAAGATTAATAAGAGAAGAGTTATTTGATGGAAATGCATACAAGTTAATGCATATTAATGGGGAAGAACACATCAGATCAATAAATGGAAAATACCTTAAACCTTACAGGCCAAGCTTTAATGAAATAGTTTATCAACATAAAAAGTTTTAAGCAAAAGCAAAAGGCAATAAGGCTTAAAGATAGCCTAAATAAATGTTAGACAGAGCCAAAAAATTGGAAGTATATTAAAAAACCAGAAAATGGAAATCGAAGGAAGAGCTAAAAATTACAACTCCTTAAAAGCAGCAAGAAGACCAGCCCAACTCATCAAAGGCAGCATTTCGAGGTCATTAATCTCAGATTAAAGGGTTTGCAAATCTTATTCAACTCTGGAGATTAACTCTACCCCTCGAACTAGTCATTGGCTCTCGGCATGAATAGTTTGAAGCTCTAAACACTTTTGGGTGCATTTGGACTTCCAAATTTGGAGCTCAGCCTCGAGAGACTTCACCTTCTGGCCAATGGACTTCAATTCTGATGCCTTGGTTTGAAGAGTGAGTTGGTGAGCTTGCAGCATGGAGACTCTCTGCTTATGATCTGCTTCTTGGCTAATGGCTCGACTCCTTTTCTCCTGGGCTATTTGGAGATTAGAAACAATGTTATCCAAGTTCTGCACAAACAAACCCAAGAGAGCCTTGCCACTCTCACTCAAGGCAGAGGGATGGGTAGTCAAGAATCGAGCCACCTATTGAAACTGGTCCACCAGACTAGCATCAAGAAGAACTATACCAGTAGGCTTTTGCAAGAGCTCCTTTAGCTGATCAACTACTAATTGAAGTTGATCCCTTGTTGGTTCCAAAGGAGTAAGGATAGAAGAAGTCTTGGTGGGAGTCTGGCATTGTTGAAGGGTTAAAGAGACATCTTCAAGAAGTTTTTCAATGTCCCCAAGACCCTCTAGCATGTTTTGAGCCTGAAAAAGGAAATACAAGTTAGTAAGCAAGTTAAAGACACAAGGGGCAAAGGATCAAAGTAAAGTTTACACTGACCAAGGGAGTGGAAGCCTCGATAGAAGGGGTTATAGCCTCGATCGAGGTCTCAACCTCGATAATCGGCTGTGTAACCTTTTGTGATGGCATTGCAGCCATTTCCCTAGATTGCTTTGCCACTTCTCTTTCCATTGGCACCACCTGTGCCCTTTGTTGTTCTGCCTTTTTTCTGCCAGCCACTACTTCTTCTTTCTTCTCTTTCTCCTTTCTTTCAGCTTCTTCCTTCTCTTCCTCCTCTCTAGCTCTTGCTATTTCTTCGGTTCAGCTTCAGCCTTTTCTTTTTTCTTTATTTCCAACCTCTTCTCAATCTCAACAATTCTCTCCTCCTCAGCCTTCTCAGCTTTCCTTCTCTCCTCCACCTTAGCTTCTAGACGCTTCCTCTCAGCTTCCTCAGCTTTAGTCTTGGCTTTGAGGGTAGCAACGAATTGCTTAGCTTCTTTAAACTCTCAAGCTACCTGTCGATCTTCAGCTTCAAGAGCCTCTTGAGCCTCGATGACACCACCCAAAATTTGTTTCTATTCATCTACATCTTTTATCAAAGCAGATAAGGTGGTAGCATCATCGAGCTCCTCATCCAAAAGGCTCTATCTCAATGATCGAGGCATCAGGTGTGACCTCGACAACCCTGGGCTTCTTGGCAGTGGAGTTTTTAGCCATTGTCATGACAAGTTTTTTGCTAGAGGGTTTAGCACCTTTGGTAGAAACAACAGGGTCGATTTCTTCAACCTTAGGAGTTTTGCATTTGGTTGAAGTACGAATCCCTTGCTTTAAGAAAGCTGGTAGTCTAAGATTGGGAGCATGAAGCTTAAGGTCCTCTTTGGCTTTTTTGAAAGCTGCACTTTGAAGCAAATTGGCCCGACAAGACTTCATTAACTAATTTCTTAAATTAAATGCTACTTCAGCAAGTTTGGCATTATATGCAGTAACTCTATCAGTGACTATATCAACAAGACTGATGAGAGGATCAGAACTTACTTCAACAGTGGCAAATTTCTGAGATGAGGGGTCACCACCTACTTTCTTCCCATAAGGAGAGATTTGCTGAAGAGGTTGGGGAGTCACATAACTAGCCATGTGCTCAAAACCAGCACCTGAAAGAAACAAATGGTATTCATGTTATGCTTAAAACCATACAAGCAACAACTCAATTAAAAGAAGTATGAAAGGAATACTTGCAAACTGGTTCATTAAGAATGAAGGGCAGCAACCCTTTGGCCTCGATCAGATCATCCTCGTTATTGAAATGAGCCATGTAAGTCTCCCACCAGCTGTGGAACGATGAGGAAGACATTGATCGAACTTGGAAAGGTGTGAAGATAAAACTTGTAACCCGTTCCCTGGCCAAAACGCTTATTTGTTGGGCATCATCTTTGGAGATAGAGACCTGAGAAGTCCAATCTTTGTTCTTGGTCTAGATTGGGGGAACGAGCAGCAATTGGACGAGTCCAAATTGCCTCGCCACCAGCGAGGGACAGTACGCCTCGACACCAGCATTGGTGGACCTGATAACCACCAAGTCCCTCGATTGGAGACAAGCGCCCCACGCCGAGTCCCCTCTAAAAAAGCCTTGACTTGAGAATTTTTGGAAATCCTCAGAACCATACTTCTTTGCCTTGAAAGGCATAAAGTCTTCAGGAGACCTCCTCATTGATGCGTCACTAAAGAGCTTGAAGCAGGTAGGATAGGAGGGGACTTCCTTAGGGTACCTAGCGTGCATTCAGGCTTCTCCATAGGACCACAGAATGATAGTGGGATGAAGCTCAGGAGCAATCGAAGGAAAGTACGAATAGGCCCACATTTGTGTAAGCCAAACGGGCCCACCATGGGATTGTTTGGGCTCAGTGTTGAGCAAGAACATGGCTCGATAGAGCTCTCCCAGTACAAATGAGCTCAGATCGACAGAAGAGACGTTTGCTAAGCGTCGAGCGATGGGCATATAGTAGTTAATAACCCGTTTGGAGGAAGTTCAAGCCAGAAACTTGCATATCAAGAACAAGTAGAAGTAGCACTCCTCTTTGTAAGTAACGAGTGAGTTGGTAGAACCTTTCATCTCCTTGATGAAATCATTGAAGTTGAGGGGCATGCCATTAAGGATGTCTTTGTCAGGGCCTTTACCAACGACAATTAGGTTGTGGGCAAACGCACCCATAGGACGTAAACACAACAGGGCGAAGACATCAGCCATCGTTGGGGTCATATACTCTTCGGGAAAAGAAAAAGTATTGGTCACTGAGGACCAGGAAGATAGAAGAGATATCAACAAACTTGGATTGATAGGGATGTCATATTTAGATGTACAGATTGCTTCATTAATCCCCAACATCTTCCACTTTTTAAGCTTGGAGATAGCTAATCTTGCCACCCAGGCAAACCAACTGTCAGATGCCTTGTACCATGTAATGGAGGTGGAAAATGTGTCCCATTCTCCCCACTTCATCTATCTCTTTTGGTAAGAGGAAGCACAGTGGGAATGATAAGGAAAAATCGAAGAGAGTTCCTCAGGAAAAGATGAAAAAAAAGGACGTAAACCACATCAAGGCGATGTAGAGGTAGAAGAGGAAGAGGTTTGTGTATTCTCACGAGGGATTAGGACACTCGTGATACATTGAGTAGCAGGAAGTGCCTCGATTATCTGAATGGCACAATCACAGGGATCAGTGTTGGAAGAAGATTTTGCCATTTTAGTAGTTGAAATGAGAAATCGAGGGTAAAAACAAGGGTTTACAGAAGAACTGGGAGGAAAAACATGAAGACAAGGGTTTACAGTAAAGTTTGAGAGAGAATACGTTTGAGAGTTGGTAGGATTTTGAAAGTCGGAATAATAAAATGACTACTGAGCAATGAAACGACTATATGTTGTCTTTCATTCATTTAAGAGCCGCATAAAAGCTAACATAACCGTCAGAAGGCAAAGCGTACCTTGGAGCCTTAAATTCACACAATTGGTAAAGGATCTTTACCGAATTGCGTGCGAGGGGCATATGTTAGTACAAAATTCAAAATAATGATCTAGCGTATGATTTGACATGGGTACCAATTAAATGGTGACACGTGGATTAAGTAATGGTCAATATGTGGACCAAGCAGAAGGAAACATGTAAACCAATAAAAGAGCAATGCGTGGATCAAAGTAATGAATAGAATGCAAGCCAATCAAATGGTGACACGTAGACAAAGTAGTGGCCAGAGCAAGGGCCAATCATAAAGAAACACGCAAACCGGTCAAGGAGCAACACGTGTTCGATTTTTATAGCCATACAGATGACATTTGGCAAATGAAGTTATGCACGATACACATTCCTGGATTCTCTAACAGAAAAACCACGATCGAAACAGTTAGCAAGTAATATGGGCTAGCTATTTCCATGGGGTTTGAAGAGAAGATCAAGGCTAAATCAAGGCTTGGAATGTAACCGTTGGAGTTGATGTAACCGTTGGAGTTGGCTTATAAATAGTGAACCTAAATGCATTTCGAACACACACACACACACACACCCTCAAACAAACCCAAAGAGCACTTGTTAGATTAGTTACTGTTTCTTTAGAATCTTAGAGAGCTTTCATTTGTAGCTTCTAGTGTTTTCTTAGAGAAAGGTTATAGTGTGCTTGGTCACTTTATATGCTTGTAAGTATTCCTTCAATTGATGTCTTGAATACATAAGAATGTATCGTTTATGTGAATGTTACTTTATTTGACGCTTTAGGTACCTCGATTTCATTATGTTTTACTTTAGTTAAGGCATAGTTACCTCGATTAGCATTAGTTACTCTAGATTTAGCTTAATTAGTTAGTTTAATTAATTAATTAGTTGCCTTAGCATATCTAAATTAGTTTATTTAATTAATTAGTTACCTTAGTCTACTTAGAATTAGTTTAATTAATTAATTGTTATCTGCCTTAGCTTAATTAGTTAGCTTAATTAGTTGTTATTTATTCTACTTGCATTAGCTTAATTAGTTAATCTTATTTATTGTTATTTTCATTCTTTTTCTTTGCTTGCAATTTATTTTAAAGTCCTTTGGGTAAAGATAGTTACTGAGCCTACCATCTTTTTAGATCGAAGTCAGATTGTGGTTCTAAGCTTGCTTTAAGGCACTAGACCCTCATCTAACATAGTTATTTTTTTCCTTCAGACAAATTGGCGACCATTCCTTGGAAATTCTAGTTTGGCAACAAACAATTGTTTCCTTGAAACCAAACACCCCCCACACCTTCAAGAATTCCTAGGAAGGCGTTCGACCTTTCCAAGATTCATAGGATATCTCATTTGTTTTGTTTTTTCTGACACTCATTGAGAATATAATTGGTGGAAAGAATAGCTTCCCTCACAAGTTTTGAGGTAAATCAGACTTTATCAATATTACACTTATCCTTTTAGTAACTTTATTCTCAACCTCATTCTCATAATGAATGAACAATTTTTATGCCTCATCCTTGCTCTTTAGCAAACACACATAAGAGTATCTTGTGTATTTCCAATATTAGATTACTCAAGCATATAAACAATGACATGAAACACATTTTTCATCAAAAGGAAATATTAAAAATAAGTATTGATATAACACCCTTAATATCCAATTAATTTTACACATTCCAAATAAGTTTAATAAAAAACAAAATTGTTAAATTCAGCAATTGACATAAACTACAGAAAATATTTTCTATATACAACACTTCAAGCAAACAATGCAAACAAAGTGTTAATATTCATACAAAAGCCAAAAGAAACAATTTATGTAAATTACTGTTTCGGTATAAGCCTAAGAATACATATGTTCAATTTCAACAAACATGAAAACGGTAATATTACAACATATGATCAAAGCATATAATATTACTATTTCAATAACTTAAATCTTCAACTGATTCAAAATGTAAAAGACACAGTGAACCACTTTTCAGACAATCTGGGTTTGTGATAGAATGTTATAACACACACAGGCACAACCAAGCGAAACAATTTATTTATATGTTCGGTAAAGATTCCAAAAAACTTTTTAGTAATATTTCTGCACATAGTATTTGATGTTGCTGGAAAATCAGTGACTGCAGTCAGTCGAGCTTGGGGATGGAAGACCTGCAAGACAAAGAAACTGATCGGAAAAGGGCACCGGTTTGGGGCCGGCCTAGGAGGCTCCGATGCCTTTGTCAGTACTAGTTGGCAGAGAAAACTCGAGAGCTTAATTCTGTAGTAAAATTGTACTGTTCATACCTGAGGAGAGGAGAGAGAAAAGGCTTTATATACCTTCTGTTTATGGCACGTGGCCTTCCAGGGATCGTTGGATCTGAAGACATGTGGAGCATTAACAGCCCTTCACTTGGAAGGCCGGTACTCGTCTGGTTGGTAGTGCTGTGCGACGTGCATGGGCTTGGTCCCCTAGATTCGTGGAAGACACCTGTTGCAGGTGGTGAATCAGCTCGGTGAGCTGTCTTGCGGGATTCCCGTAATGGATGAGGATTGGGTTTTGGACTATTGGAGCTGTTGGTTATACCTCAGAGATGGTCGTCCTTCATCTGGGTATTTGGAAGGTCTTCCTTCTTTAGACGCTGGAAGGTCGTCCTTCTGTACTTAGGAAAAAGATGTAAAATATCCATATCAGTATTCTTTTCATATTTATAATATATATATATATATATATATATATATATATATATATATATATAATATATATATATATATATATATATATATGCAATGGAGTTTTGCTCCAATGGTCTTTGTATAAACCCATTTTGAGGGGAAATCCTTGAGAGAAAGGGGATAGAAAACCACCATTAATTATCGCTCGTCGATTCTCCATAGATGGAGGGTGATGAAGTTAAGAGGTACAAGAATAGGGTTGATGGAAAACCGTTTTCTTCTCCTATCAAGAGGGTTATCAACCTCTAAAAGCTTTGGGGCTTTAGAGTGGGGAGTGAACCTATTATCCCAATTTAGGGTTTTTGAGGCAGCTTCTTGATTTTAAAATAAAATGAGTAAAAAAGCCACACATTTTTTCTCATGTGTTCATTAAAGATGATGGAGGGTGATGATATCAAGAGGGATAAAAAAGGGGTTGATGAACAACCGTTTTCTTCTCCTATCAAGAGGGTTCTCAACTTTCAAAAACGTTAGAGCTTAGAGTGAGAGCATAAAAATTCTAATGACTGTCTGAATTTTTATGACCCTTTGCAATGGAGGAGGTCTCCTTTATTTATAGTGAAAGGATGGCCTAGGGTTTATACTTTTAGCCATTATGAGTTATGACCTGCTAAAATTGTGCCTTAGCCATAAATTGAAAATAAGTTAACTAAAATTTGATTTCAGATTCAAACGAGAAATTATTCAGTCCACCAGGTGAACCACGTCATCCGTCCACCACTCCAATAAAAAAAATGCCATGTAATTTAATTTAATGAGTCAACTAGATAGTCATGCAACAAACAAAGTTAAAAGACCAAATAGCCCCACCAAATTCCAATACATTCATCGCAAGCTACTCAGTCAAACAACGGAACTAAGGCGGTGGATTTTAACCTCTTCGACACACCACAATCCACCTCTTCGGCACACCACAACCACTTACACAGGCGATGATATCTGATAGCGGCTTCCAAGTTTCAACCTTTGATATTTATACTACCTCATTGCCCCATTTCTCCCACAACTACTCATTTTGGCCTCTTGATCTTCACACTTTGCTCTTTCTTTCTCCTGAAACGCTATGAATCCAAATGGGTACTCCAACAAAGTCTCTTTCTTTGCTTCTTTTTTTTTTAGATAAAGGAGTAATTTATTCAGGAAAAACAACAAAAGGTTGTCCGCTTGAAAACATGATTGACTTGGGTAGTACCATCTTCCATCCAAACAAATTAACAAACGTTTCTACTCCTAATTTCTAAACAAGCTTTTTTGAAGACCTGGTTTTTTTCCATATCCCCATAAAAAAAAATAATAAAAAAAAAAAAATCCACCTTTTTCAGCCTCTCTTCCTCTCTCCAAAAAATAAAAAGGCCTTGTTGGTTTGGCTTCTGAAAACACTATAGTAGTGCTATTTTCTTTCTTTCAAACTTGTTGGAACTGTCTTGGTTCAAAAAAATATGCACACACAAGACCTTCAAAAGCAAGACGGAAAAAATAAGCAAATAGAAGATAAAAGAGAGAGAGATCACAAGTGAAAAGGAAAAGGCATGAGACCCAAGTGGTCTCGATTGGAAGTAGTCAAAGCCGTAGAGGAAATTGCAGAGAAGACGAGGACAAGGAAGATAAATTGGACGATCTCCTCCGCCGTTCTCGTATTTTGCGATTAGTCTGATTGGAAGTCAGATCTGGTGGGGGTTATTTGGTCTTTTAACTTTTGTTTATTATGTCACTACATGGCTGACTCATTAAATTAAATTACATGGCATTATATTATTGGAGTGGTGGACAAATGACGTGGTTCACCTGGTGGACTGAATAATTTCTCGATTCAAACGAGCCAAAATTCGAATTTTGGAACTAAATGTTGACCAAGACACTCAGATTTCCAATCGAAGGCCTTTGAGAGCCAATCGTCACTTGGTCCCAGATGAGCAATTTCCTTTTCCAGCTTCGTGTCCAATATGTTTTGGAGTGTTTTTGGAAGCCTTGACAGCTGTGGGGACCCAATTTTCAACCCCATGACTCCATTTGACTTCTTAATTGATTAGGGTATCAATTAATCAATTTACATCACTCATTTTAAGTGATTTCAATTAATTTTAACTTGAATCTCTCTCAATTTGAATTTAAATTATTCCATGTATGTGTGCATAGTCAAATTAACTCTAAAAGTAACCAATTAGAATTTCACATCTATTTCATTAATAATTAATTCTCTTTGGAACTTATTAAAATTCAAGTGAAATAATTTTGTGGGTTCGATTTTAATTTTAACTATGTATAATTATCTTAAATCTTGATTTAGTGGTAACTTTTAATATGATGGTCTGATTTGGGCACCTAATATGTTGTTTTGATCACCAAGACGGTTAAACGATTAAGGTTTTGCTCTCCAGAATCTAATCGGAGTCTGCTTTATGATGTGGATATTTTACATCTTTTTTCTAAGTATGAGAAGACGACCTTCCAGACTCCAAGAGGGACGACCTTCCAAAGAGGGACGACCTTCCAACTTCCGAAGATGAATGACGACCGTCTCTAACGCATAACCAGCAGCTCCAGCTGTCCATGAGTCACTCCTTATCCGTTACGGGAATCCAGCGAGACAGCTCACCGAGTCGACTCACCACCTACAACAGGTGTCCTCCATGAATCTAGGGAACCAAGCCCATGCACGTCGCACAGCACTACAATCCCGACGAGTACCGACCTTCCAGGTGAAGGGTTATTAACGCACCACGTGTCTTCAGATCCGACGGAGCCTAGAAGGCCACGTGCCGCGACCAGAAGGTATAAAAAGCCTTTTCTCTCTCCTCTCCTCAGGTATGAACAGTACTTTTCCGAATACAGAAATTCACTCTCAAGGTTTTTCTGGGAATCAATACTGACAAAGGCATCGGAGCCTCTTTGGCCGGCCCCCAACCGGGGCCAATTCCGATCAGCTTTCATTCTTTTGCAGGTCTTCCATTCCTCGGCTCGACTGACTGCCGTCCAGTGACTTTCCAGCAACTTCAGTTCTTGGTTGGCTGTGCAACTGTTGATATGAAGATGCAAACTTTGGTCATTTCCATGGAGATGCAAATTCCAGACATCAACAGTTGGCGCCGTCTGTGGGAAAGACGACTTTTCCTCTTACAAATTGCACAGCTTGCCAAACTTCTTTCTTAGGCTTCAAAGACGAGAAACGAACGTCCACTACGGTGTAGAACGTCGCCCGATCTATCGGTCCCCGGCGAAATCTTCATCATCAGAGCTTTCACGCTCTTCCACGCGCCGTCGGAAAGAATACCTTCCTTTCCACGCGCCGCCGGAGTGACGACCTTCCTATCCACGCGCAACCTGAGCCATTAGAGTCTCAAAGACCCCCTTCCAATCACCCGATCAAGCAACGAGCTCTACCATTGGACAAAAGGTTGCCCGATCTACCAAGCCTAGTCGGAATCTTCTAAACCGGAGTTGTCACGCGCTTCCACGCGCCGGCGGAGTGACGACCTTCCTTTTCACGTGTCTTCATGTGCTCGCCACGTGCCTGTATGTGCTGACACCCGTCAAGCGCACGCCAACATGCTGCAAGCACATGCCATGTGCCACGTATCATGCCCCCATGATGCCACATCAGCATCCTTATCAGCCCTAATGGCGACGTCATCTGTGTGACGTCAACAGTGTGAGCATGGATTGTGAAAAAAAAAAATTATGACGACCTTCCAGCCTCACCTAGAAGGAAAAGGAAGATAGATAAATGGCCCTTGCAGGGACGGTCTTCCAACTTCTACAGAAAAGTGAGTCGAAGACGTAATCCTTCCAATGACGGTCTTCCAAGTTCCTTAGTGAAGTGAAGACCTTCAACAATTTTCAGGGCTTTTAGCCCCGCCTCGAAGCTATGTCTCCTTCCATCCTACTCCTCTTTTACGTATTCTCTTTTCATTAGAAAGATGATAAACAATAAATTAATTGAGGCTGTTTTTAATATGTTTGTTATACACTAACAAATGGTCTAAAAGGGAAATACCCGACCTCAAATGAAATATAGAAATCACATGAATATTTCTATGCAAATACATATATGTGTTGCTTTAACCTTTGAGGATGAGAAATCCTAAAATGTTTATGTCTACATTTGGAAGGTTTGTAAGACCAGCTTAATGTCCTTGAGCTAAAGTTGGCAGTGTTGTTTTACAACACGATTTAAAGTTACATTTTCCATGTGAGAATTATAACTCTTTGCATACATACAAATAATTGAAATAAGCTTTCACATAGGACTAATTATCTCAAATGAAATTACATGTAATGTAATTGTTCAATTCGAATAGTTAATTGATGATGCAAAATCACATTGTTCATTAATTGGGATATTATCATCAATATGCTTACCTAGACGATCTATTTATCGTTTTTTCCTCCATAATTATTGCAAACCGGATTACTTGCATAGATGGACGACCGTCCAACCATTATATGCAATTTTGTGTTTGACTTGATTAAAGCATGACGTCATCTTTTCTCATGCCATATTGGGCGTTATGACCCCAAAATATATATATTCTATTTGTTTATTAAGATCAGTGGTAATCTCGCAACAAAGATGAGCTCTATAAAGAAGGGCCACAAGAGAGATCAGTTCAACCACACCATGATTAAGGTTTAAGGATCTACTCCTACTATGGCTCCTATAAGCATCAAGGGCTGAGGTCTAAGGACCCACTTCTACAAGCATGTGGCTTCTATAAGCCTTTCGAAGTAGACCTATATAACAACTATGCATTCGAACACAAGGTTGGACACCTATATGACGGGTGAAATAATTTTTCCAATATGCATGTTACTTTGTGCAAATGGTGGATAACGACTGCTCAGATCTTCCAAAACTCAAGAAAACCGAGAGACAAATACTGTCATTTCTATGGGGACCAGAGCCATAGCATTGAAGATTGTTTTGCCCTCATAAAGCAGATCAAAGAGCTTATTAAGCAAGGAAGATTGCAAAGATTTTTAGTAAGGAACTGGAGAGAAGATCGTCCGCCTGTGGCTTATCACCAATGACCTCCAATAGAAGCTCGTCCTAGACTCCTAGTAGGGGAGATTCATATGATAACTGGGGGCATGGCTGCAGGAGGGACCCCCCGTTCCTCGCGAAAAGCCTATGCTCGCTAGATACACAACGTGTTGGTAACTTAGAAGACCGGCAAGATTCCTAGGTTGGAAGATCTTCCCATTACCTTTACAGAGGAAGATGCTCGCAAAGTCTTCCACCCTCATGAAGATGCATTGGTCGTCTCCCTAAAGATTGTCGGCTATTCGACAAGACGTGTCTTGATCGATAACAGCAGTCCAGCGGATATCATCTATTTGACGGTCTTCCAACAAATGAAAATTGGCAAGGATCAGCTCATTGAAACCCCACTGGTCAGTTTTGCAGGGACCAGTGTTTATCTACTTGGAGTTATTTCTCTTTAAATCACAGCAGGTACCTACCCAAGACAAGTAACAAAGAAGGCTGAATTCTTAGTGGTAGACTGCCCTTCAGCCTATAATGTGATAATCGGACGCCCTACTCTGGAACAAAACTTTACCAAAATTTTTAGTGGTCGCAATTGACTACTTTACCAAATGGATGGAAGGTCGTCCTCTGGCAACAATTATAGAAAAGAATGTTAAAAATTTCGTCTAGAAGGGCGTCATTTGTAGATTTGGGATCCCAAGGGTCCTGATTTCTGACAATGGGAAGTAATCCGACAACGAACCCTTTAGAGAATTATGTGGTCAGCTGGATATAAAAAACCACTACTCCTTCCCTAGTCACCTACAGGCCAACGGTCAAGTTGAAGTTACAAACCGGACCTTACTCAAACAGATTAAGACCCGGCTCGAGGGGGCAAAGAGTATATGGGTAGAAAAGCTTCCAAGTGTGCTATGGGCATACAGAACCACTGTTAGAACCCCAACAAAAGAAACTCCTTTCAAGCTAACCTTTGGCACAGAGGCCGTTATTCCCGTCGAAATAGGGTTGACCACCCTAAGGACGACCTTCCACAAAGAGGAAGAAAATTAGGGACAGCCTCGGTTGAACCTTGATCTCCTGGATGAAACAAAAAAAAAAAGCAACACGAAAAATTGCACTTCACCAAGGGAAAATGGCCAAGTACTACAACATCAAGGTGAAACTTCGACGTTTTAAAGTCGGTGACTAGGTCCTAAGGAAGGTTACCCAAGCAACTAAAGACCCGTCACAGGGCAAGCTGGGCCCCAATTGGGAAGGTCCTTATAAGGTCATCCAATACTACAGAAGGGGTACTTATCATTTAGAAGACCGTCATGGAAAAAAGCTTCCTCATCCCTAGAACGCTGAACATCTCAAAAAGTACTACCCTTGAGGTACACACCCCTAACTACGTTTTACATTAAAGAAGTTTGTACTATCCAAACAATATCCTTTATCGATGAAAAGAAGGCTGTCTATTTATAAATGATTGTCTAAATATGCTTGTTGTCATTCAAATATTATGAATCATCAATTAAGCAGGCATCTCTCACAGTCAGACACCCATGAGGTGCATTATCCAGTAGGGTGTCATCAAACAACATGCCCCTCGGAGGATATGTCCAGTAGGGAGTCATCGAAACAGATGTCCCTCGGAGGACAGTCAGACACCCAAGAGGTGCAATATCCAGTAGGGTGTCATTAAACAACATGCCCCTCGGAGGATATGTCCAGAAGGGAGTCATCAAAATAGATACCCCTCGGAGGACAGTCAGACACCCATGAGGTGCAATATCCAGTAGGGTGTCATTAAACAACATGCCCCTCGGAGGATATGTCCAGAAGGGAGTCATCAAAATAGATACCCCTCGGAGGACAGTCAGACACCCATGAGGTGCATTATCCAGTAGGGTGTCATCAAACAACATGCCCCTCGGAGGATATGTCCAGTAGGGAGTCATCGAAACAGATGTCCCTCGGAGGACAGTCAGACACCCAAGAGGTGCAATATCCAGTAGGGTGTCATTAAACAACATGCCCCTCGGAGGATATGTCCAGAAGGGAGTCATCAAAATAGATACCCCTCGGAGGACTGTCAGACATCCATGAGGTGCAATATCCAGTAGGGTGTCATCAAACAACATGCCCCTCGGAGGATATTTTACATCTTTTTTCTAAGTATGAGAAGACGACCTTCCAGACTCCAAGAGGGACGACCTTCCAGCTTCAAGAGGGACGACCTTCCAACTTCCGAAGATGAATGACGACCGTCTCTAACGCATAACCAGCAGCTCCAACTGTCCATGAGTCACTCCTTATCCGTTACGGGAATCCAGCGAGACAGCTCACCGAGTCGACTCACCACCTACAATAGGTGTCCTCCATGAATCTAGGGAACCAAGCCCATGCACGTCGCACAGCACTACAATCCCGACGAGTGCCGACCTTCCAGGTGAAGGGTTATTAACGCACCACGTGTCTTCAGATCCGACGGAGCCTAGAAGGCCACGTGCCGCAACCAGAAGGTATAAAAGCCTTTTCTCTCTCCTCTCCTCAGGGATGAATAGTACTTTTCCGATACAGAAATTCACACTCAAGGTTTTTCTGGGAATCAATACTGACAAAGGCATCGGAGCCTCTTTGGCCGGCCCCCAACCGGGGCCAATTCCGATCAGCTTTCATTCTTTTGCAGGTCTTCCATTCCTCGGCTCGACTGACTGCCGTCCAGTGACTTTCCAACAACTTCAGTTCTTGGTTGGCTGTGCAACTGTTGATATGAAGATGCAAACTTTGGTCATTTCCATGGAGATGCAAATTCCAGACATCAACACTTTACATTACTACAATCCCTAATGAGTTGTTCAACAGGCAGGCAACCGTCTTCAAATTATAGACACATATTACATGGTTACGAAGATGACTATCTTATGATGGTTGAGTCCATGGAAACATATACCACCTAGGCTGTAACATACTCTCATGTTTGTCTTAAGGGGTTTTAACTTTTAACTCAATTGATAATCCCCTTCTCATAAGATTGAGTAAAGGAAGTCTATTTAACTTAGCAGTCACTGGTGGAGCCAGAAATTTTTTCTAGGGGGAGCCAAGATAAATATATATATATATATATATATAATATATATAAATTTATATATCATATATATATATTATTCTCCACAACAAACAACAATCAAGTCTTGGAGGTACTGGAGGTAGCTCCCTAATGTCGAGATCATCTTGATGAGACCATTTAACCATGACATCTTGACTATAGACGTGTCCTAAAATAAGAAGGAATTGTGGCTGTATAATATTGGAGGGCATTTCCACTGTTCCAAGGAGTAGAGCAGCCCAATGTTGAGGCAATCTGCTTATGCTATGTATAGAAGAAACAACTAAAAAGAGTGTTAGCATTTGGTGAAACCCTTAATGGCTTGCATATAGCCAAAGTTGTGTGATATACGTATATTCAAAGGCATACCGCTATTAGCCATTGGGTATTGAAGAAGGCATTTAGCCATTAGACAAATACATGTAGCCTTTGATTATTAGTCGTTGGTCATTAAGCCATTGACTAGTGGACAAAGATCATTGGTCATTTACTCTTTTAACTCTTGTAGTGGCATGCTTTTAGACAATGACAAAAGGCACATGAATGGGTTCCCTCAGTATAGCAAATGCCACAACAATAGCAGATTTTGGCTACATTGCAGCTAAATTCCACCCAGCGAAAGAGAATAAAATAACAGCCAACTAGTAGGCACAAAATGCATCAGATATACTACCTTGAGCACCATTTGCATAGGTACTATTTTTTGCTCTATTCACCATTGTCCTTCTCTAATAGGAATGCAACACCTTGCCATCTTGTCTCCCCACTTTTGGCTATAAAAGGTGAAGAATGAAGACCAAAAATAACAAGAGAGGAAGAGGGAAAGAAAAGGAGAGAACAAGCAAAAGAGAGAATTTTCCTCCATATGTAAGAATTCCACAATCCAAAAAGTTTAAGCCTTTCTCTATTATTTTCTCTCTTGTAAACACACATCTCTTGTAATTATTTCAATACAGAGTGAAATACTTGACTGGCTTGTGCTCGTGGTTTTCTCCCTCTTTCATTTAGAGGGTTTTCACGTAAAAAACTTGTGTTTATCTTGCTTTTACTTTATATTTATTTGCTCATTATAAAACATTTGCAACCATTACATAGCTAGTAATACACTATTATTAGCACCAAATGTACTGCTAGTTACTTGAAGTCTCGCCATTGAAATTCAACGTAATTAGTAGTTACAAGTCTTAGTCCCTATATTTTTGGGATCGGTAAATTGCAAATTCTCCATGAAATTCATAATTTTTCTTTAAAAAAATAAAAATAAAGAAAGATTCTATTAATTTAATTATCTATTTATAGGAACATATATTTTAAATATGTTTTGATTTAATGAATTATGTATGACATAAGAATAATAAGGGAAAAATAATGCATTAATCATTTATATAAACTTATTTATTTTTAAGAAAATATATTTTGGATATACTTTGATTTAATGAGGTACATATGGTATAAGAGTAATACAAGGAAAAAAAAAAATGTATCAATCATTTACATAAATGTAATACAACTTTTTTTTTTCTTTTTTAATCTATGAGGGTATTAATTAAATTTTATGGTCAAATTGAAATTTTTTATACAAAAATACAAGTGGGAGAGGGGTAATATTGTAAAAGCCAGGGGGAGCCGTGGCTCCCCCTAACTCCCCCTCTCCCTCTGCCCCTGTTAGCAATAATAGTAGTTTATCAAAACTTAGCAATAATTAAATAATAGAGTTCATTATCAAACTACATATGACGATTCATATGACTATATTTGTATTTTTAGTTACATAATTTATTTAATGAGTCGTGTGACTTGTCTAATTAATACACGTAGATAGTTTTATGAGTCACCACATAGTAAGTTGGAAGAAGATTCCTCCAAACCAATTTGGAGGTAAACTCTGTCTATAAAAAAACTCTCATTTCCATTCAACCATTGTACCAATTAGAAATAGGGCAGAACTTAGATACGGTAACATAGGTATAGTTCCTGCGATACCCTTGCTAAAAATGGGACACGTGGATAATTAACAAATGGCGTTATTGTTCTTTTTTTTGCCCAGTTTTCCCGTTATCTCATCTCAGACTCTTTCTCTCTCATCTCAACAGAGACCCACGACAGTAGAGGCCCAAGATGGCGAAGACCCACGAACGGCAGAGACGAGACCCACGACGGCAGAGAAGAAACCCACAAAGGGCAGCAATGAGACCCACGATGGCGAAGGCAAGTAGAGAGAACGATTGGGACGAATACACAGGCGCGGTTGGCATTCGCTGCACATTTCTGAGCACGACGAGAGGACTATTCTCGCTTAGCTTCCAAAGGACAAGTCCTGGCGACCTTTCGGGGTGGGCGATAAACCCAGGGTTCGTGGAGAACCTCGCCTTGTGCCGAAACCCTAGAATCGGTAACGGTGGAATTGGGGGTCTTAGGGTATTTATGAAACTTTGTTGGAGGCGAGGGGTTTGAGATTGGGGATAGGGATTGGAAATTGGGGGATTTGATTGCGAGGGGTTTGCGGGATTTGGAGGCGGAGTGAGAGGCTACGGCGGAGTCGATTACGGCCCATAAAGTGGCGTCGTCGAGGTCTTTGTCGTCCATTTTCTCACTTCTCACTCCCTGGGTTTGAGCGTAGCAATGTGACTTGAGTCCATTGACTTGATTTGTTGTGGATTGATTACGTTTGTTTGTGTTTATGTATGGTTGAGGTTGTTGTGTTTTGAGATCCGGTTGAGTTTGGGGGCTTTTGGCGTTGTTGTGGGGTGATTTTGGTGGTGGGGTTTTTAGATGAAGGATTTTCAGGTGGGTCTCGTCTCTGCCCTTCGTGGGTCTTCGCCGTCTTGGGCCTCCACTGTCGTGGGTCTCCGTTGAGATGAGAGAGAAAGAGTCTGAGATGAGATAACGGGAAAGCTGGGCAAAAAAAAGAACAATAACGCCGTTTGTTAATTATCCATGTGTCCCATTTTTAGCATGGGTACCGCAGGAACTATATGTATGTTACCGTATTTAAGTTCTGCCCTTAGAAATAATGATAAAATAGTAACAAAAAATAAATTTTTTAAAAATTAGTGCATTAGTAGTTTAATATATGACTAAAACCTTTGAGCTTATCAAGAAAACATATACACATGCACTTCGTCTTTTGTTTAAATTGAGTCTTGTTGTCAATTATAAACTCCAAAACAAATGTCTTTTTTTTTTCTCCTCGGTAAAGAATGATAAAGGATTAGGATTTGAATTTAAAAATACTCCATACATGAGTAATTTGTCAATAAAAAAGAAAATTGAGTCTTATAAGTTAACGTGGGAGGAGGTCGAGAGGATAATAAAAAAATGATGTCTAAGAATGAGAGCAGGGAGAGGTGTGAGGCCTTGGAGTTGACGGTTTCAAGATCTGATCCCAAGATTTCTTGTTATTGGATTTCGTACTGGGTTCACATTCCATGAGCGAAGTTGATGTCGCTGATATATTAATTATTAATTATTAGTTATTCATTGTTAATTTTAATTTTTACTCAGAACAACTATCATGATTTATTTATTCCTTATTAATTAGCACCTACATATGGGTGCCTTAGTTTGACAGTTGTGCTGCTCATTGTAAACTATTGGTTTGTAGCTAAACAATGTCCAAGATGAAATTAATGTAATTTTCATCTTTAGAGTTTAGGCTGCATGTGGTTGTGCTCAGAATAACTTTTATCAACAAAATAAAAAGGATCCATTGAAAATGTTAAAGATGTTTCAAATTTTACAGTATTTATAGTCTTTATAAATTGACGTGCAATGAATGTGATTAATGAATTCTTTAATATGATGGTGTTATTTCCATATCATTTTTTGATATTTCCGCATTATTGGTGTGGAAATAACAAAAGGTCAAGTAAAATATAACTCAACTTTTTGTTATTTCCACATCAATAATGCGGAAATATCATTTCCCTTTTAATATTATAAATGAATGTCTATTTATTTATTTATTTTATTTTTTTATTGATGACACATCAATTTGTAAATGTTATATATAGTAAAATTTGTAATATCTCTATCAATGTACTGTATATGAAAGAGTCACTTTTACAAGAGATATTAAAAAATTTAGTAATGATCTCATCTTACTTGTTACTTCCATTTTTATTTTTGGCGATAAGCATAGTTAGTACAAATAAACATAACAAAATATATACAATACAAAATACGTATATATTTCATTCAGTTTAGATTTTAAAAAACGTTGTAAAAACAATGAAAATAAATAAATAAATGTATATATGGGCAGCGGCATAGGCAGAAATTTTTTTCAGGGGTCTAAGTTAAATATATATATATAATATTAAATAGAGAAAAATAACTTATTTGATGAATGAATGAGAAGATTTTATTTCAAATAAAGGAAAAACAAACAAGTTATTTTTATTTATTATAGTATTATTTTTACATAAAGTATATTTGTAATATGATTTAACATATGTTATTTTCTCATATATAACCAAAATATTTACACCAAGTTATTTTTTTACATATCTCAAATAATTTTTTCATCCAATCAATTTGTAAATTGTGAACTATCTTTTAAATCATATTGATCATAATTAATATTTTTTAAATATTTTAGATCAAGATTTTTTAAATAAATTTTGAGAATACATAGTTAAATTATACTAATAGTTTTAAAAATTATGAAACATCTAAAAATTTAATCAATATTAAATTGTAATGTAAATGTCACTTTACATTTCTAAACATATACAGCTCAATATAAGAAAAATATAGCAATAATAAAATTAAAGATTTATTTTAGATAGACAAATGCAATAACAATCTCTAACTACTCCTAACCACAAAATCTGCAATTTTCCTTTCTTCTAACATAAAAAATAAAAAAAACAAAAACATAGTGTCCATATCATTCTCCAAATGATTTTTTTAATTTTTAAATTTTTTTTTTATATTTAAAATAAAGAAGACTTATTTTAAAGAAATATAGATTGACTAAGAGTAATAAGTGAGAAAAAATGAGGTAATTTATATAAATGTAGTACAATTTTTTTTTTTTTTAATCTATGGGGTCATCACTTACATTTTTTATATACATTTTCATTAGTTTCTTATAAAACATATAAGGGGTAATAGAAATATTTAAAAATCTAAGGGGGTTCATGGCCCCCAAGCATCTAGCACTGCCCCTGTACGTGGATATATTATGAATTTGTGAAGAAAATTCTGGACTAATAAAACGGGTATATAAGTTAGGTTATTTCTTTTATTATAAAAGAATATAGTATATATATTTTTCAATTTTTAGCTGCATTTCAAGAAAAATATATACAAGTTAATGAAGGAGATGATATTTCATATATTCCTTCATTCACTTACTTAGCAAAAAAAAAAAATAACAAAAGTATTTATTGTCTCATATTATTATAATTTAAAATGATTTTATTTTATTATTTAAAATCTA
>OU015767.1:4147497-4176367 GCA_907173295.1 Fagus sylvatica | reverse complement strand
TAATGGGTTTGGGCTTTGAATAATATTAATGTATCTTATTATGGGTTATTATATGATAATGGGTTTGGGCTTTTTTCAACAGCAGCTTATGGGTTATTATATGATAATGGGTTTGGATCATCAGCTAATATTAATATATATATTATGGGTTATTATATGACATTGGGTTTGGGCTTTTTTTGTAACCTCATATATTAATGTATGTATTAAAATATTAAGTAATTAAATATTTAATCAATTAAATTAATTTACATGTAAATATTAATCAATAAATTATGTACATATTAATGAATAAAATAGTTATTTTATTTTTTTAAAAAAAATATATATATATATATAATATCTAAATTTTAGTTAGGGGGAAAAAATTATAATTCGACACTCGACACTAACATACATACATATAATAAGATCTAATAACTTTTTTATATTAAAATCAGTAAAGACAAAAAATTAAAAAATTATAATAAAAATATTAAAATTCAAAAAATATAAGTAGAACATTGGAATTCAATAATTTAGAACTTAGTTATCAAAAAGTAACATTGATATTTTATGTAATTTAATTATACAAACTAACGTATTAAAAACGTATGTCATACAATGTTATTGGTATTTGTGTTTACATTTGATAACCACCTTGGTACTACGATTACATTTGAGTAACATATTTAAACAACAAATTGTAATATTTTTTTACTTAGAATTATCCATATAGTAATGCTCCATACAGTACTATATAACTAAGAATTGTCTATACACTAGTACTACTTCGTTCTGGCTCACCATATATGTTTTTGAACAAACCCGTATAGTTAAAGTATACGACAGTATACTAATGGTCATCTTCTATGTGAACAGCAAATCTGATCCAAACAGGAAAGTGTTGGATATTTCTTATGGTTCCAATTAACACCCGATCTATAGCGGATGGTACGGTTAGGGTTGATCCGAGGAAGAGACCAACACACGATTTATACCTTCCCTTGTAGCTAACTATAACTTAACCATTGAATATATAAGATATAATTGATGATGACGACACATGATAGGAGGTTATTCTAATGGAGAAGAGGTGGATGACTAAGATGACACATGTTTTCCAAATATACTCTATGCATAATATCAAAAAAATTGTTATGTTATTATTATTTTTGCTAAATTACATTATATTACTTGTATAAGTTAAGAATACTTTCTAAAGTTCCATTTTAATTGAAGTTAACATTTTATCATTTATAAATGAAAAAAGTTATATATTGTAATGAAGAAATTCATAAATTAGTTAACAACAAATATTGATCTAACATATTCAACCATGATATTACAATTTCTGAATCTAACATACGCAAAATACATTATTGTACCTTTTTTTCAAATTATTTTTTCATTTTCTCATTCTGAATACATTTTTTTTCACGTATTTTAAAATTACAACTTCTGAACCTAACTTATACATACTTTTTGAAGTCACATTTTCTTAATTTATTTTTTACATTTGATGTCAATAATTATTAACTGTATTATTTGCAATCTTTTTATTAATAATAATATTTGAATGAATATTTACAATTTTTCTCAATAATTATTAAATGTTACAAATTTCTGCGAAATCTTTATAACAAATTTAATGCAACTTTTGTCAATAATTATTAAATGTATCTTCTACTAATGTTCTTTTTATAATACTAACATAAAATTGTGTTTATAACCACAAAAGCAAACCATATAAAATGTTTTCATAATTCTTGTATGAACTGTATTAATACCAGCAAAGTTTTTTAAACAATTTGTTTGTTAAGATTAAATTTTATAAATAAATAAAATACATTTTTAAACATATAAAATGTATTCATAATTCTTGTATGACTTGAATGGTTAAGATTAAAAGTTTCAACATTCACTTTTAATCTTATCCATTAAATTTTATAAATAAATAATATCCATTAAATTTTATAAATAAATAAAATATTAAATCAACACACAATACTAAATCTAAATGCAAATTTGCATAGCAATTGAACTAGCAATTTGTTTGTTATTAGAGCATTCCCAATCGACGTGCTAAAAGGTAAAACAAACTCAAATATAGCCCACAACCACAAAAAAGGCCTCCCAACGGACATGCTTCACGTGAGCTAAAATAAGTTTTTGCTATAGTTGCAAGGCATTTATGCCTTGCACTGTTCATTTGCCATTTCTATTTTTTATTATTTTATCTTCTGTTCCGCTCCTTTCTCTCTCTTCCTTTTTTCCCTTGTTTTTTTTCCTTTGTTCTGTTCCGCTCCTCTCTCCCGTGGCTGTCAAGCTCTTTTTTCCTTTCTTCTTTTTGTCAAGATATATATATATATATATATATTTTTGTCTTGGACCTCATTAATAATACATGTATTGCTACAATGAATGTTGCAACTTCATTTTTTCTTTCACAATGAATGCTATGGGTAGTTACTCATTCATGAAAAAATTAAAAATTTATCAGATGAGACTTATTAAAAAAATATTTAATATATATTATACTATAGAAAATATAGATTATAAAATTTAATAAACTAGTTTTATTAATGATTATATATGGGCATATATATATGACTTTTAGAGGAAATAATAAAAAATAAATAAATAATGAATATTTAATTGAAATAGAGTTGAGAACAGAGAATCGGATGTGAGTGTTTTTTAAAATGGTAAGTTAAAATAGAAAAAGTAGGGTTTTAAACTAAATTTTAGCTTAAATTTTAGCATGTCCATTGAGAATGCTCTTACACGGCAGATACTTCCACTTTGGACCAGACTTTTTACACAGCACACGTTGTTTTCATGTGATTTTCTGAGCAGAAGATGTGATCTTCTGAACACAAGGACACATCAATGTGGGTCCATTAAATAAAAAAAACATTAAATCAACTTCTCTCATGGGACACGGCATGGATATACTTTCCTAAGTCCTAACTAAAGACTTGAACAGTATCACTCTAACAGCCAGCCAGCCCAATCTTAGCTGGTTAAAGACGGGCTGATGTGATCTCTTCTAAACACACTTTGTGCCAATCCCATCACCTGAACTGTCCTCTCCTTCGAGCTGCACGTCCCTGCTGCAGTGTTCTTCGGCTAGAAGGTAGAGTCCTCAAGTTGTTTCAGCTACAAAAACCCCCTCAAGTTGTTTCAGCTACAAAACCCGAACTTCCTTCTTCTTCTTAGCTGTCTGCCTCTATGTTTTCTTAATCTTTCTTCCATTCTCTTTTCGGGTTTGCTGTCTTTGGGTTGGCAGAGAGCATTAAATGCTTACAAGACTTCTCAATCTCACTCCATCTTCAGACTTCTCAATCTCACTCCATCTTCACTGCGTGTTAGGTGTCTGAACAGTGGGATGTGATTTTGTTACTGGGCTGTGACCAAATTTTACTGGGTTGTGACCGAAATTTGGTGGGGGTGCTGGTTGTTTTCAATTTTCCTCTTTTGTTCAATCAACTTTGTGAATACGGTATGCTCTCTCTCTCTCTCTCTCTTTGTTATTAATTTCATTTCTCAAATTTAAGATTAATATTCAAAACCCTAATTACATCATATTCTATTCAAATTAAATCATATTGACAATTTTAATATTTAAAACCCTAATTATGTTTTATTCAACTTAAATAATATTTTTATCAAACAAAAAAAAACTTAAATTCAAACCCTTAATATTACCCTAAGCTTTTTGACATAAACTAATATATTATATGATTTTTTAATAACCTAATAATATAAATTCATATTTTAATACCTTTGCAGCAAACATGTCTTCCTCATCAGTAAATAGTGCAATTAGAGATGGGCTGAGATTTAGAAATTTAGACTGTGTTTGTGGCAAAAGAGCATCAGTTAGGATTTCAGAATCAAGTTTAAACAAAAACAAATTGTATTATTGTTGTGCTGCCAACCGATGCGGTTTCTTTTCTTGGTGTTTGCCCATCAACCAACGAGCTGGCTGTGAAAGAATGGAAGAGATATCACAAGCAACCAGTTCTAAATCCATGGTTGATGCATCACAATTGCTTGATGCATCACAACTGTTACTGGACTTGCATCAACTTCAGTCAGAGATGCGTGGCATGCGTGATATGGTCCAACCAGTACATCGTGATGACATCCAATCGTTGAAGAAGTTGTTAACAATAGGACTTGCTGTAATTGTGGGCCTTATTGTTGTATTATGGTATCAAATTCAATAAATGTGTAGTGTAGTCATTACCACTTTTTGTAATTAGACAATATTTGGTTGAATGAATGAGGAAGCTTATTTGAATGAATGAATGTAGTGAAATGTATTCAATGAAATGTGTTGTGTACCAGAAAAATGTTTATTTTAAATGTTAAGTCTGCCCAGAAATTGTGGACAATTTGCATCAATGTGTGGACATTAATGTCTATATTTTCTTGCAATGGCCATGCAAATTCATGCAATTTGATGCACGTTAGAACACTAAACAGTCACGTGAACAGTAAAATTCATCCCCAGAAAGTGTGGACAATTTGATAAAAGTGTGGACAATTTGATAAAAGTGTGGACAAGTTTGTCCACACTTTCTGTCAGATACGTAAACAGTGAACTCTTTCTGATAAAAGTGTGGACAATTTGAACAAAGTGTGGACAATTTTGTCCACACTTTCTGTGAGATACGTAAACAGTATTTTATGTGAACAGTAAACTCTTCACAAAAAAGTGTGGACAATTTGAACAAAGTGTGGACAAAATTGTCCACACTTGAAGAGCATGGTAAACAGCATACGTGAACAGTACACGTCAGCAGTAACGTGAACAGTGTTCATATTGGTCTGAAAGTGTGGACAATTTTGTTAAAGTGTGGACAAAATTGTCCACACTTGAAGAGCATGGTAAACAGCATACGTGAACAGTACACGTCAGCAGTAACGTGAACAGTGTTCATATTGGTCTTCAAGTGTGGACAATTTTGTTAAAGTGTGGACAAAATTGTCCACACTTGAAGAGCATGTAAACAGTATACGTGAACAGTCTACGTGAACAGTATTCATATTGGCCTGAAAGTGTGGACAATTTTGTGAAAGTGTGGACAAAATTGTCCACACTTTCTACAAACTTGGTGCATGGTACCATATTACCCAGAAACCTGCCTTTACCCAGAAACCAACCCAGAAACCTGTTTTAACTTAGCCAATTTCTGCAAACTTGGTTCAAAGTATACCACTAACATAACTTTCATAAAATTACTATATTCATGAAATTCACCATGACCTGAATACATAAAAAACTTAGAATAACCCACTAGCAATCACTCAAATACGTATGCACTTCCATTATCATTGATTGGAACGACAAAATACATTAATTATCCACTCTAGCTAAAAACAATACAATCAATGGGTGTATGTTAATGAAATGAAAGGAGCCTACACTTTCTCTTTCCTCTTGCAAAAACAACAACGCTGAGGATATACAAGATTGAGACGGATCCTTCCATGATACAAAAAAACTAACTACCAACGCATCCTTCCGTAATACAAAAAAAGGAGGATCGTTTAACAAAAAAAATATATATATATTTACATATATCTAATCAAGGAAGGTTTAAGGCTTGGTCTTCGTTTCCATGAGCTTGAGTCTGTGACATTGACTGTAAAAGAAAACATGGTACAATAAGTATGCAATAACTAGGATTTAATAACCAATTTTTCCACATTACAAATATCTTTACCTCAGACACAAAACTCTGGGAAGGCATTGGATTTGTTAAGTGTATAACTCCATCATGTGAATGTGGCATGGACACTGGATATTCCTACAATACAAAAATATATATATATATATATATATTCAACCATAAGCCCCAAAATAACATCTTTGCTACATATGAATAATAACAGTGCAAATCACCTATACTTACCATGTTTGATGTAGAGCAATCTCCATAAGCACTACCTCCAACCTAGGCCATCCAATCACAATTAAACCAAAATTAATAAACAATAATAGACTAGGATATTAAAAGAAGTGTGGTCTTTTAATTATGTACCCCAGTAGTTGATGTTGAATGAGCAAGATTCCTAGCAACGGCATTGTTCCTTTTCTTCTTTGGTTTTGAAACCGCTTCCTCCATTGATGACTTTAGCCGTTTCATCCTAGGTCGACCCTTACGCTTCACAACCGTAGGACTCCTTACAACTTCAGTCCTAACAACATCAGGAGCAGCTCCAACACTATTCTTTCTCTGAGACGAGGGTTGTTTACCACATGAACGAGAAAAGTTGTCTTTCAAATCAATTAACAACTTTTCTAGAACATTAAAATTCTCTACAGACTCAGCCCCTATCTCAAGCACACCGACTGCTAGTCTATGTAACTTCTCGTACCTTTCCAAGACAGGGTTATGTTGTACATCATCTGTACAAGTGGAGACGTAAGTGTGTTTTCTTTTGATATTCTTTCTCCACCTGTCTAGTATATACCTGTCAGGAAGTATAGTCACACGTTGCTGGGAAAGCACAAATAAGGCATGCCTACATAATATCCCCCTAAACTCAAACATGCGACATACACAGCCAACCAAGCATTCAGAGCTATTGAATCTCACTTCAAAAAGCTTCCCTGGGCATGCTTCATCTTCAATCTTGTATTTGACTTCATCACTACCTCTAACAAGCTCATTTACTATACAACCTTGTCTCCCAGCAAATTCTAGTCGCACCCGCTTAAAAATCTCATGGGTGTAAGCTTCTTGGAACTGTTTCTCCATAGGAGATGATGATGAACACTCCAGCTTGCCTTTGAAACACTCAAAATCTGATAAAATCTCTTTTTCAACCTTATTCCGCATTGCTTTCTCGAATTGCTCCACAAATACTTTCAAAGTTGTAGAGCTATGTACATAACCATCAAAAAAGGCATTCATTGATTCCGAACGTTGGGTTGACGACATTCCCGCAAAGAAATTGGAATTGAGAAATGCGGGAACCCATCGCTCCCGTTCCTCATATAACTTGGCCAACCACTCATTCTCCTCAAGATGATGTAAAGTGATGGTATGATTCCATTTTTCTTCAAACTCTTCCACTGTCATTGAATCATGCACGGCTTTAAGCAAATAATGCTTTATATCTTGATAAGCTTCCAATCCAGCAAGCTTCACTGGCAACTTCATCGTAATATGCCAAATACACCAACGATGAACAGTTTCCGGAAAAACTATTTCAATGGCCCGCCGCATTGCTTGGCATTGGTCTGTGATAATGGCTTTTGGAGCAATGTCACACATACTTTGCAACCATTGCCTAAATACCCACACAAACGAATCCGTGTCTTCACTTGACAATAACCCACAACCAAGTATAATAGATTCACCATGATGATTAATTCCAATAAAAGGGGCGAATGGCATATCATACTTGTTTGTTAGATATGTGGTGTCGAACGTGATCACATCATTAAAGGATTCGTATGCTGCCCTACTCCTCGCATCAACCCAAAATACATTTCGCACACGTAACTCATCATCCAAATCCAATGCATGGTAGAAGTTAGAATTTTTAGCTTGCATTCTAACGAAGTAATCGTGCAAGGCTTGTCCGTCACCCTCCTTACACTTTAAACGACGTTCCTTTTCAAGAAAGTTGCGAACATCTCTTTGATTATACGTCATATTTTCATAACCCCCTGCTTCAACGACGGAAGCCTTAATACTACTATTTATCCTAACACCAGCATTGTCATTAATCAAGAGTCTCCTTCTTGTATCCGTGCTTATATGCCGAAAAGCAGCAAAATGCCTAGATTTACTAGGACTCAACTCATGGTTATGATCCTCAATAAAACTCAATATCCTCCATTTTTTATCCGTAATATCCATCGAAGCTTTGATCCCAGCTTCACACGCATTTTTTATCGTCGACCTCTTCTTGGAAGGATCATCAACCGAACTACTGTATTTTCCCTCTCGGTTACACTTCAAGTTTACATAAGAAGTCTCACTAAAGCCCTTCTTTTTTCTTGAATTCCTTGTCATTGTTGCAAATCCTTTCGAATAAGCATAATGCTTATAAAATTCAATGACTTGTTGAAGTGAATCAAACTCCATTCCAACCCTTGGTTCAATCACTGAATTCCTCACACTCTCAGGTGTATCCTCCTGCATGTTTCCCTCAACAGGCTGTGGTAAATCCTCCACAAAACTATTACTAGCACCAAAGGATCTAACACCATCCATCTCTTGTGTACTCATGACTGCAACAACCTATAAGCCAAATACCAAAGTTAATTATAACATGTAATGTAAACTCTACGAAATAATTTATCATGTACCAATAATGATATACAACCTAAACCTAAAGTATAACATTGTGACTAATATCAATAACAGAAAACATTCAAACACACCAACACACACTCACTAAAATTATCATTAAAAAATAACAAGATATCATGAAGATGCAGATACACCCTTTTAACTGTTTTCATGTTCCATGTTCTGAAATGAAGCTATTTAGGACTTTTTTGGATTCTTGTACTGTTTCTCAATTGACAAGCTATGAACTTTATATCTTTTTGTAACTATTTTTTCATAACATCCATAGAAACCAACATGTACCAACAACCTATGTAACATTCTTAACATCCATAGAAAGTGTGGACAATTATCTTTAAGTTTGGACATTATTGTCCACATTTTTTGGTAAATGGTAATAACATGCAAGTGAACCCAGAACCAACATAGCAACAATTACATTTGAAAAAACCCATTATCATTAAAAAATAACATGAAAAAACCCATTAAACATCTATAGCCATAATACAATAATCATGAATATTTTGCTAAACCTAAAACAAGCATAATTTTTTTTTGTTTTTTTCATTTTTTATTACACAAAAAAATATGTACAGATTATCACTAAAAATAAACTTAAATAATATACACAACTAACAAAAAAGAAAAAGAGGAAAAAAAAAAAAAGCATACCACGTGAACAGTGCAGTCAATGCACCAGTGCAATGGACCTCCAAAACTCCAAAACTCACGTTAAATGCTGCTCCAAATCTCAAATGTTGGTCTCTGTCTCTGCTCCAAATGGTGACTTTGTTTCAAGCTCAAGCTCAAGCTCAAGCTACAATGGCAGCAACACTGTTTTACAGAAAAAAGGTTTCTATGTTTAGGATTATTGTTTCATTATTATTGGCAAGAAATAATAACTACCAAAACTTCAAAAATCCAACCTTAAAACTGTCTTGATCTTCTCGGCTAAGTGTCTTTTTTTTTTTTACTTTCTGCTTGCTGTGGCTATGGAGGACGTGTGTTTCAGACTTCCACGGAAATGCTGAAGAAGAAGACAGGCGGAGTGGAGGGAAAAAAAAAAACACCAAGTGGACCTCTCACGTGCTTTGCCATGCCCCATTTTAGCCAAATTTTTAGTGTGTTTGGCAACAAGGATAGTTGCATTCTTAATGAAAATTGCTGATTTTGCACTTATGGGACCCGCAGATGGACTTGCTGCCGTGGCCCAGTTATTGGCTGCCACATCCATGGTGTGAAAACACTGTTTCACACCATGGTGTGAACGTAGCAGCTTCCTTATAAATAAAAGACTCAAGTATTTAGAAAAGGACACCACAAACCCCACAAAACCTTTAACGAGAACTTTTGAGAAATCAAAAGAGTACACTTGAGAACTTTTCTTAAGAACTTAGAGAGCTTTTACTTGTGAGAGCTGTAGTTTCTAGGATTATAGCTTTTCTGATAGAACAATAACTTTGTAGAAAGTGTGTCACGACCCAAGAATTCTAATAAAAGAAGTCCCAAATTGTGACAAAAACCTTACAATTAACATCTTCATATGAGTCATATATTATCATATTCTATAAATGTCTCCAAGGAAAGAATGTAGTTAAATCATAGCATACTATGCACTTCAAATATCTAAAACACCATCAAAGCATTATAGTCATTTTCTTTATATATATATACATTCCATGTACAAAGATTCATCTACATTGTTCCTCTAAATCACCTTAATACACATATACATCAGATTAATTACACCAAAATATCTTCAAAAAACACAAAAGATTCCTTAAGATCTTCCTTCCCAAGCTGGTAGTAATAGCACTCCAAAAGATCCAACTATCTAATCCTTGTTCCCACATGCTTCAAAACATCAACACTACTTAATCTGAAATGTTAAGGGGGAGGGGTGAGTTTTCCACAACTCAGTAAGTAACATAACCATGACTCAAAAGAAACGAAAGGGGATTATTGAATGGCATAGAGTGGCACCAGAGTTGATAATAAAATTATTCACAGATTTCAATTCAAGACAAAAGTTACAATTGAGCATATATCAACAAGATGGAAGTTTACATAGTGGTGTTCTTGATAGCAAGCTTGGAAATGGTCCAGATATTCTCACCTTTCATTTAGGCAAGTTCCAAAGCATACATATCCAAATACCCACAATTCATATCAAGTGGGTTCCAAAACAAATACCACTGGCCAGGGTTCCAAATATATCAAAATTTTATTCGAATTCCCTTTGGTTAATCCAAAAGGGTCACAAATCACATATACCTTTCCAAGCTGCCTAAGATTACAAAATAGCATGTAAAAATATAGATTTGGAAATTCAAAGGTTTTACACTCAAAAAACATATGTAGGACATGAATAAAGTTACAAATTTCATTTTGCAACAAGAAGGAACTTTATTAACATGATTTGGTAGCAAAGTGGTAAAAGCAAAATGAACTTTATCCCAAAGAGACATAGGAAAACTGATTGCGTCAATTACAAACTTAAACAAGAGTTAACTTAGTACTTACAGCCCTAAACTTAGAGATACAACAATGACTCTTTGAGTTTGAATACACTAAATTTGTAATACATGAAGTTAGGGCTTTAGAAGAATATATTAAACATTAAGAAATTAAGCTAAATAAGGGTTTTGATTCTGGAATACAACCCTAATTAGAAACAAGATTCAAGTTGTAAATATAATGGATTTGTAATATAAAACAAAATACAAGATGGATTCCAACTAAAAAGAGAGTAACTTCAATTTCTAGTTAATTCCATGAATAAAACAGCAAGGGCAAATAGCAAAGAATGTAAAACATGTCTAAGAACTTAAATAGTGGTTTAACTAAGTTAAAAGAACCATGAAGATGCTGCTTACCTTAAAGTTGAAGATTCAAAACCAAAATAGGAAATTCTCCTTTTAGATCAGCCAAAACCCCTTTCTTCTATGCTACCCACGTTTTTCCTTGACTAAGAGGGTATATGGTTTGATTTTTTAGAGAAGCTTCTAGTGTTAGGCTGATTTTAAGGGATGTGAGATAGTGGAATATGAGGTGGCATGTTCTAGAGGGTTCTAGCTTATCTAAAGGAAAGGAGATAGTGGAATATGATGTCATATATAAGATATTTGTGGGTAAGTTTTTGATTTTACAAAACAGCTCCCCATTATCAGCCCAACTATATTAAGGCCCCACATGTCTGTAATTTATACATATGCACTCGTACTACATGTAATATCATCTAATTAGATGCCTTCACTTATCATTTCCATTTACTTAAACATTATATGAAAATAAAGAACTATCCCCCAACACAAAGTTAGTTTCAAGTATCCTACAATGATATAATGTCCAAGGATGAAATTGAGTACATTAGAGATTTGAGGATAGCGTACGTATTGGGGTGTTACATTCCCCCCTCTCCCCCCTTAAAAGAAATTTAGTCCCTTAAATTTGACGTACCTTTTCCCTCAAATAACTGTGGATATCTATCTTTCATTTCTTTTTCAGTTTCTCAAGTGGCTTCCTCATGTAAATGATTTCTCCATAGAACCTTTACTAAGGGAATCATTTTGGAACGAAGAACTTGCTCCCTACGGTCAAGGATCTGAACTGGTTGCTCCTGATATGATAAATCTCCTCCAATTTTCAAAGATTCATACTCTACAACATGAGATGGATCCGGTATATATTTCCTGAGCATCGATAGATGGAAGACATGGTGAATGCTAGAAAGCTCCAGGGGCAAAGAAATTCTATAGGCCATCGTTCCTATCCTTTCAAGTACCTCAAAAGGTCCGACAAACCTAGGACTAAATTTTTCTTTCTTTCCAAATTTTTTTACACTAGAGAAAGGGGAGACTGTCAAAAATACAAAATCTCCAATCTGAAATTCAAGGTCCCTTCTTCTTCTATCTAAATAACTCTTTTTTCGACTCTAGGCAGTCTTTAACCGTTCACAGATTAGCTTAATCTTCTCTGTGGTCATTTAAACCAATTCAAATCCAAGTAGCTTTCTTTCACCTACTTCCTCCCAACATATTGGAGATCGACATTTCCGACCATATAATGCTTCATATGGAGCCATTTGAATACTAGAATGATAACTATTATTGTAAGAAAATTCTATTAGAGGTAAGTGGTCGTCCCAATTCCATTTCATGTCCATTGCACAAGCTCTAAGCATGTGCTCCAATGTCTGACTTGTTCTTTCTGTTTGCGCATCACTTTGGGGGTGAAAGACAGTACTGAGATCAAGCTTGGTGCTCAAAGCATCTTGTAAACTCTTCCAAAATCGAGCTGTAAATCTGGGATCTCTATCTGATACGATGCTAATAGGAACTCCATGCAATCTGACAATCTCCCAAATGTATAACTGAGCCAAACTTTCTAAGGATTGAGTCATCCTAATAGGTAGAAAATGAGTGGATTTAGTGAGCCTATCCGCAACCACCCACGCTGCATCATGCTTCCTAGAAGTCCTAGGTAACCTTGAAACAAAATCCATTGTAATATGCTCCCATTTCCATTCCGGGATAGGTAAAGGTTGCAATGTCCCCCTCTGGATTCTGATGCTCAGCCTTCACTTGCTGGCATACCAAGCACCTCGAAACGAATTGGGCAATCTCCCTCTTCATATTATTCCACCAATACTCTCCACGAAGATTTTGATACATCTTTGTGCTTCCATGATGCATAGTGTATTTAGATCAATGTGCTTCCTCTAGCAGTTGATTCTTCACCTTTGGGTCATCAAGGACACAAATTCTACCTCTAAATCTCAAAATCCCATCATTGCTAACCTTGAATTCAGATTGCGATCCCTTTTTAGCTTCCTCCACCCAATGGAGTATTTGGGGATCGGATTTGTTGTGCTTCAAAGATCTTCTTCTTAATGACAGGTTCCACTCTCATATTTGCAATTAATACACCCGAACTATTCAAGCTCAATTCAACATTTAAATCTCTAAGCTCCCTAAGCAATCTCCATTCTTTTACCCTCAAATGGGCCATAAACCCGGCTGACTTCCTACTTAATGTGACTGCCACAACATTTGCCTTCCCAAAGTGGTATTGAATAGTACAATCATAATCTTTCAAGAGATCCAACCATCTTCTCTGCCTCATATTCAACTCCTTTGTGGAAATAGATACTTCAAGCTTTTATGATCTGTGTAAATCTCAAATGATTCACCATATCGATAGTGTTTCCAAATCTTCAACGCAAAGATCACAGCAACTAATTCCAAATAGTGTGTTCGGTAGTTCTGCTCATAGGTTTTCAATTGCCTCGAAGCATATGCCACAACTTTACTATTTTGCATTAATACACACCTTAACCCTTTATGGGAGGCATCACTAAACACCACGAACCCACCAGTACTAGTAGGAATGATCAAGATAGGGGTAGTACTCAATCTAGACTTTAACTCCAGGAAACTCCTTTCACACTCTTCTATCCATTCACACTTCACATTCTTTTGTGTCAAACGAGTTAATGGCGTCGCAAGTCTTGAGAATCCTTCCACAAACCATCTATAGTAACTGGCAAGCCCTAAGAAACTCCTCACCTCAATGACATTTGTTGGCCTTTCCCACTTCACTACTGCTTCCACCTTGTAAGGGTCAACAGAAATGCCTTCTCTAGAGATCACATGGCCTAGGAAAGTTACTTTATCTAGCCAAAATTCACATTTGCTTAGCTTCCCATACAATTGGTTCTCTCTTAGCTTCCCAACTTTTAGAATACACTAAGATGTCATCAATAAAAACAATAACAAATTTATCTAGAAATGGCCTGAACACTCGATTCATCAAATCCATAAATACTGCAGGTGCATTGGTTAAACCAAATGGCATGACTAAGAACTCGTAATGGCCATATCATGTCCGAAAGGCAATCTTAGGAACGTCATCACCCTTGATCTTCTGTTGATGATATCCCGACCTGAGATCAATCTTGGAAAACACCTTTGCCCCTTGAAGTTAATCAAACAAATCATCAATTCTAGGCAATAGGTACTTATTTTTCACAGTCACATCCCATCCTCCTTCTTAACAAATAGTACTGAAGCACCCCAATGTGATACACTAGGCCTAATGAAACCCTTATCTAAGAGTTCCAGTAGTTGCTTTTTAAGTTCTTCCAACTCCACGGGTGCCATCCGATAAGGTGCATTAGAAATTGGGGTTGTCCCTAAAAGTAGATCAATGGAAAATTCAATCTCCCGATCTGGTGGCAGCCCCGGCAAATCCTCAGGAAATACATCAGGAAATTCCTTAACCACCCAAATTTTATCAAGCTCCGGTAACTTTGATTTACTATTAGAGACATAAGCAAGATAGGCATGACACCCTTTCTTAAGTAGACAATAAGCTTGCATGGTAGATATTAAAGGTAGAGAAGCTTGCCTAATACCCTCAAAATGGAATTCAAATTGATTTGGTATATGAAAAGTAACACGTTTTGAATAACAATCAACACTAGCATGATAAGTTGAAAGCCAATCCATCCCTAGAATGACATCAAAATCTTGGATATCTAGAAGGATTAAATATACAAGGAGTTCTCGATCTGCTACTTGCACATCACAAGATCTATATACCAAATCAGTAACTAGAGAATCCCCATCTGGAATATCTACCATCATTAAAAAATCTAATAATTCTAGTTCTTTCCCTAAGTGACATGCAAAGCTTGGTGAAACAAAAGAGTGTGCAGAACTAGGATCAATTAGAATTCTAGCCATCATCTTAGATATTCTAAGATTACCTTGAATCACTAATTGAGAAGCCTGAGCATCTTGTTGGGTAAGGGTAAAGACTCTCCCATGGACTTTTGGCTTCTCTTGCTACTATTGTGCTTGCAGGCAATCTTTGATCAAGTGTCCCATCTTTCCACACCTAAAACAAGCTTCATTTATACGGCGACAATCCCTAGTGTCATGATTCTTGCCACATTTTCCGCAACTTCCCACCGTTTTTAGTGGAAGTACTTTCTTAGGCTCAGCTTTCTTTGCTCTTTTGTTAGTCCCTTTTGGCTTAAATTCTCTTCGACCCTTAGGCATGTTTCCCCGTGTTCCACCTTGCTGATTTTTCTACTTTTGATTCTCCTCACAGTCCTTCTCTATAGCTAAAGCTCACCTCACCACCTCACTATAGCTATCTAATAGAAGAGGAACTAATTTGCTTCGAATAGGAGGGCGCAACCCTCGTAGGAATTTCTTCGCCTTCTTTGAATCCTCCTCAATTAGATGTGGTGCAAACCTAGCCAACTCAGTAAACTTTGCTTCATATTGTCCTACGGTTAAGTCCCTTTGTTTTAGCTGTTGGAACTCCAACTCTTTTTTATCTCTCACACTATCAGGAAAGTATTTTTCATAGAAAGCCTCAAAGAAATTTGTCCTTGTCAATGGTTTTCCTTTCGCCTCCAAACCAGCCTTGGTCATCTTCCACCAATGCTCAACCTCACCTTCAAGTTTAAATACTACCATAACTACTTTTTGTTCTTTAGAACATCCCAAAGCCTCAAAAATCTTTTCTACTCTCGTGATCCACTTTTCAACTATCATCGGATCTAGTTCACCATTGAATGAAGGGGGATTTAACTTCTCACATTGATGAATGCCACGATTAGCCTCATTTTCCATGGTTAATTGTTCTTGCCCATCACCATCACCATTCAACCTACATCTCCACTGACCTTGTCATTGTCTTTGTTGTGGTGCAACTCCTTGCTGCAACTGATATGGCAGTAACTCTTGTTATTGCTGCAAAATTTCAGCCATACCTTCTAATGCTTTCAAAATATCTGACATCTCCCCACAGTGTTTGAGTTTAGATTTACCAGCACGTGACATCTTAGATTTCCTACAATGAAAATTATATGGCTTAGAAGCGACTCAAGATCTAACAAAATTCCAAAAACTATAAGTTTACAAATCATAACCAAATTCTCTGATACCATACTGTCATAACCCAAGACTTCTAATAGAAGAAGTCCCAAATTGTGACAAAAACCTTACAATTAACATCTTTCTATGAGTCATATACTATCATATCCTATAAATGTCTCCAAGGAAAGAATGTAGTTAAATTAGAGCATACTTCAAATATCTAAAACACCATCAAAGCATTATAGTCATTTTCTTTATATATATACATTACATGTACAAAGATTCATCTACATTGTTCCTCTAAATCACCTTAATACACATATACATCAGATTAATTACACCAAAATGCCTTCAAAAGACACAAAAAGATTCCTTAAGATCTTCCTTCCCAAGCTGGTAGTAATAGCACTCCAAAAGATCCAGCTATCTAATCCTTGTTCCCACTTGCTTCAAAACATCAACACTACTTAATCTGAAATGTTAAGGGGGAGAGATGAGTTTTCCATAACTCAGTAAGTAACATAACCATGACTCAAACGAAACGAAAGGGGATTACTGAATAGCATAGAGTGGCACTAGAGTTGATAGTAAAATTATTCACAAATTTCAATTTAAGACAAAAGTTACAATTGAGCATATATCAACAAGATGGAAGTTTACATAGTGGTGTTCATGATAGCAAGCTTGGAAATGTTCCAGATATTCTCACATTTCATTTAGGCAAGTACCAAAGTATACATATCCAAATACCCACAATTCATATCAAGTGGGTTCCAAAACAAATACCACTGGCCAGGGTTCCAAACATATCAAGATCTTATTCGAATTCCTTTTGGTTAATCCAAAAGGGTCACAAATCGCATATACCTTTCCAAGCTGCCTTAGATTACAAAATAGCATGTAAAAATATAGATTTGGAAATTCAAAGGTTTCACACTCGAAAAACATATGTAGGACATGCATAAAGTTACAAATTTCATTTTGCAACAAGGAACTTTATTAACATGATTGGGCAGCAAAGTGGTAAAAGCAAAATGGACTTTACCCAAAGAGACATAGGAAAGCTGATTGCATCAATCACAAAATTAAACAAGGGTTAACTTAGTACTTACAGCCCTAAACTTAGAGATACAACAATAGCACCTTGAGTTTGAATACTCTAAATTTGTAATACATGAAGTTAGGGCTTTAGAAGAATATATTAAACATCAAGAAATCAAGTTAAATAAGGGTTTTGATTCTGGAATACAGCCCTAATTAGAAACAAGATTCAAGTTGTAAATATAATGGATTTCGGTGTGGATTTCCTTCTTGTTGGCAAAATTGGATCAGATTTTGCATCTCAACAGTGCATTTTTCCATTCTTATTAATGGCTGCCCTAGTGGTTTTTTTGGGAGTTCCAGAGGTCTCCGGCAAGGTGATCCCCTTTCGCCATTGCTTTTTGTCATTGTTATGGAGGCTCTTAGTCGGATGATGGATTAGGCAGTACGAGGAGGTTACTTATCTGGGTTCAAGGTGGGGAATTCTGAAGGCAGTAATGTCATGGTGACTCATTTGCTGTTTGCAGATGATACTTTGATGTTCTGTGATGCGGCTCCTTCTCAGATAGAGCAACTGGGATGTGTTCTTACATGGTTTGAGGCCATTTCGGGCTTGAAGATTAATCTAGGTAAGTTTGAAATGGTTCCTGTAGGGGTAGTTTCAAACATGGAGGCTTTGGCTGGTATCTTGGGTTGTCATTGTGCTTCGTTGCCAATGAAGTATTTGGGGCTTCCTTTGGGTGCAAAATTCAAGGAAACTACCATTTGGAACCCAATTGTCGAGAAAATGGAAAGACGTCTTGCAGGCTGGAAGAGGCTATATCTATCTAAGGGGGGTAAGGTCACTTTGATAAAGAGTACTTTATCAAATTTACCTACCTATTTCCTTTCTTTGTTTCCTATCCCAATTGGAGTGGCTCAGAGGCTTGAAAAGATTCAGAAAGATTTTCTCTGGAGTGGTCTGGGAGAGGAGTTGAAGTTTCATCTTGTGAGTTGGCCAAATATTTGTGAACCAATCTATAGTGGAGGTTTGGCCATTCGAAATTTGAGAAGATTTAATCAAGCTCTGTTGGGAAAATGGCTGTGGCGATATGGGTGTGACCATGAAGCTTTATGGCGTAGGGTTGTGGATGCAAAATATGGGAGTCTATGGGATGGTTGGTGCTCTAAAGACACTCGAGGTCCCTATGGTATGAGTTTGTGGAAAAATATTCGTAAGGAGTAGGAGTCTTTTTCGAAGCATCTCTTCTTGCAGGTTGGTAATGGGGAGAGGATTAGATTTTGGCATGACCATTGGTGTGGAGAGGAGCCTCTGAAGAAGACCTATCTGGATCTCTTCTCTATTGCTAGGGATAAGGATGTTGCTATAGCAAGTATTATGTCTTTTGAGTCTGGTGGGCTGCATTGGGACTTATCCTTTCTTAGGAATGTGCATGATTGGGAGCTGGAGTCCCTCACTTCGTTTATGGATCTCATTTATGCTACTCCTTTGAGTGGGATAGGTGAGGATCTCCTTTGTTGGGAGCGCCCATCTAATCACAAATTTGCTGTCAAGAGGTTTTATCATTCTTTAAGCCCTTGTTCTTCTATTCCTTTCCCTTAGAAGCCTATATGGAAGGTTAAGGTACCTCCCCGGGTTGCTTTTCTATCATGGACAGCTACCTTGGGGAAGGTTCTCACTATAGATAATCTGCGGAAACGGGGTCTCATTATACAAGAGTGGTGTTGTATGTGCAAAAGGAGTGGGGAGAGTGTGGACCATCTATTTCTTCATTGTTCTGTGACTTTGGATCTTTGGTCCCTGGTTTTTGGTTTATTTGGGGTCCATTGGGTCATGCCCCGTACAATGAAGGATCTGTTTTGCAGTTGGCTGGGGATTAGGGGGAGGCATAGCTCTATCATGATTTGGAAGATGATCCCTCATTGTTTGGTTTGGTGTCTTTGGAGGGAACGTAATTCTCGTGTTTTTGAGGATTCTTAACGCTCTATTCATGAGCTCAAGCTGCTTTTCTTTCAAACATTATTGGATTGGGTTGTGGGTTTGGGTTCTTTTTCTATTCATTCCGTTTTGGAATTAATAGATCATTGTACATTCTGATTTTTTTGTCCTAAGTATACTATTGTATGCTTTGGTCCTTCTCAATAAAGTTTCATTATTTATCAAAAAAATAATAATAAAATAATGGATTTGTAACGTAAAACAAAATACAAGATGGATTCTAACTAAAAAGAGAGTAACTTCAATTTCTAGTTAATTCCATGAATAAAACAGCAATGGCAAATAGCAAGGAATGTAAAACATGTCTAAGTGCCTAAATAGTGGTTTAACTAAGTTAAGAGAACCATGGAGATGCTACTTAACTTAAAGTTGAAGATTCAAAACGAAAATAGGAACTTCTTCTTTTAGATCAGCCAAAACCCATTTCTTCTATGCTACCCACGATTTTCCTTGACTAAGAGAGTGTATAGTTTGATTTTTTAGAAAAACTTCTAGTGTTAGGCTGATTTTAAGAGATGGGAGATAGTGGAATATGAGGTGGCATGTTCTAGAGGACTCTAGCTTATCTAGAGGAAAGGAAATAGTGGAATATGATGTCATATATGAGATATTTGTGGCTAAGTTTCTGATTTTACAAAACAGCCCCCCATTATCAGCCCAACTATATTAAGGCCCCACACGTCTATAATTTATATATATGCAACCCTACTACATGTAATATCATCTAATTAGATGCCTTCACTTATCATTTCCACTTACTTAAACATTATATGAAAATAAAGAACTATCCCCCAACACAAAGTAAGTTTCAAGTATCCTACAATGATATAATACCTAAGGATGAAATTGAGTACATTAGAGATTCAAGGATAGCGTACGTATTGGGGTGTTACAAAGTGTATTGTGATTGGTTAGTTTACATGCTTATAAGTATTCATTTGATATGTTAAATATCTTTGAATGTACTAAATTTTACATGACTATTACTTGGTTTAGAGTTCTTTTCCTCAATATGCAGTGTTTGATACTCTAAGGTTTGATTTGATCACTATATTTGTCATGATACTCTTGTCTTGGGGTCTGGCTAATTAATTAGTCTATTTACTTATTGCATTTTACTTTCGTGCATTTTATCTTTCTTATTTACTTGCATTTAATTTTAAAAATTTTTTTAGGCAAAGGCATTTAGCGAGTCTATAAGCTTTTTAGATCGAAATCAAATTGTGGTTCTAAGCTTACTTTAAGGCATTATGCGATGCTAAGGATTTAGATGAGCCTACTTTTTTAGTGAAGTGTTCCATTCACCAGAAAGGGATGAGTGGATGACTACTATGCAGAAAGAGATGAGTTCCATGGACAAGAATAATGTTTGAGAGTTAGTTGATCTTCCGCCTGGGCGCAAGACCATTGGAAACAAATGGGTTCTAAAGGTCAAACGCAAGGCAAATGGTTCAATTGATAGGTACAAGGCGCGCCTCGTGGCGAAAAGCTATTCCCAACGAGAGGGTATTGACTATGAGGATACATTCTCCCCAGTGGTGAGATTTGCCTCTATACGCCTGATCCTATCCATTGTAGCAAAACAGGCTTTAGAGCTTTTCCAAATGGATGTTAAGACTGCATTTCTCAATGGAGAACTAGATGAAGAGATCTATATGGCTCAACCAGCGGGTTTTGAAGTCCAGGGACATGAGCGCAAAGTGTGCTATCTCAAACATTCCATCTATGGTCTCAAACAGTCATCTATGCAATGGTATTTGAGATTTCATAATTCCATTACCTCTCTTGATTTTGAGATGATTAAAGAGGACCATTGCGTATATCTTAAACGATCTAGGAGAAGCATTCTAATCTTGTTATTATATGTTGATGACATCTTGTTAGCTAGAAATGACATGGATTCCATTGTCACCACTAAGAAGTGGTTGTCCTTTACTTTTGAGATGAATGACATGGGTGAAGCAAATTTTGTGTTGAGAGTTAAGATTACTAGAGACCGTTCAAAGAAACTTCTTAGTTTAACCCAAGGAACTTACATCAACAAGATTGTTGAACGTTTTCATATGCATAACTCCAAACCCATTGATACTCCAATGGAAAAATGATGCATTCTCAGCCTAGACCAGTGTCCTAGGAATGATGAGGAAAAGAATCAAATGTCCAAAGTGTCATATGCATCTGAAATTGGGAGTCTGATGTATGCAATGTTGTGTACACGTCCAGACATATGTTTTATAGTTGGCATGGTTAGTCGTTATCGAAGCAATCCTGGACCTGCTCATTGGAGAGTGATGAGTCATGAATTATGACTCATTAACCTTATTTTCATATGGCTTTAATGAAATTTTCTTGCATCAAATTCTCAATTACACGTAAATTATGACAATTCTTTCATACCATTGCATAACATGGAATTTATTCTTTTACGTGTATTATCTCAACACAAATTCTACATGTCTCATTTAGATTTATTTTATTAATGCAGATCCATTTTCTTTTCTCTATTGTCCAATGGGATTGCACATGAATGGTTGGCAACATGGTGACACAAAGTGGTGAGCCGCAAAGGATTATTTCCTAAAGATTAAAATTGATTAATAATCATTGGCTTCATAAGACACACGACCTGAAGGATATCCATGGGGGCTTTTTGGAGAATAAATAAAAAGAAAATAACAGTGGCAGTAAGAGAAATTAAAAGAAAGTTAATGAGATATAACCTAAAAGAAGGGAATAGGTGGCAGGAGGTAAATATGTTTGCACATGAGTTAGAAAAATGGAAAGAAAGAAAGGTTAGTCTATAACCTAAAGTAAGGTGCACGTGGGGCCAAGGAGGAGATGCGAAAATAGGTTAATTGATAACCTTATAAAAGAAAGAAAAAAAAGGAAGCGTGGGGATTTTTATTCTGGAAAAGAGGTAGAAAAGGAGGCAGTGTGTTTTTATTCTTGGAGAGAGCAGCCACAATGTTAATAGAAAAGGAGGAGAATCAAGAAAAAAGCCGGATTCCATGAGTTTTCTTGGCATTTTGATATTTTTCTTTACTTTATTTTTTAGTTTCATTACTATGAGTAGCTAAACTTCTAGTTAGGGATAGAGATGAACCCTAATATTTTCATCTATGTGGAACTTGGATTAAAGGACATATTCTATTTAAATTTATGATAGAGTATTTGGATTGATTCATCATTCATTAGAAATCATTGTGTTGATATGTGATTAAGATTTAGTATGATTTTTAATATATCAAATGCATGAAACCCATGATTTGTTATGATTTGAAAATATATTAAATGCCTAGTCTCCCCTGTAACACACTCTTGAATTTATTAGTTAAAGCAATCCATATTTTATTTACCTTACCCTTATCAAGCGTTTAATTGTTAAATCTTCCAATTAGACGAGTTGCAATCTCTAACCTAATTGAAATAATAAAAATCCAAGTTCACATAGTGAAATAATAAGGGGATCCTTGAACCCTAGTTCCTCCATCTATTTGACTCTCTCAATTTTGCTTACCATTTAATTTTAATTTTAGTTAAAATATTTTCTTGCTCCATCTTCGGGTGGAAAACAAACAACCAATTTAATTTTGTTTTCTTTTCATAATAATAAGAGTTTTTACACTGTGTCAACCATTCCTTGTGATTCAACCTCGGACTTACCGAGACTGTATTACTACTCGCAAAACTTGCACTTGGGTGCACTTTAAAAATTCGCAATAGAGAGTGGTCAAGAGGATTCTACAGTACCTTCGTGGAACCATTTGATACATCCCTATCAATTTGATGTATACCTTTTACGTTTATTAAATGGAATGATTAGAAATTGTAATTTATCTAATTGAAAAAATGGGTAATTATTGAATGTGAATGATTTGAAAAGTATATTTTCTTTCAAAAATAAAATAAAATAAATTTAACCACGCACACACATAAATATGTGATATTTTTATATCAAACAATTTTAAAAAGACATACAACTTTTTACTTTGATAGTGCAGTCATATAACTCATATTATTAGACAAATACGTTAACCCAAAAATGGATGAATGAAAAATTTTCCCAATAATATGAGTTATATGACTGCACTATCAAAAAAAAAAAAAAAAAACAGCAGATGTACAATTTAGTTAACAAATATGAGTTATTTTACTGCACTATCAAATTAACTCATATAACTCATAGTTGAACTTTCCTTTTTTATTTTAGATAATGGTATTTGGAATTTCTAATGCGTTAAGATCTCTCACATACTTAGGAACCCATAGTGCACAAAACCGAACTAAAAATAAAAAGAAAAGCTAGGGGTATTAATATTACCAAGAAAGAAATCTCTCTTCTGGTAAGAAAGAATAGAATTCTTAATACCACATGAATTATTATAATATCCATCGTGTTTGTTTTGGAGTCTTTATGTGGGTTTTGGAAACACAATACCAAGAATCTTTGGGGCTATATTTTGGTACACCCTACTTTGAAAAGGTGCGGTTTCAAAAATTGTTATTTGAAAATGTTGGTTGGGTTATGTGTTTGTGTGCATTTTTTTTACATATATTTGTAAAAAAGATTGTACAAAATATGAGAATTGAAAAAAAGTTTGTCATGAATTATAATATTATTGAGAATTACACTTTTAAATTAAAATTAAAAATAAAGGAGTATACATTTTATATCTATACTAAAAAAAAAAAAAAAATAAAGGACTATATATTTTTGCCCAAAAAATTAGAAGAGTCTCTGAACATCCGCGGGGAGCGCGTGTGATTACTAAAATCTGAAAATTACTAAAACATGTTTTTTTATATATTTAAAGTCTGAAAATTACTAAAAAACTCCTTTTTTTTCTTTTTTCTTTTTTTTAATCCGTGGGCTTTTTATTTTTATTTTTTTAGAATTTGAATTTGAAAAAAAAAAAAAATAAAACTTAAACGGGTGGGAGGTGTTTTAATTATTTATTTATTTTTATGGGATAAGGATAAGAAGAATGATGTTTTTTTTTTTTAAAAAGAGAGAGGAAGTGTAGAGGAACGTGAGTGGAAGTTTGGGTTAATTTATTGTTGATAATATATTCATGCCTAAAATTTAGGATTTACTTCAAATGTTGTTTTCCTTATTTAACTCTATATATAAGATGTAGTTCTTTATTTAGTGTGGTTTAAAATATGTAAATATATTTTTTAAAAGATGTATTTTTTACAGTACATTAATATAAATCATGCACGTAGCTCGTGTGAAAACACTAGTACTAATTAATGAAAAGGAAGCCCCTCCCTTGCATCAACTATCTAAAAAAACTATCTATCTTATTGTTTAGAGATTTTTAATTTTGTTGTTGTGAACCACCAAAGAATTGCCACTATGCATAAAAAATTGGGTAAGTAAAACAGTAACGGGCCTTAGTTGGGGTATTCTACCTGATCGTATTCCTGCGGAAAGCTGCCATGATTTCTTGAATCTAGTTATTGATCCACCGATATGCCCAAGGCACATTGAAAGTCCCAAGCTCCTCAAAGCCCAAGCCTCCACCCAAATAGCTCTAATCCTAGAGTGCATCTGGAAGATCCGAAATCAATTTGCTCACAATGGGAAGATAGTAAATTTTCTGGCTGAAGTCAAGAACCTTGAAAAAAGGATTGTTGAGCACCTTCTCATCCTAAAGCTGCCTCATAGTACTCCACATATTTCGCCACAACAATGGAAAGCCCCTCTCCATCCCTCAGTAAAATTTAATACAGATGCTGCTATTAATGAATCAGGTGCTACTATTGCCGTGGTGGCGAGGTATGCCAATGGATCAATTTTCCAATGCTGGACAAAACGATTGACAACCATTGACCCCTGTATAGCTGAAGCTTCTGCACTTCTATGGGCGTTGGAAATTGCTAGGGCGATCCATGTGATGGACATTATGGTTGAAAGTGATGCTAAGGTATGCATAGATGCTTTTCTTGGTACAACAGATTATATACCTTGGAAGATCCAGACTTTGATTTCCAATACTAGAACTCTTTCGTTACTTTTCTCTTCTATTTCAGTTTGTTGGGTCAGTCGAGAAGCAAATATGGTGGCTCACTGCCTAGCCAAAGTTGCTGCTTCTCAGACCATGTCTTTACTTTGTAACTCCTCAAATCTCCCTCCCTTTGTTTATGAGGCTTGGTTTAGAGATATGAGCTTTTTGGCGTTTTAATGAAAGTTTTCGATTATTTAGCCAAAAAAAAAGTAAAACAGTAATGCATAGGCAAAGAAAAAGTGTAAAATAATTGCCACTATGAAAAGTCATAAAATTTGGCCTTATCTCTAAGTAAAGCTTCAACGGCTCTCCTCCCAGAAATCAAAGCACCATCAAATGTGGCTGAAGTCAAATGGTCCCCACACACATACACTCCCGACCCCACTCTTGGATTTTTCATCAACTCGGTTGGCGGGCATTGATTTGGTTGTGCATACCGAATCCGATAAGTTCTCAAATGCCTCCACAACCTCACCATTGGATCTCCAAACCAACCCGAAAGCTCCCGCACAACCTCAGCCGTTAGATCATCATCGGACATATCCTCGAACATCCCGATCAACGACACCGATACTAGAGCCTTGTCCGGTGGGCCATATGATGGAGCCACGTTGGTAGCAAAGAACATATTGTTCACAATGCCCTTACCCGACCCATTTAGAAACAAGACGGGTTCTCGAACCGGGACTTGGCTCCTATCCACACTAAAATACAAACAAACCGTAGTTCGAGCCGGTTTTGTCTTAGCAGGTTCGGTCATACCCGGCAAGAGCTTAAAAGCTTCGGGTTCTTCAACTGCCACTATAACACCAAGCTCACTCCTCAAAATGTCACCGTTCTGTAACCTCACACTTGGGGCCGATTCCGATTCCGATTCAGATTCCACCGAAACGACCCTGGAATTCAACCAAATGGAACCGGGTGGTAATTTGGCAGCCAATTGTTGTGGAATTGCGGTGATGCCATTGGCGGGAAGAGCATTGTCACCGAGTGCAAGACAATTGAAGACAAAATCGAACAGCCTGGAAGTGGTTTGGAGGTCTTTGTCGAAGAAAATCCCGCCAAAGAAAGGGCGAAAGAAGCTGTCAATGATGGAGTCCGAGAAGCCGATTTTCCTCAACAAATCAATGGTGGGAAGCTCCTTTGAAGTGAGAAGGTCCTGGTGGGATTTGGTGAGGACCCGAATGATGGTGGAAGCAACGAGGAGCTTATCGAGAAGGGAGCCGATTGGGTTTAGGAGGGAGGCTAGGGAGTCCGAGAAGTGACGAAGAGGATCAGCGACGGTGTGGAATTGGCCGTCGTAATAAACAAGAGCGCCTGAATAGAATTTGTGGAGGTTTAAGGATTGGTAGTGGAGGAGTTTTTGAGCTTCAGGGTAGGCGGTGATGAAGATTTGGAAACCCCTGTCCAAAAGAAAACCATCGAGGATGTCAGTCCGTACACGGCCACCCACAGCGTCGGAGGCTTCGAGGAGGAGGAAGGGAATGTTCTGGGAGTTGAGGTGGGTGGCGGCGGCGAGACCAGCGAGGCCGGCTCCTATGACAATGACACCATTGGATTGAGATTGTGGGGAATTGGTTGCATGGGGTTTGAGACGGAGATGGTTATGGTTATGGTTATGGTTATGGGTGTGGAGGAGGAAAGAAGGGTTAGCGTGAGGCTGAGGCGGAGAAAGAAAGAGAGTCATTGGATTGATAGTGATGGGGATGGCCACTGTTCTATTATGCTTCCATCTCTTGCCTCCGCTGCTTTTTGTCTTTCAAACTTGAAACTGCTCACCTCAACTGCCTTATCTGTCCACGTGGTGGGAGTGGGACTATTCCTATCTATCTTCGGTGGATTTGGGCCACGGAAATATTAATTTAATTTGATTGGAAACTATTTCCCTTATCCAACCTTCTCCGAATCCTTCAAGGATTGGAAACTTGATATTCGAATTGTATTGAAGGCGAAGGTCTTGAAATAAAAGTTAAACTCAATAACTATAAGCAAGGCTCTTATTCTCAAAGCCATAACCGAAAAGATGGAACGAGATTGGAAAGAAATATTCCAAACTTACGGCCTCATGAAGTATTGGCAATCCTTTCTTCTCTTTCTAACCATGCCATTCTTTTTTTCTACTCTCACACTACTCTTCCTTCTCTATTTCGATGTGGTGTCATCGGCCTTATATAATTTGCATGAGCCAGGGACGGCAGCTGATCAGAGGATCAAAGGGTTGGAAGAGATTGTTAGGGTTTTGAAGCCTGGTGGGTTTGGGGTTGTGTGGGACCTGCAGGTTCGTGTGCTTGAATATAGAAAGAGGCTTCACCAGTTGGGGATGGAGTACATTCAGGGTAAAACTTACTTATAATTGTTTAGGTAAAGTACATTAAGTTCTTAGTTAAATTCAAATATTTTGAATTTAAATATTTTTAGAAAAGATAACATTGTTTGTGTTTCATTGATTAATGTAATCATGTGTTTGAATTTAAATGAAGAATGTAATATATTTAACTTAAATAACTCTACCTAAGTTTTATCCTTCAACTTTTTAAGCCTGTAATGGCATTCATCTGCCGTACCCGAATAGTGTCGTTTTGGAAGCCTAACTTGTATTAATACACCCAACTAAATTTCAACTTTTAGCTTTTTAATGAGATCAAAAAATTTTAAAGTATTTGAAAGGGGACACCTTTGTTGAACATTCATATCATACTTTTGTTGTTGTTGTTGTTATTTTTTCTTAATTAATTAAGTCTGTACTTCTTTTGTAGTCTGTTAACTTCTTAGAAGTTATTTTTTCAAGAGCTAAATCGTCCGTCCCAGTGTTCTTATTCCCTCAGTTGCATTGACACAGTTAGCGACAAGCTAGAATTATCACCTTCGTCTTTGCCTCCTTATGTTAATTGGTCTCTTTAATCAATTCGTAAGCATGAGTGATTGCTTTGGAGTTTATTTTACTACAAAATGATTACAAGTACGTGATTGGTGACATATTAATAACATAATATATTATAAATATATATATATATATATATATATATATATATATATATATATATATATATATATATATAATATATATATATATATATATATATATATATATATATATAATATTTGTTAAAAGTTAATACTTGATTAAATTTGTAATACCCTTATCATAACTCTTCCGAGTTTAATCTTTTAAAGCTACAGCTCATTATAACCACCCGCGTATGAAAAACAAAAGATTGTTAATTTTCACAACGGAAAATTATTCAGTACTCTCGAAATACAAATAAATATGTATCCCATCATAAATAATTGATCCCACCATGTATGTGAAAGTAAGAAGTACGCATTTTTTACTGAATATCATTCACAACGCAACATATCCATACTATTCTTCAAAGCTCCCAAAGGTTAAGCTAACCATTATCTATCATTAACTCACAGTAGAGAATTCCAAAGGTTATCAAAATGTGGTTTGATTTGTAAACTTTTAACAGACTTATTCTAAAATTGATACTACATAAGATTTGGTGTGGCTGTAAAACTAAATTTAACTTAATTCCAATTTAAGTGGCATTTTTCCAGACTTGCATTCTTTTCTCTCAAGTGCAAAAAGGAAAGAAAAAAAATGGGAAGAAATCAATGGTGAAG